>JAVLVB010000002.1:9546510-9560768 GCA_032876305.1 Orestias chungarensis
CTATTAATCAGAACTAGCTCATCAGGAAAAGTAGGAAGGATTATTTTTAGGACACAGGATCATCTGAATTTTTTGTTTTAGAAATCCATAGCTTTTGTTTTTTTAATTTCCATTACATCCTGCCTGTTCTTTGGTACCTCTCTGCTGGTTGTAGAAAATGCACAAAAGAGCTATATGCAGACAAAGCCCGGTTGGATATGCAGGTACAACATCTTCATTTGTTCTCCCTTTCAGACCTACATGGTGTTCTTGGTTTCCAAATTGACAGATGCCAGATAACTCTTTAATGTTGGTGGTATGTTTGTGAGTTATTGGTATAAAGTCACCTCAATAAATAAACCCCTTTTTACATTTTCCATGCCATAACCACAAACTTAATCGTGTTTTATAGAGATTTGAAGTGCTTGATCAACACAGTCTAATGATTTGTATTCATTTGCTGCAAGTGCTTCAGGTTTTACCTTAACCGCCTGTCAGGTATGATAAAAAAAGATTTTTACAACAATTCTTCAAAAAATACCTGAAACTGTCAGTTTCGATGTAAAGTGTCTTTAAATCTCAAATTTCTTGTGAGGCTAGTTTTTGGTCTCGACTTGGACTAGGTCATTTTAACACATGGAAATGGAAAGGTGAATCTCCTTGCAGCAACTAACCGCTTTCATTCTTGAACTTCTTTCCATATTTAGCTCCATTTGGTCTGACAAGCTCTTTACTGCTAAGTACCCACAATAGCATGATGCTGCCACCTAGTGTTGACCCTGTTATGTGAGCAGTGACAGTTTTCCACCACACTGTGTTTGCCTGTTGGTTCAAAAAGCACAGCTTTGCTCTCTTCTGACCAGTGCAGCTTGTTTGGAGTTCACAGATTGCTAATTTTGTTCCATCGCGTTACCTGTAGAAATCAGTAACTCCTTCAAACAACACGGGTCTCTGGGCTGTGTCGGCCTGCAACTTTTTTTTTCCATAGAACAGCTGAATTTAATCTGAAATATAAATGAAAGAAATGCTCTTTTTACTAATTGTATGACCTCTTGAAGAAGCTGTTTTTTGGTGTTTATGTATTTTAGAAACATAATAATACAGGTTGTGATTGTAGCACCAAATGTGACATACGTCAAGGCTACTTTTGCAAATCCCACGGTGTATAACCATGTGGTTCAGTGAGTTTGGCCTTTTTTGTCCAACATTACAATGATACTTGGACTACCTAAAACCCTTAATACAGAGTGTCCATTACGAAGGTAAAACAACTGAAAAAATCCACCTTATGAAGAAAAACTGAATAATGAATAACCTGACCTCTTTTCTGTATGTCTTTCCCTCTCTGTGTGTCCTTGCCAGTCGGAGACCCCCACCTTCTCCAACACACTAGACCTCAGAGTTCCTTCCTTCCTCCTTCACCTGTTCTTCCCCCAACCCAATTCTGGACGACAGGCGCTCTCTGGACACAGCGCCGTTTTACTCTCATCTGCTGACTTGCCTGACCCTCCTGTCCCCTCCTCCTTACCCTGCCCGTCTGTTTTCACACAGAGAGGCAGAATACCTCTAAGCATGAATTGCATACGACTTTGTTCCTCACAGTTTAACCATAGAGAGGCCATGAGACGAATCTAGACAAATGAATCAATGTATTGTATATCCAAGCAAGTTCTAAGCAGAATGTTTCCGCTCTACTTATATCCGGAGGGGTAAACATTTGCAAGTTTTAGCATGAATCTATCCCTGAGCTTTTTAACAGCATTTTCTACGGTATGTGCCTGTTTTATTTTTATTTTATCATGATTAGTTTGCTTTTTTGTTTTTTTTTAAAGAAATGATTCACCTGAAAATCTTTGGACCAGGATGACGTAAACTCGAGATTTTATTCAGGACCTACAGGTTTTAAGTTATTAAACATTACCTGATTACCTGATGCAAGTTTTCAAGATGTTAAAACTTGTGTTTTGCAAAGAAATTTGAAAAATACACGTTTCTTTCCAAGATTTACTGCTCAGTGGTTGAAGTATTGGTTGAGATGCAGGCTGAATTCCAACTACAGATATTTATTTAAATTATTTATTTTTGAAATCAGATTGACTTTATATTTATACCCCAAAAAACCGTCATCAAGTGAAAAAAAAACGTACTTTAGGCTGCCTTGGATTTATTTTGGATTTATTTTGTGGCTTGGACAAATGAGTTCTTGTTTTTTTTTCTTCCTTTAACAGTTTAGTTAAATAAGGTTCGTGTACTGAGCACCCCCATCCACTATTCAACTCTTAAATTAAGCTTTTCAAGTTTCCTTTGTTTTTCTTAAAGCTAATCCATACTTTTCTGCCATCCAAAAGTATAAAATGCCAGCACCACCCAGACAAGGAGGATGTGGGTGACCTCTGCATTCTCTAGCCTCCAATACTCGAATGGACAAAAGGCTTCTTCAGCTTTCCCTCCTATCCTCTTCATTTTCTGTTGTAAAACGATTCAGAAATATTCTAAAGACCAGCTGATTACAAATTTTTAGATTTTATAAGTCTACCGTTGCTCTTTGTTCCAAGCTTTGTCACAGCCTCTTAAACTGCTGCGCTTTCAGACAATCTATGCAAAACAGAAAGGTGGTTTTTCAGTCCTTTTATGACAAAAAATCACTGTAATATAATGTTCTCATTTTGTTCTTCTCCATAAATAGGCATTATTATTACAGCTTAATGCTGTTGAGGTGGGGTTAAAAATGCAACCTTTGTCTCAAGGGAATCTCAAACTTTATTTACACTTTTTTAGTTAGACCAATAGAAACTTTTTAAGGATATAAAAAAAAAACATCTCCACAACATAGTGCTATTTTTGAGTTCAGGGCGATTTCATTTATTTCCATTCTCGTCTACTTCCACATGTTTGCTGCTCTATACGATCCACAGTCCTGCACAATTGAACTGTTTCCCTGCTGATTTAGCATCAGCAGCCGTTGATGGTAAATGGAGAAGGGAGCGCAATCAGATCAGTTAGTTATGCTGGAACAAGCATAGCAAATTTTAATTGTGGACCGTGTAAATTAAACATATTACAGTTTTGATTAGGTTAGGTTACTCCAGATTAGATTTTCTTTTGGAGTATCACATTGAAGTAGGCTAACTGCAAATGCCACACTCTCAATTTTTATTTATGAAGTTTGCACTGTTGAATTATTTACTTTTTAAATTTATTTATTCCATTAAAGCATACCGAGGGTTTAGATTATATTGCAAAGACATGTAACAAAAGTTAAAGAGGCCTGCACAGTAGTATAGGTAGTTCTGTTAACCTCTCCGTGGCGCCAGCATGGCTAAAAACTAAACATATCTAATTGAGGGGGAGACTTTGTGGTCTGACTTGTTCCTTTAGATTGTTAACTCTTAATTCTTATTATATAGTGTATTAAAACAGGAGAGTCTTGTAGGTCTGTCAGGTTTAAGCACACTTTGTCTCCAATGTTTAATTAAACAGGGAAATGCTTCAGTTTTATTTAAGTTGGTGATATGCCCTTCTTCTTTCTCTCCTTTCTCCTGCTTTATTTCCTCTCAGTGGTCACACGGGTGAGTGAGAACATGAACAGTCCAAGTCTTTGCATTAAAGTACCGCTGGTTGTGTTGAGCCGTCACATTGCTGAGCAGAAACCACCTTTTCCACCCCTTGTTTTCATACCACTGAGCTTTGCCATCAGTGTCATGTTGTATTTTGACCCCCTCTAAACACAACCCGCTAGCCTTACAAAAACAGGAATAAAAAAAGAAAAACATCCTCATCTTTACTCTGTGGTTATTTAAATAATTTCAACAAAAAAAACACACCTTCTTGTCCATATATGATCTCCACATCTGCAAAGCAAACACATCAAATCATATTTATTATTTAACAGTAATTTGTTTGTTATGAGCATACCTTAATGTGTCATGTTAACATGTGGTGCATCTTTTTAGATATGTACTCCCTTCTGTTTAGGTAATTTAGTCTGTGTTGAATGCAACATCAGAATATTTAAATCATACTAAATAATAATAATAAAATGGATATTGGATAAACAGGATGTTGGAAACTGTAGCTTGTAACCGGAAGGATGTGTTTGTATGTTTTTTCCCCTCAATCTGAGTTTATAAAAGTCAATGTGTGTGAAGTCCTGCCTTTTGCCTGAGTTGATGTGAAAGGAATCGACAATATCCTGTAAGACTGCTGTAATCTCAACATTAAAATCGTCTATGTACTGCTATGTTTGTCGTTCTCTTGGAAAATTTAAGACTGCAAAACTTATTTTGCATTTTTCATGATTACAAACTCCTTTACAGTAAAAGCAACGGATTAAAAAAAGTGTAAGAATATGAAAACTTATTAAAAATGACAACAAAAAAGGATAAAATAAAATAACTTATACCATTTAATGCAGAGTATATTAAAGATATAGCTCAAATTCAAAGTCTATTCTGAAAGTCTAAAATGTGTCTGGGGTGAAAGCTTTATAAATTATACTGTATTTCTTATAAATAACTCATTAATAAGTAAAAAAACATAAAACATACAGCAGGAAGTGTGTTGGAATTGCATTAGTCATTAACAGTAATGGAAACTATATGCATTGTGCCAGATGAGGTATTCAAGTAAGTAACTTAAATAGCCTGAGGAACTGTTTGCGGTCTTTATTTGAAACTTAAGGTTTTTATGCAGAAAAGTATGGAGAATCCTACAAACTAAAAAAAATAAAATGGTTCCAGACAGCCTGAGTTACTCAATCAGTTTTATTCAGGAAGAGAGAAAGTATTAAGAGAAAGAGAGATGGAGAAAACAGCTTGTGTTGAAGCAGCACTCACAAATCAAGTTGCTCTGTGATCCTTCATCCTAACCTCACTTCAAGTGTACATATTAAAACGGATTAGATGCAATACTAACTTATTCCAAATAAATATATATTTTCATTTTAATCAGTGTTTGTAATAAACCACAGACAGTCAGTAACTGCCAACATCCCAACTCCGCACTTAGACATACACACGATCCATAAACCAGTTAAATCTGGTAAAGCAGCTTCGCTACCCTCATCAAACATCAGGCAAATTTAATATATTATAATACAATATATAACACAGTTACAGTATATACAACAATTCTTTTTACAATAAAGAAAGTAATTGCCTTTTCAATCACACTTGACATCTTAAGAAGTGGACTCAGAAGTTATTTCCTCCACATTGTTGATTTCACACAGCTTAAAGAGAATTGCGATTTTAATGTTTTTCTCTTGCCAAAGATCTTTAAGATGCAAAAAAAAAAGTAGAGGTTTTAACTGAAGGTATTGAGAAAAGGTAATTTAAAACTTAGTTGTGTTTCGCTAACACTTGTAACTAAACTGATTTAAATGTATTTAATGCACTGAATTGCTGTACGTAGTATTACCTTTTTTATTCTTCAGAAAATAAACATTCTGTGTACAATTTTAAAGTTTATTACATTAGAAAAAAAAAATAAAGAGGGTCTTTTGACAGAAAACCTTCCAAGTTATTTCACAATTACATGTTAAAGGGAGAGGATCTGCTTTGAAGAATTTAATTAAGTCTCCAATTCCTAATGCAAACCAGGCTTGCATCCTGTTAGGATTCTCTCATTGAATGATTTTAATGCCCTAACGAGATATTCACAGCCAAGAAATGCTATTGCTGACTGAAAATTTGAAATGCAATAACCTCCTTCCTGAAATTTAATCATATTTCTTTACACAACTGGTACCAACCTCTTTAAAAAACAGGTCTCATTTAAACCGTATGGCGTTATTTTAAACTGCAACAAAGCACACACCAACAATTAAATTCAGGCAAGTCCTCAGCGTGAGCATGAAGCTTCATAGGACGCCCTCCGCATCTTAGTCTGACAGCATGGGGACGAGTGGGAAGCTTTGTGAAGTTTTAGTGCAATCGTATTAGTTTAAAAAGTAAAAAGAGATGCACTTTTGGCTAAAGAAAAATATCTGGGCTCCAAGCAGGAAAAAAAAAAAGCACAAACACTTACACAATCCAGTTAGATGTATATTCAAATCATATGATATGTAAAACTACACGTAACAGAAATAGAGTCGCAAACATAAGAACCCCATGAATTTTTTTAATTTCTTGTTTTCCTTACACATTCTGTTGAGGAAGAGGAGGAAGCGGCTGGAATGTGAAACATTTCTGGGAAGCCAACAAAATGCCTCTGAATACATTTAATATATTAATATGTACTAAAGGAAATATTCATTTAAAGAAACTATTTGGAAAGTAACTTTCAGCACAACAACCCAAGCTGTAAATGACAGCCTAGATCAGATGTGCCTTTAAAGTCTTTAATCGTTCTCTTACATTACTAAACTTCATGGGGTCTTGAAATTGCATCCATGCCCATTTTTCACTCGATCAACCACCGGTTTGTAACGGTGTTGACTTCTCAGTCTACATACATGTCTCAAAAAAAAAAAAAAGACACACCCAAAACAGATTTTACAATAGCATAATGCAATGTAATGTACGAACATAAGTTATTCTCAGTGTTTAAATCAGGAAACAAATGTAATTTTAGAAACTGTACCGATTGGCAACACTGTCAAACTTCCTGAGCTTGATAGTGGGACTTAGCAAGCTCATGACTTCAAAACTGAATGATGTTAAATTCCTTGTGCACCAATTGACTTAACCTTACCAGCTCTCTGCATGTTATTCAAACCAATCCTCATGTCCCCTCTCCACACCCTTCTCAGATTTCACATACATTTAAATACTCTGGATTATTACATTCAAATCCAAAGCTATTTTTGGCAGGTGTACAGTGAATCAAAACGGATTTTTGCACTAAAACTGCACATTTTTAACAGCTTTTTAAGTGCTTTACCAGCAAAGAAGATATAATATACTGCCTCAATATTGCACATGTGTGAGATGAGAGAAAAAAAGGCGAAGGGGTAAAAAAAAATTATGAGGAGATGAATAAAGTTTAATTTTGGAATACTAACAATCTCCTATATGTGAAAAAGAGTCAAAAACAAAAGAGGGACCATTTCAGTGTAACCGGGTGAGACTTCTCTTAAAGACCAGTTTTTAAGAGTGAAGCCTCTTGAGATGAATGTAAATGTATTCATCAAGCTACGAAGCATTCAAATACAAAGCCTCGGTCACACTCAGGCCTCACACCACCAGGATCTTTACTTCGTCCTGTTCGTCGGGCCGATAAAAGAAGGGAACACACGGGTTTTCTCCCAGGAACGGAGGCGATCTTGGAGCTCCCTGTGGGTTCTGGATCTCCTGGAGAAGCTGCATGATTTGCTTGGCTGTGCCATCTTCTCGGAGGCTCAGTGGTTGGGACTCAGTCTGAACAGAACTGGATGGTAATGCTTGGGATGAAGCGGCTTCCTGACCTAACAGCTCTGAGAGTGAGCTGTTCTCAATGGCTTCTGAAGTAAAAAAAACAACAACAGAGTTAATGAAGTCATTTAGAAAACACAGAGATGCAATTACAAGTTGGTTTGTGATCTAAATATATTGATTGCAACCTTGACTGGTCCTGACTAACTTGGTGTGAAAATTCATATTTTTCAACAGTCTGGCTGCTTTCAGGTCAAAATAGATTTTCAGTGAGTGCAGGTGAAGTTATTCCTTCAATATGTCTTGATTTTGTAATTATGTGTAACAATATAGGCTTAATTCACCTTCAGGTGCATATTAATCGATAACTTAATGTGTGTCTCATTTAATATTTGCTTTTGTTTTCAGATTGTTATACGATTTGGTTTAATGTGCGCTAACCTTGTCCATCCATAGCATTAAGCTCATTCTTGTGCGCCTGCTGCTGTAAGTGGGAGTGCTCGTCCCCAGCAGGAAGCAGGTCAGGGTTCACGGTTCCCACACTAGCCACAGCTCCGGTGTAACGATTGTACCAGTCGTTCCTCTCTGCGACAAGCCTCAGAACAAGATCCTGCAGCTCTGCCAGTTTGGCCTGAGGGCAAGACAGAACAAAAACAGCGTCAGTATAGCACAAAGAGGTTGCATTTACTCTTAATCATGATATTTAACAGTAAAAAATATATATAGATGCGAGATTAATATTTTAATTTGGCCAGTGCCACCGTTTATCTTTAAAACCGTCTGCATGTATTTTTCATGCAGTTTTTTTTGGAGTTACAACACAAGAAAATACAGAAAAAATGTCATTTTAACATTAAAATGTGCCTCTACATCAGGAAATATCATTACGAACCTTCATCTCCTCCTTGTCCTGGGCCAACATGCTGATATATTGCTCTTTCTCCAGGTGTTTCTGCTTCATTATGGCCCGCTGACTTTGGTACAAGGCAATGTATTCCCCTTAAAATAAAAATGTGAACAAATTAAAGCCTAAACTCATATAGTATGACTGTTAAATGAACATAAAAAAAACAAAAACGAAGGTAGCCTTTACCTATAGTGTCGGTCTCTCCAGATAGCTGGATGCAGCGGTGCTCCAGTTCCTCCACCCGTTCCTTAAGGTCGGCTTTTTCCTGCATGAGCGAGGTGAACCGCTGCTGCAGCTTCTCCATCGCGACTTGCAGTGCCTGATGAATTTCAACTGGAACTCCTTCTGTTGAAGAGATAGCACAGTAGTTATGGAACATTCACATGGTGACCTGAAGAAAAGAGAAAACACAAGGATGTGAGGATCAGGTAAACTAATAAGACAGATTTAATCTCCAGACATACAGCATGGTCCCTTAAAATAATAAGTATGGACAGTAAAATGCAAACGATTGTGGTTTTTCTGACCTGAATGCTCGTGACTGTGTTGGGCCTGACTCTCATTATGCTCATGATTGTGTCCATGAACGGGGCTGTAGGTGTGGTACTGCTGCTCCAGTCGGATGGCCACAGCTGCCTGTTGCCGCGCCGCCATGTGGAGCCTGTGCTCCTCCTCCAGCTGCCTTCTAGCTTCATCCCTCTCCGCTTCCAGCTGAGCCAAAGCCCCACGGATAAAATCCTCCTGTCGGATAAATGAAAAACTGTTACAGAGAAGACCTAAAAAAGGAAGACGGGGAAACCATTTTATCATCATATTACGTAAATTAGGTCAGACAGAATGCGACTTAAATCTCTGCACATACCATTTCCTTTTGGCTCTCAAAGTCTTCTGGTATAGCGATAGAGGAGGACTTTAAAAGGCTCTGCTCCACTGATTGGCTTTCCACACCATCACCTAAATAACATGACAAAGTAGAACAATCATGGTTTACCCACATTGGTAAGAATTAAGTCCCGCTGACTGCCTGTTGCTTGTATAAAGCAGCAGCTAAGTAGAATGACACAACCTAATTTAAAACTGGCCAGATGATTCAAAAACTATTTAAACAGCTCAACGCCACTGAAATGAAAAGGTTTTTTTTCTAACTAAAGCATAAATTGCAGTTTTGATATATAGTGCAGTCACAGAATGTTTAAACTCCTTAAAACGAGCATTTTCTAGTCCTTACTTTAGCACTTTTTCTGGTTTACACCAGGTGCAAAGGTGAGTGTTTTCACAAGGGCAAAGGCCTAAATATTGCTGAGGTTTGAACCCCCTGAGATGTTCCAATTTAATTTCAGGATGGACAAGTTCAAGATGACTTCCTCTAGTGATCCTAAACCAAGTCTTGGTGGTCTTTTGGATCTGTCCCTTTATCAGGCACAATAATGTCCAGGGCTCGGCCCCCCCTTAGAGGCAGTCCTAGGACTTCATATTTCTCAATTTAGGCACAACTGGAAACTTGATTAATAAACCTTAATAACTGTCATGAGACTATATTAAAAATGTATATTTCCAAGAATAACATGTTTGCAGGAATGTAATAATAATCAGTATTGACTAAATTAAGTTGACATTTAGACTCTTTATTTTACATTATATCAAATAAAAGATTAACAAAAACTCACCCTGGTCTCTGGATGTTGTCTCCAGAGCCGAACTGTTGAGCAGGTCTTTTATTTCAGCCTTTAGCTGTTCATTGTCTCTGACCAGCTGCTCCAAATACTTCTACAAGAGCACACGGAGGTCATCTTTTACAAAACAATACTGAAACTGCTTTTAAGTGTTTGTGTATTCGGTAAAGATACAAGCAATAAATTGAATAATGCAGCAGGAAATTACATACACACTGTCTTTGTATACATGTTTTAAACTCTAAATATCCACGGACCTAACCCTGTTTGAGCTCAAGATTTGATGCAGTTGTTCTGAATCTCTTATCTGTATGACCTGCATGTACAAATATCAAAGCAAAAACACTGCCTCGTCTAAAGCTTGCTAGTTTAAGCAGCCGCGGTAAATAAAAACACTAACCACACACCTCTGCTTGGTTGAGCTGATTCTGGCTGACGTCCAGCTGTGTACGCTCGTGACTTTCATCGTGCTGCAGTCGGTCCATGAGCTGGGTCTGCTGCAGAAACTGTTGGTGGAGCTGCTCCTTCTCTGCTGCCAGGGCCTGGTAGGCAGCACAGTACTGCTGCAGATGGGCCACCACCTGGTCCCTCTGCTCCACAGCGGCCTGAGTCTCCTGACATTTCAGCTCATGCTGAAGTCGAAGAAAGGAAAAAAATAACAAAACCCTTCAGTAAATTAGATTATAGAAGCTTTTATCATATCAAATGATTTTAAAATGTACCTCATACTTTTTTTTTTACATTTAATAAAATTATAGCTGTCAATACAAAAGTAACTGGTGCTGCTACACAGCAAAGATTTTAAAAACTAGAAGTTTTCCTTTAGATCCACAAGTCTAAAAGGAAAAAGCTCAAACGTTGCAAAACGTTTTATATTAAGACTTAACAGGGAGGGAATCCTCAGTTTTACTTCCTATATTGAATATCCCAAAAAAAGAAAAAGAAAAAAAAGAAAGAAAAAATCACAATAAAAATGTGTTTAAAGATCAATTCATGCTGTGTTCACACTCAACGGTTCAAGGTGGACGAGTGTGCATTTTTAACAAAAAACAAAAAAGAGGATGTTGTTGGTTGCCTCGGAGTCGTGTCTGGATCTACCTAAAAAAATTCAGCAACTTTCAGAGCCACCTCTTCCAGGAACAGCGCTGAGGAAGGTCAATTACAGCGCTAGTTTCGTGTCACTCGAATTAGCGAATACAGCGTCAATACGTTTATCCGCCATTATCACTTTAGAATCTTCCGCCATGTTGGAAAATGTGTTACTTCAGACACATTCAATGTGTGCGCTGTTTTAAGGATCGTCCTGATCAGTCCTATACTGTATGTAGTTTGAGAGTGGCGGGTAAGTTACCTGCTCCTTCATGTTGTGCAGTTCCTCCTGCAATTCCCCCAACCTGCGCGCCAACTCTTTTTTCACATGTTGTTCTGACTGTATTGCAGTGGCCAGCTCCATGTTCTCATTAGTCTGTCATAATGATGGTGTAACAGACAACATTACATTAAATAAAAAACAAATAAAAAAAACTTTCATTTACTAACATAAAGCTTTGTTTATGTACTATGTTTATGTATGGGCTTCATTCATTTTTTATTTTAGAAAGCAGTAGAATAAATAAACACTAGAAATGGAAACACAGAAGGATAAATTCAATGAAATAGAAAGCCAATTAGGTTGATAAGGTGCACAGAACCAGTAAGCTAAGCAATTTGTATATTTTTTTGGGGCCTCACCAGTTTAACAAAGCCATTCTGCAGCTCGGCCAGCTGGTCTTTCAGTGTGCGGTTCTGAGTAAGAGCGCGGCTAATGGTGGCCTTGTCGGACTGAACGTCCTCCAGCATGCGTCTGCGGTCGTCCTCCTCCTGAAACTGGCTTTCCACCTGCCGCTCCAACTCTCCCAGTCGAGCCTCCTGCTCTGCACACAGGCGACTTAGCTGCTCGTTATCTCGAAGCTGGACAAGATATTTCAAGAACACACACACACAAAAATGCTTTACTATTAGAAACACCAACACTTGACGAGTCATTGTCATTTTCTTTTTAGATGTGAGGATTAAAGGATTGAATGCATACCTGCGCCTGGTATTGTTCAGTGATAGCATCTTTCTCCTGCTGTAAACTACTTAGAGCTTCCTGCAGAGCCAACTCTCCCTCCGATGGCCCCGAAGGTTGAGGCATGGCATTATCTTGGGCCTTCTCCACAGACAATAATGCTGCAAGAGGAAAACAGTTATCAAGTGCTCCAACATGTACAGATGTGTATCAGTTAATTCTTAGGTAGAGCTGTTCAGTTCCCTATAGATGTTAAAGTGAAAGATGATTAGAAAGTATTAAAAAAATCAGGCAAGTCTCACCGGCTGTATTTTCTAGCTCAGCGACGTTTGCCTCCAACTCTTGGACCCGGTTAATGTTTCTGTCCCGCTCCTCTGCTACTAAAGAGACCTTCGTACAGAGAAATGAAAAACATTACAGTTAGGTTTTCAGTCTTACAGCCAAACAAGGCGTGTATTTGATCATTTGACCTGTGCAAGCAGCTGCTCCGTTTTGTCTTTCCACACACGGCCCTCCTCCTGGATTCGCTCCACGTAACGATCCCTCTCAGTCTTCAGCTGAGCTACAGACTCCAGAAGCTGCAAGGTGGATGTAAGCGAAAGGTCTCAGTTACAATTCGCTTTTATGTTTCAAAAATATTCAAGTGTTGAAGGAAATTAATTCATTGCTGACAAGCTTATGACTTTTTATTAGCACCAAAAACAGGAAGAAAAGCTACTTCAGAGAGATCTGCAAACCTCCTACAATAAGATTAAGATACACAAACTTAGGATAACAGTACAACTTTGTAGCACCAAGACGGTCACATTTATGCTACAGTGTTTTGGCTAGTCTTCGCCTATTTAAACTGTGAAATCTGGCTACCGTATTTAATCTAAACTAATCTGTGCCTGAATCAGTCAGTATCCAGACTGGTAAACATGCTTGTAAAAAGTTTGACCATTTCAAACTGTGAGGCTTTTTAACTTTAACCCCCTTTTAACTTGCACATGTACACAAACAGCCCCACATAATTTCATTTTCCACTGAATGAACCAGTAAAATAAATACTCACTAAACCTAAGAGACTTAACTTGTATCTGTAAGTCATTTGTGTTTTCCTGCACTAAATTTAAAATGTGACAGTCGATTTGTTATGTACTCCAATTCTCAGACCACAAAAGTTAAGCCAGAGCTTTTAGTGAGGCAAAAATGGGGTGGTTGGTGTTAAACCTTTAATGATACAAGAAAACAGGCTGGCAGGCCTGCACATAGTTTTATAACGATATTTTCTTATCTGCCATTTCATAATGTACATGCAAAAGAAAGCCTCAGACCTGGTGATTGTGTGACTCCAGCTGCTGCTTTTCCTCCAGCAGCATCTCAACTTTTTGGTTGAAACCTGGCGAATCTGACTGACTGGAGTACTGGAGAGAAACACATGAAAAATATATGTTTGAGGTAAATATAAACGAATGTTGGAAATCTATATCCGGTTGCATTGAAATCCTAATTTCAACATCAAGAAGAAGAGCCGGATGAGAATATGAATACATGTGCTTGGAAAATGAAGGATTTTGCCTGTACCTGCTGTAACACGAGGTCAGCCATCTCCAGCCTCTTGTGAAGGTCCTCTACCTGCAGCCTCATTGCAGCGTTATCTAGTGTAATCCGTCTCAACTGCTCAGACAGCTCTGAACTCTGCTGCTTTGACTCCTCATTTAAGTTGCTGTGGACACACAAAAAACAAATAGTATTCCACTTACCTCTTACTTTTAGGACTTGTAATGCTTGCACATATTGGTTTGCAATACAAAAGAATGTGTTGGGACTAGCGAATTTAAAGCAGGACAATCACTAAGTATATTATTATATTCATTTTGTACAAAACAAAACATAACATGCTCATATATAAAAACATAAAACTTACTTGATTCTCAGCACCTCCAGCCTTAAGTTGTCTCTTTCTTTTTCTAGCTCTTTGTTTTGCTGAAGATAAAATAAAATATTTGCATTGCTTATACTTAGCATGACACAGATATTTCCAAATAATGACTAAAATACATTCAAGCAAGCTTTCTGTTTCATGTTTAACAAGTATAAGATCTACTGGAAATGTTTGTTTCACAACACATTTTTTACAGTAGGTTACCCTCTCAAACTGCTTCTGCTGAGTGGAGACCGTAGAGAGAGTTCGCTCCAGCTCTGATACTCTCTGTTTTACCATCTGCAGACGATTATTGAGCTCCTCTGCTTCAGCTACACACACACACACACACACACACACACACACACACACACACACACACACACACACA
>JAVLVB010000002.1:9560868-9571055 GCA_032876305.1 Orestias chungarensis
TGCCTTGCAGCATGTTGTGTATACTGTAGTGCTGTTTGCAGCTCAGACTTCTCTGATACCAGTATCCCAATGGTTTGAATATGAACCTTAGAAAGGACAAATTAACAAAGACTTCTTTTCGCCAGAAGACATGATATCAAGTGTGTCTTTAAAAACCACAGAGAAGGCAAATAAAATGCTATTTAATTCATAACCAAAAACATTTTCTGTGCCGTTTTAAAGGAACCAACATTTCTGCACTTTTAGAGTTTGTTTTAATGCTGAGACAAATCAAATCTACAGAAATCGTTATACACGTTTCACTCTGAGTCCTGACGGGAGGGACGAATATAAAGGGAAGGGTGAGTTTTGGATCAAATTACCTATTTATCAGTCCCTCCAAAAAAACGCGATTCTGCGATTGCAGAAAATCCTGCACAATCATGGAAAAGGGAGCAGAATATAGAGGGGGTGCGCATAATCCTTTAAAAGCTGCTTCTTCACCGCATAAATAGCATCTAAACGCAAAAATCACAGAATTTTGTAAATTTGCCCGATTTTACTTATCCCGCATTTTTTCATAGAAATTTTAAATAATTCATTATTTTCTTACTTTTACCTGACTGACGCTAACCCCCCTCCAGCTAAAAGTGATCACCCTGTGTGGTACCAAAACAAACACATGTTTTGGTCCACAGCGCGGTGATGACGTCACTACGTCAGCCATATTGGATATGGCTATGCTCATGTGTGCTGCTCACTATAGATGACACAATGTGTGGGATAAGCATGTTTATTCTCCCTACATTTGTAAACAACCATTCGCCAGTTTTTCACAATTTTCTACTATTTTCACGCTTTTCCACATATTTTTGCACTTTCCCGCATTTTCATTGCAGAGAACAGAACGAAATGCCGCAGAATTCAATCAAAGAGGTTTGCCCGCGTTTTTCTGGACTGATTTATGGATAGTAACTACAACATGTAATTGTAAATTTGTTTTCTTTTTCCTGGTTAAAAGGAATTCTAAAAAAAGAACAGGAAAAAAACATTCAAAGTATTTACCTGTAACTGCTCCCGCATTGCTCCTTGCTCCTTAGAAAATTTTTGTTCGAATTCCTTTCGCTCCTGAAGGAAATTACGAAATGCATGACTGATCAATAACAAAGACCCAAGTTTACCTTTAATCAAGTAAAACATGCAGTGAGCGTACAAGACAAAAGAAACAAAACATCCAACCTTTTGCAACTGATCTGTGACCTCCTGAGTTTGATGAACCTGCCAAAACAACATAGTATAATATAAAAACAATAACCATCCCAATACAAGTATATTCATCTGTATTAGAGAACATAATTTAAGTTCTGCAGAAATTTTTTTACATGCCAGCCACACCCACTGTGCAAAGAACAGAGATAATAGACCTGTTTGGCAACTCCTAATGTTATTTTTTTTTTTTTTTTGCATTTTTGCTTAAAGCTTTAAGGTTAATAAGGTTAGTGCACTAAACAGGCTCAGCAAGCCCTAAACATCATGCAGCTACAAGCAAAGTGATAAAACCCCTGATTACAAAGTGCTCTTAAAGGGCTGTTAATACTAGAGTTAAAGTTTTTAGAATGTATCTAACACACCCGGAGCAACAGATAAAAAATGAAAGAGAGAAAATAAAAGATGAGCATGATGGCCTGGTGGTTATGATATCATGCATAGTGTACTACAGCACATAAAGTACTGCAAATAACTTAAAAGGGAGGTCGGGGTCACGCAATACAAAAGCAAGGGCTTACTGAAATGCATACACACAGCTTCTTACCAGCTGGTCTAGCTTGGTATTGAGCTGAGAGTTTGTTAGCTTGCTAGATTCCAGGGCGGCTGCCAGCTCCTGGTTCCGACTCTATCACGTGCACACATGCATCCGGGAAACCAAAGGGGGAAAAAAAATTAAAAACACATGGATAAAGTGAAGGAACAAAAGTCAAACAGAGAACACAGGGGAGGAATTTAAATATTCAAACGTAAAATATTAACATGGAGGCAAATAGTTACTGTTACAAGAGGTGGATAATATGCTTTTAATCAATGATGGAAATGGCACATGATTAAAATAAAGACTTGCTTTAAAGTACTTTAAGAAGTTAATTGAACCAAGCCTGAACACTGTAAATTCAGATCCTGATTTGACACTTGTGAATGGTGTAGCCAAGGTAACGCTCAGCATTAAACGTATACAAAAACAAATCCCAGGTAAGAAAATAACATTTTTTAATCTAACCTCCAGTTCTTCAGAAGGTACAGTCTCTCCATTCACGTAGGGAGCAGATGTTGACTGGAACGACAAAGAAATCATGATTTGTGCTATTAAACACAGACTTGATCAAAAGCTTTACATTTTTTGACCTATAGGAACAAAGTGAGGAAAATATACTCCATTCTTTCTCCCTCTGCAAGTATATTAAGGAAAGCCACGATTATTTAAAAGAAATATATATTATACAACCTTAACTGTAAAGCAAGGCAGTCGCGTAGCAAGAACTGATTAGTTCAGCATAAGAGTCTTTGTAGTGCAACATTATCTTTGTAAAGATGAGTTTCTAGACCTAAACATAATTCAGGGAGGATACTGTATGTCTGATAAGCAAACCAGTTGACTATGTCTGTGTGCCATTGAGAAGGACTGGCAGGGCTGAAAATGCTTCCAGTGCATTCTTGCAAACAATAGATGCAACACACATTGGTCGGAAATGTAGACCGGCAGGGTGTTTTGTTAAAAGCCTAACACAGCATAAAAAAATAAAAACTGTGAGGCAGAAAGACAGTGATGGCTGTAACACCCTACCTCAGAGACCAGGCCATTTAGTTGCTGCGAGAGCTGCCGCAGGCTCTCTGTGGAAGACAACGGTCTGCCAAACAGACAAGCCAGATGAACAGAAAATACAGACATTCCTGTTTTAAGCTACAAGCATCAATATGGATGAATTCAAAATGACAGGAGTGGAGCAAGAACAGCATTGATTTTACAGAGATTATCAGAAATTTGATTAAGATATGACTGTAAAAGGCCATTTCTGCACAGATATTGAAGTATTCCAGCTAGAGAAAAGCAAATATTACCTACATGAAACTAATCTGAGTCAACACACAGCAGTGTGCAAGTAATAGCCCAGCATAGAAATTTAAAACAATTTAACAAAATATTCCTAAAGAAGCCAAATTTAAAAGTACCAACAAGACATAAATCCAGTCAGATTGCAACATATATTTTATAAATGCAAATTTCCTAATATTGAAAAATGAATTTTTGTGAAGTACGTCACAGAAAACCAAAAATAACTTACCTATTTTCCTCCTTTAAACTACGATTTCCATTAGTATCTTCGAACTCCTGTACATAGGGAAAGATTAAAAGCAGAAGAGAGTAGAAACACAAAGTTTTAAATCACCAAAAAAAGTAAATGAAAGGATTTTAGCATGTTTATTATTCTAGCCTAGTTTATTACTTTACAAAAAAATAAAAACCCCACTAACCCTAACTTCAGACACATTTTTTTAGACTTGTGCTGCATGTTAACATGATATAATGCTAGCCTAATGTGTTTTAAACAGTAAGGACAAAACATGCACGCAGACAAAAAAAAAAGACACACCTGAAGCTCAGCGTTATGACTGATAAACTCAGAGTTAGTAGCAGCGTTAGCACTAGCAGAGTTAGACAAAGGTGAGCCACGGTTGGACTCGATGTGTGGCTCCTCCAGCAGCTGAGGAACAGGCGACAGCGAGGCCTCCATGTCAGCAAAGGTCTGAAGCAACACATACAGACATTTTTTATTCTCTTTCAAAGTAACGTACACACATAAATCTAACCTGTTAGTGCAGTCATTTTATGGCCAAATAATAGTGAAACAAAATGTGCAAAAAGACGAGTGTAGTTCTTTAACATAGTGTTAAAAGGGTTAAGCAACTAACTCCTCCTAGCATCTTTAAGTAAACTGTATTGTGCAAACACTGCAGTTTTGATTGTGTTAGGGTTGTAAGTTTTATTTCTATTATTTCTTAAGTAATCAAAATTAGATGCATTTAAAAGCAGGTAGACTGAAAAACCAAACAAACAAGCTGAAAACCGAGCAGGTTCTTGTTTATCCAAATATGCATCTCCTCAAATAATTCAGCTACAGGAAAAGTTAAGCTTAGGAATGCATGATTACCAATCATCGAAACAGGACAAGGTAAGAACAACATTTCTTAAAAACAATGTTCTGAAAGGCTATTAACAGATTACACTCCAAACTCCACCTGTCGAAACAATTTATAACGTCTGTTTAAATAAGTTTACAAAAAAATATATATATATGATTTGAAACTAAATTCTTCATGCTCTTGGACCCATGTGACAGAAGGTGTGAACAGCAGACAAGACACAATCTTAAACACCAAAAATAAGGAACGGCCATTTACAATAAGGAGCGTAGAGACAAGGGAGGAAAGGGGTAAAAAAAAGAAAAAAAAAAGACAGGGACATAAGCTCACCTGACAGTTGCCATTAGGTGGGACGACTACTCCATTGCTTTGACTAAGTGCTTTCAGAAAACTGTCAAACTACGGCAGAAGAAACAGCAACAGAGAGAGAGAGAAATGGCAGGACAGAAAACACCTCAGTGATAAAGAAAAATAACAGAATCAGCTACCACAAGGAAGAGTTGGTGAAGTTAGTGTGTAGCTAAAATAAGCTAACCACTAATTTATTTAAGATGACAAAAGATATGTTACCAACATTAGTATCTTTATTCTCCACTGATTGTCACAATAGGGTCCAAATTGGATTGAACTAAACTAGTTTATGTACTGTTTTTATTATGAATTCTAGAATCTAAACCAAAGCAAAATTACGTCGACAGGTTGTTACAGTTATGGTTACAGTTACAATATACCAACAGAGTCCCCAAAATTAATAGCTTACATGGTGTGATAGAGGAGCTATAAAGAAAAATAAATATTAAAAGAGAGAAGGAGAGGAGACCATCATTCTGTTACGTCTTCTTCCAATGTAAAACTACTCACAATGTAGAAATTTCTACTTCACAAATGGCATTTTCAAGTTGCTACAACCAATTTGGGTTGATGGTCGCGTTACTAACTGCTGCAGTGCGAAGCCGCTGTTATTGTAAAAGAGAGAAGTACACCAACAGCTGTCTAAAGAACTGGCATAAACGCAGATCAAATGTCATGAGGCAGAGCCAAGTCATGTGCATGTGGAGTCTGAAAGTAGCACACACACACGTCCTCATGAGCCTTTTTTTCAACTT
This sequence comes from Orestias chungarensis, assembly GCA_032876305.1. Lineage (NCBI taxonomy): Eukaryota > Metazoa > Chordata > Actinopteri > Cyprinodontiformes > Cyprinodontidae > Orestias > Orestias chungarensis. Next base: position 9,566,148 of record JAVLVB010000002.1, read on the forward strand.
CAGACCTTTAAATCAGAGACATCTTTACCTCAAATATACTTTTGTAAAACAAAAACAAAAATCTGTGTTTAAAAAACCCCCACTGGTATAGTAACAAACCTTACTAGAACAGCTTAAAATGTGACAATGATCAAAGCTTCACTATCGCATTCTGACTTAACTAAAATTAGTCTCTAGAGCTCAAGAAGCAGATGTTCAAATTAAATTATGGTTGTTTCTATTATTGTTTAGACCATAAACTGCATTTTAGCGTTTACATGCTCACACACCTACTTTAATCTGGAATCTTCTATTATTCTCATACAGATCTGAAGTACAACTTTTCTTTTACAGTAAAATATTCTAAATTATCCCTCCAAACCAACAGCTTAAGAGCTTATGTAAAATCTAAACATTTGCACTACGTTGTGACCTGACAATGGGTATGAATAGTATAACGAAATGACAGGTTTTGCTACAATTTGGGACAATGGGTTCACTTGATAGCAAAACCAGCCACATAGTTTTGCAAATGGCAGTACAATTTGTAATAAACATACGAGAGAACTAAAACTGGGGGAAATAAAATAACAATATATCCACCTAGTACTCAATTAAAATTTACATATAATGTTAGAGGCCAATCCAAGACAAAAGGAGCAGAAAGCAATAGAAGAACTCACATTGTTCGGGGAATCTCTGTCTGCCGAATGTGCATCAACTTGGTTCACTTCCTTCACCCTTCGCTTCTTCTTGGATCCTGTTCCACTTCCTCCTCCTCCCCTTTCTCCTCCCACAGAAGCAGGGGAGCTCTTCTGTTGAAACTCCTTCAGCTAAGTAACACAGCAGATAAACAATAAGGATGCAGAAATAGGCTTTAAACTGTCTCCGTTTCCGAATTATTTGTGTCTTTCAACAGAAATGTTCTATGAATGTAAAATGCAAATAGTGCAGGTTGACTGTATATGAATTTTAGAAACCTCATACTTTACTGCAAAATTACAATATATTAAAATAGTGAGTAGTTTTCATGTCCTTAATATTAACTAGTGCTTCAACCCTCTTTTTCCCTAGGCATTTATGAAGGCTTTTACAAAGGTTGAAATATTTGATGTCTGTAATCTGCCTTCTACACACCATGAACAAAGAGCACCACTGTTTCCATGTCTTAAAAGCTAAATTGCAATCACATACCATGTCTGTTTATTCAAAATTATGAATGTGCAGTAAATTAGTGACTAGCAGGAGATCCAACTCTTGCACTTGTTTTTCAGACATCAACAACCAATACTACAACAGGTTTCTCAAGTTGATCTTTGTCTCATATGAAAAAGCTATAAATCTATACAACACAACCATCGATTGGCATAACAGGAGGAGAAAAATCACATCTTAGGCGAAGGGCCTTGAAAACTGTCAATGGGAACTAGAGGAATAACATGCAAACCGACTGACAAAACAGATGTTAAAGGGTGTTTAACTATTAAATTACAAAATGTATGGGCCTAAACGAGTGTAATCGTTAAGATCGACCATTTCCCAACAAAACTAAAAAGATAGCTGGTCTTCTGACAGAGAGGAGGGGTGTCAGCTGTCAAAACAGTCCATCCAGTTGGCTATGCTAGCTTTCTATTTTTGCTAGAGTTCAGTGTCTTTACTAGCTAAAATCGTCTGTTTCAATTTTACTTTATAACGTTGATATTTGCATATAAGACTCAAAAGGCTGTCAGCTTTTGTGTCATAATATTTACACTCACACGTAGCTAACTGCTGGTTCGCTTATTAGCCTGTTTGCTAACGTTAACTTCTCTTAGCGCGTTACGAATTAGCCAAAGACAAAATCTACGGCGTCTCAAAGACAGGGGAAAGACTTTGACACACGGATGAGTTATTCTTTGAGGCACTAAGTTAAATTGGTTTTCGAGAAAACAACTTCGAACTAAGAATAGTCCACATCATCTGGAAAGGTAAATGCTGTCAGCGGAGGCCAAATGACAGGCACCGGTCTTTCCTGCTCCGCGAAACCGCGATATGAGCGCGAGAGGCGGGGCAAGCTTTAGCTCAGAGGTCGGACGACGTGTAACGACAACACCCGTGCTCGGACATTTACATTACAACACAAGCAGAAACGCGGGTAAAATAAACTTAAAGACCGGATAAATGTTGAGGATACGATGTGAACTTTATTACAGCCATTTTTGTTTGGTACACTTTACCTTTTTCTTAGCTGCAGCGAGTTTTGTTTGCCTACTCTGGTCGGCCATCCTGCTCCTCTGGTGGTCAAGCGACCGAACCACGTCACCAATATGGTGCTAAAAGCTGCTCCCACCGGTAGGGGGCGACAAGTCCACATTTATACCAGTTTTATACGTCAATTTAATGGCACAGAGACAAACAAAGCTTACTACACGCTTTCCCCCTCTGTTTGATGTGTATAAACACGTTTTAAGTTGTTTGAAATGGAAAATAATATAAAATAGTGTAAACGTAATTAGACATTTTGAAAAAGGAAGTTTAACATCACAATTAAATAAATAATCTGTCATTTTCTCAAGATTTTGTTAGGACATAATGTAACTAGAGTAAATGTAATAACCAGAAGGGAACATTTATCTTTCTTATAAATTTTAATTGAAAATTTCTATGCAATTTGCTAGTAGGTTTAGTTAGAACAACTACTGAATGAAAGAAAATTGTATGCACAATTTAACCACTTATTTTTTTATATATGTAATTGTTAAGCCTGAACTGCCTAGTTTTTTTTTTAACAGAATGACATGCATGTATAGATATTGGCTAATGGCGATCTCGCTCTAACTATGCCAAAACCAATTCCTTGTAGGTCCCATAATGTACTTGGCAATGAAACGGATACTGATTCTGATTTGTATTATAGAAAAAATATACAACCCTTACCTATAAAAGACAACATAGCTATCAATTGGCACCATAGTGTTAAATAATGGAAAAAAACCCATAAAGAAATACTGGTAATTAATGTATAATGAGAAATAACGCACAATTAGTAAGAAAGTGACAGTTATCTTTGATGCAACTGCACGGAACTGAGAACAGAGAGTACAATCTTACAGCCAGACTCACTTCCTGGTTACATAATTAAATCAGAGCAATTTAGTACTCCTTTCCAATAAACATAAAGAAGTCCATATCCTATAATTTACAGTTGTGGTAATTAAAGGATATATTTTCGAGTGATCAAGGGATTTGTGTGCACCACGTGGGAGACCTAGTTTTAACTCAGCAATTCATCTTATTTTTTGCTTACTACTCAAACAGGTTTTGTTTATAATTATTCAATTGTATGCCAATGATTGATAAAACCATGTGTGGAACTTCTGATTTTGTTTTATTTGTTTGTTTAAATATACTGCCAGCTCAAAACATTGGGTTACATCTCAAAGAACATATACCATGACGATGAATTTTAAATTTTAATCTGGGTTTTGGTTTTCTTATTAGTTTTATAAATGTGTGTAACCTATTAATTAAAGAAAATACAACACCAAATTGGTTCATAGTTGATTTTTTTAAAGAAATGTCCATCAGCTCAGCCTAACTGAAAATCCAATGAAAATACATTAATAGTTATTTATCCATATATACAGTAATATAAATCAAATCTTCTAAGTTAGGTTCAAGTTTTTGCACTTTAAAAGAAATTAAAAAATTTGTGGCTGCCTTTATTTGGGGTTTTATAACAAGATAAACAGCAATCAAACCTAGCTAGATACGAATATCTGCTGAGATTTACCTTTTAACTTACATTTAGGAACTGGGGTAAAATTTTAGATCTTGGTTTCATTGATATTTTAAACTTTTCTTTCTGTTTCTAGAACATTCTTGATGTATCCACTTAGCTCCAAACATACAGTATTTAGTTAATGATATAAAATTCTATTGATTTCAAACTAAAAAGATAAAAATGGCCACTTACTAGAAAATGTTACTTTCATTTACGAATAAAATGTTTTTTTTTATGTGATAACCTTAATAATGGGGTGGCTGACAAGTATTTATTTTGTTGCATTAGCATTGAGATATTTGCAAACTATATAAGAAAACCCAAAAATGTAATAATGAATCATCCTGATAATCCAGTTCATCAAAGGAAATATTTGCTTATCATAAATCATAGTTAACTGAAGTATTACTCATGAAGTGAGTACTCATAATTATGCCTGATACTATTTCAAAGAGCCAAATTATTACTTGCCTTTACATTGCAGCCTATGTAAGATAATATAATAAATAAGAATCTCCCAGACTTTAGAAAAGGAAATGATGCACAAAACTTTAAAATGCATGAAATGTGACGATGAAATTCCCATCCGAATGCCTATGGGGCGGCCTGTCATTGCAACAGCGTCCATCAGGGTTGCCGACAGACAGTCAATCAGCGTCGGCGCAGTGGTAGACCAGCCGGTGACGTCGTCTGAAACTGACGTGAACAAATCAGCGTCGGACAGCGTGCTGCAAGAAACCAATCAGCGCCTTCCAGCGAGTGGCTGCTCAGCCAATGGTCTACGTCCACGACAGGACAGCAATAACGGCTTATATATGCGGACCGCACACTTCTCCCAGCATCATTCTACACAGTTACGACAGTGGAGGAAACAGTAGAAGATACGTCGCTCGTTCAGAGGACCTGGCTGCTTTGGTTTATTGTCAAGGCCTTTAAATACCAGATAACGCTTCAGTAACGGTATGTACAGAACCTCTGTTAACATGCTAATCGAGTATTATGAAATGTCTTCGCAGAAGTGCCTTTTAAAAGGGTTTTCTTAGACACTGTATGAAGTTGGCATTTAAAATAATGAAGTCTCTTTAAAAATACATTTCTCCTACTGTTTTACGTTATATGACAGGAATACAGGGTTAATTTTATCTTTTTGTCTGCCCCCCCCCCCC
>JAVLVB010000002.1:9580406-9618372 GCA_032876305.1 Orestias chungarensis
GTCATGTAATTCATAGATAATGTGATCTGTGGTATGAAATACTATCCAATGCTGATCCACACAAAGTCCCACGGGATCTGACCATCTTCCTCTCCCCTGCAGTCTTCGAGTCTGAATAACATAGATTTATAAGATCCGATCTCTACAATGGTGTCTTTCCATTCTTTCAAATTTGTTGGCAGAGCTGATTTGCAGTGTTTTGAAAATAATCCTGGAAGCTGTGATCTAAACCAACTATCAAAACAATAAGTATTCCTTTGGTCAAATGTAGGATTTGGGATCTGTCCCCTAACAAAAATAAATCAGTATTCTGGAGGATTATTGTGCCTACCTACTACTTTAGTCCTAAACAGATCAACAGATTTGCAATGCCAGAAAAATGCGATTCTAGCAGATATTGTACTTTATCGGTTATATTCTGTGTAATCTCCCAGGGTTATGCTATCAGTATCTAATTTTTTATTGTGTAAACATCGCTCTTGCCCCTCTTACAGATTTTCCACAATCAAGCAAAATCCACTTTTGTCCTAAAGGCGACAATTTGTTTTTGCTGTAGCAGTTTAAAACTGTATGATTTATTCCTAATTTTTGTTCAGCTGTGGAAGCTGTGGTAATTTCTGGAATGTTGTTTTCTGATCACCGTTGGATTTTAGATTTCACAGAACATCTTTATATTCACATATCTTTCTTAAATGGTGGCTGTATATATCCAATCTATCTTTTTATCACATGTATGCTTTCACACTCAGGTACGCACAAAGAGGGATCGTGTTTCTTTCCTGTCCCGTTCGTTGAGGCTGAAATCCACCCGTATACAGAAGAAGCCAGAGCCTCTCTCCAAGATGACTTGTCTTACAGTTTACTTTTGGAAAACCCCTGATACTTCTCCTGAGACTTCTTTTGTCACCAGCACTTACGGTAAAAGTTTTTTGTTGTTCTTGAAATTATCCTGACCATATTGCAGTAAAAACTGGATCTTTGGCATAATGCACATTTTCCATGTTAGATAAGCAATTTAATATTGCTGTGTGTCTATTATAATGAGAAACATGTTTCAAACAGAAACCAGTAGATTTGAGTAGAATAACATGTCCTTTGGTCTGGTAATGAGGCTCCCCTGTTTATCTGGTGACATATTTAATTATTTATTGAGAGTATTATCCACACCAGGGTGCACCTGCTCTGTTTACTGACACTGAAGCTTCATTCATAATCTAGTATTTATCTGAAAAGATAAACAAATATAAATAAGGTACAACACGGGCGTGGTCATATTTCAGAGGTTAATTTAGGTATTCCAAGCATGGGGTGCTTGTGTGAATGTTTGAGGAAGAGCTTAGGGGTTAAACTCCGACTGAGGAGCACAATTACATAAAACTCTCATCCTGCTGTTTAATAGGAAAATAAGAAAAATATATTTTTTAAAGATGTGCCATAATGCCAAGTAGTATTTTTCTCATTTCTAAAAGAAAACACAGGATCAGAGATGTGTGTTATGTGGGATTTAGTTGAAACTAGCTGTGAAGTTTCAATCAACCTTAATGCTACTTTGTATAATTCCATTTAGAAGATAAAAAAGGAACGTTTGGCATAAATCGGTATTATTCTCATGGACTTTATGAGACTTATTGGACGGCTGAGTAATAGAAACGGCTTTCATCTGGCAAAAATAATGTCAGAATGAAAAAATCTTTTTTGCCTGTTTGTTTCCAGTAAGTACTAGTAAATCACAGCTAGAGATAATTATGTTGTTTTGCTTACCATGTGCTGGGGGGAAAAATCAGGTTAATAAAGAATTATCTAATATTGTTTTTTATAGTGAACAACAACAAACTGCTACTAATAATGCAAACCTAAAAGTTACTTTTCCCACACATTTCCTGTTTTGGACCAATTTATGTTTTTACATATCTTTTTTTTTCCATGTCATATGTTTCGTTCACCAACCAGAGAAAAATACGATACATTTACACTAAGTAAATAAAATTTTAGTGGCCAGTGTTTAGTTTCAGTGTAATGAAATTGAACCCTATGTCAAAAAGTTTGGATGACACGGTTCTGGATGATTTGCAGATTTAGAGATAAAACAATCTACTATTTGTGATTTTCAGCACCAGTTTTCTCTGCATTGCAAGTGATGTGCAAAACATTGTAAAAAGATTTTATGCCCTTTTGCCCCTCCCTAATGACAATAAATGATCACCTGCTGGTAATATTTGACTATGTTAGACACATGTAGACACACTTTATTTTTGCTTTTAGTGAATAATAATGATTACTTAGACATACTTTGCTTTTGAAACACATCTGACAAAAAGACAGAGCTGAGTCATCTGGGATATGATGGCCCTCGTACTAGAAAGGTTTTGCCAAGCTAATAACCTGTTGTTTATAAAGTACATTGCATTTTGGATTATCAATCCTTTAGGCACTTTAAGCAAAAGTTTTTCATTCACTTACAACCACACTTGATTACCTTTTTTGTTAACACTGTTTTACAGATCCTTACGTTTCTGTTTATATATATGTGTGTTTTGGTTGTTACTCACAGAAATATCGATGTTGGTTTATGTTTATATTTAAAATGTGTACAGGCAGCATTCAAAAATATTCTCTGGTAATGGTATTTATCTCTGAATCTTAAATATCTCTTGGGAGTTTATTTTTTTTAGCATTAGACACAAATCTGATACATGAGTACAAGCTGTTAAAATTCAATCTGAAAGTCTAAGAAATGACACATATTTTGTTACATTTAAAACATTGTGGTAATTGACTAAACAAATTAAATACTGTGTCTTGTCACTAAAAATGTAAAACATTAGATTGGAAGCATTAGCAGTTGTCAGAAGTGTTAATTATAGCATCAGTCTTACTGACTAAAATGTTGTAGCTTGTAAAATGTATGATGCTGTTACGAAACGCTTGCTCTCTCTGCTTTGGTCCTTACTTTAGTCCAATATGACACGTGGCCTTTAAAAAGTGGGTCAAATTTTTCTTTGAGGGTTCAGAAAGCTTTTGTTTGGTACAGTGGGCCCGTCGACCCCTAAGAGCATTTCCTTTACTGCCAAGGAGTAATTTAGAGCCTTAAACTGAGTGAAGACCTAATGCTCTCTTCTAATCTGGGGATTTGTAGTTTATCTGTTGTGTGATTTTCTCAGATCTAGACTCAAATACTTTGCGTTTGTTTATTTGAAAAATAAACCAACAATGCAACTATAAAGACTACAGCACAGAAAAAAATATTATAGCAAGTATTGCATATTAGTATATCTTCTGCTGCACAGTTCTGTTTAGCTTGCCAAAGTTGCTTTAATGACGTTTTTTAGATGGTGTTTATTGTTGGAACTTGTACCTCTCATTCTTCTTTTTACATTAGTCTAGAATCTCTTAGTGGTATTCAGGTCAGTGGAGTTTGTAGGTTAAACAAGCAAACTGATACCAAGGTTTTAAAACAGGAATTGGCACCTTTGGTAGTGTAAGGAGGCGTAAGATTTTATTAATAGTGATATTAATAAAATTCACATCACCATAAAGCCTATTAGAGCAATAAAGTGAAGCTTAATATGCCCAAAAATGTACTAATAGTTTTTTGCACAAATTTGGGACTTAAATTGATTAAAACCATTAGAATATATAACTCCCTAAATCATCACTGACTTTGGAAATGTCACACTGGACCTTAAGCGATTGTTCCTGAGAATTGGTTTCTAAAATCTGCTTTAATCTGAAAAAAGACATTGGGGCAATGAGCAGCTCAGGTTTAATGATTTATCTTTGCTTCTGGATCAGAGGTGCCTTAAAAGAGAAAACCAAGTAAATTTGGCACTTGATTTGCCTGTGTGTCAATCCTCAAAGCACTGACTTCAGCTACCTTTTAGCTAAAGTAAAAAGCTTTTGTGGTTTACCTCTGCATGGAAGATTACTATGACTGTCTGCTGGAAAACTGTCAAGTTAGCTGTTTTTTTTTTTGTCTGTGTAATATTTTATTTAACTGTTTTTTTTTTAAGATTATTTTTTAGCAAAAAATAATCCATGTTCTCCATGTTTTCCCTAAATAGAATGCAAAATTTCTATTAAAATAAAATTCCCCCTTTTAAATATTTATGTGCTCTCTGCAACTCTATCAATCCTCTATTCTTTCTGTTAAACATACATCTGATATACAGGTGTCTGTCTTAGAAGATTAAATGGAATGAAAAAAGAAAAGGAAAAAGTTATGCACTGCCCTGATTAAATAAACCTATTAGAGTTAGTTTTTTTCTGGTTTTGGAATCCACCATGGAAGAGGATGATTTTTGTTTTTTTCAACATTATTGAAAAAGCTTGTTAAAAGAAAATCATTGAAACGAACATGAGGACACCTTGTGTGCCTCTCATCAAATTTCCTCTTTGTTCCGCCCTGAATCAAATGGGATAAATTGGCATTCGCCCCAGATGAGAACTTTTAAATCCTACACACAGCAGTTTACCAACTTTTCAAACAGCCTCATGTTCTTGGAGAAAAGTGTGAAAAGCAGGGATTAACTGTTCTTTTCTGGCTCCTCTTTGATAATGACTGGGTAAACTGTCATATAATGACTGTCTGCAGGCTTTATTGGATCCTTTTGGGGTGAAGATTTTTTTTCAAATGTAACAAATAAGTAGGAAAGACTAAAGACTCAATGGAGGGAAAGTGTAAGAGGTACACACACAAAAAAGCAAATCTTTCCTACCATTTGTATTTCTCTCATTATTGATTATTTGATTAGTGAATATGTCTTGTGGTTACATTATTCATCTTGTGTTCAATTTATTCAGATGTTTCTGTTTCTTTAAATAACATATTAGTAATTTAGTTTTTAAGCCAAAAAGGAAATAACTATAAGACCCAGAAAGTTCTCTGACCATCAAAGCTGTAAAGTAGCACAGCTCATCTCTTTGTAAATCATTTAAAAATACTAATTGACTCTTTCACAAAGTCCTTCTAGTTCATAAATCTAAATGTCAAAATATCAACCTGAAACAGAAGGAGTAATACACTGTGATCGCCACGGTTGGGATGTATTAATTGCGTCGTGAAAGCATTTAAATCCATTTCAGAAACCCTTTGCCCTTCAACACAAACTGAAGTGCAAATTAAAGTTTTTTATGTGAAATCAATGGAGTGAGATGAGCATGAGGGGGATGTATGTTTTAACATCCATTTGAAATTGAAAGGCAAAAAGTAAAACAGTCAGCACTTAAAAAACTGAGAGCTTCATCAGGTCCTGGGTTTTCTCAAATCGGTAATCAGTAATGTGTGTGATAGGTAAATGCCTTAATCCAGCCACAAGGTTCCTGCAGAGGTCATAGAAGCACGTCTTCATACACATCGTGACTGATACCACTACCTTGTCTGATATCTTCCAGATACTGTATTTAATCCTTCTGAAGCATCAGCATCCAATTGATTTTTTTTTCTCAACAACTTCTAATGTTGTTGTATAGTTAATGGTCTCAGATATGTACTTAATGTAGCACTTTATTATTATTATTATTATTCATACTTGGTTTTGTCTCCAGTCATCTGTGTTCAGATTGAGTTTTATACACCAAGATTGAGTATTGATTATCTAAATGTGTTCCATGATATCACATCTCCTGTGTGTTTTTTCCCCCTTCTTTTGAGATTGAATATGCTGTTAGGGGATTATTATCAATTTCTATTTTGTCTAAATGTTTTACATTTGAATTGATGTGTGAAGGAAACAAAATATGTTAAAGCATTTTATGGGAAATAGCTATGTAAAGCACTCAAACTTGATTCTATTTATGGTGCTTTTAAAGTAATGCTAAACCAAGAAAATTGTCAAATGTTTCTGCCATGTTAAAGTATTTGATTTTAAAGAATAGTTCTCTTAGACGGGGGAAATTTCCCCCAAAATGTATTGCTTGTCTTTTGTCACTCTGTCTTGACCATGTTCAAAACAGATTGGGTTTATGACAAACATGTAATATAAGTTATGTGGGCTACATTTGAGACTGCTTCATGACATCTTTTGTGTGAGGTTTGTCAAGACCAGGAAAATCTTCCAACAATGTTTTCACTTCTCACAAAGTTCCCTTAGTGCATTCAAATCCATGCCAAGTTCAGTGTGGGAACGACAAACATCCCTTTTACCCAAGCTCTAATGTGGCAGCAGCAATATCACACAGCAGGTCTCCTTTATTTTAGCTGTAGACTGTGCTCTTATAATGAACAGGATTCATTTAAAGTAGCTGAAAAGCCAGTGTTAGCTGTGACCATGTCAACATGGTTAAGAAGTCTCCAAAAGGTGTCAGCAGCACTGAGAATAACACAGGAGAAGCAAGCAGACTTAAAATGTGAGGTAGAAAAAGAGAAACTTTAAAAGAAAATGGACAGAGAATGGTAAGGTTGAAATTTTCACCCCTTCTATGTTTCCTATTATTATTATTATCATTTTAACTTCACCAGTCTAATTTTTGATTCTGTTATCAGAAGTCATGATTCGATTGAATCTTAAAGCAAAACTACAAATCTTTTATTTGTTATCTTACGTCAGGGCAATTCTAACATAACACCTTATTTTTCTACTGCCTATTATTCATACAGTAACAAATGGGAAATTGTGATCGTGACTTTGGTTAACTCGTTTTACTCGTTTCATGTGCAGTAAGTTAATGAAGCCCAGCTATCATGAACTGTCAAAGATGAGATATGCAGCCATTCTTGGTGTTATTGTAATTTGGTCTTTTAACCACAGTGTGCCATTTGCTCCTGTCACTTTCGTATTCAGTTAATCCTTCTTCTGTAATCCTGGGTCGCACCACAGGATCTCATCTCCAAGCTAGAGGAAACATTTGTAGTGGGGATCCAGTAAAACTCTTGGATTCCAATTAGGAGATGAAGTGTTTCTTTTTGAAAAGAAGAAATTGAATAACACTTACTTCTTTATCTATCCTTACAATGTTGGGTCTAAAATTTTACAGTCTCTCCAAATTATTTTTCCTCCCATTGTTATTTGAATGTTTTGGATTTTTGCTCTTAGTCTGATCTCTCTTCTTGGCACTAAGGCCCTGGTGACATAAGGTTACAGTTTATATAATATTATTTATCCAGAACGATGTGACAGTTTCAATAAATATGCAAAGAACACATTTTTTGTTACCTCTGTCAGCTTTAAGGATCTCAAATCATCCTTTGGATCACTACCAGAAAGACTCTCATTCATATACATGGGAATATTTGACAGTTTTTTGTTTAACGCATTGTCTCTCAATAAACGGGTTACACTGATAGTATGTTCAAACCTCTGTTTGTGGGCATGCTTAAAATTAAACATTCTATTAACTTGTTTTTGTCAGGTTGAGCTTTTCAGCACTTTCTAGGTGGTCCACTGGGGGTTACCAGAGCACCAGCCTGCTGGAGCAACTCTCCCTACACCTGTGCTGCTGGCACAGGTGCCTCCTGTTGACACTGATGTGCTGAGCAGCTTAAATGGAGCGGCTACGCGTCGCCTGAGTGTTTGTTACTCCTGTTAACGTCTCTAGTAGTCCTCAGTGCTAGATCACTAGTTTCTAGTGTTTTCTTTAGTCTCAGTTCCTCCAAGTGTCTAGCTATGTTTACTTGTTGCCTTTTTGATTATTCAGTTCGTTTGTTACTTTCTTGATTTTGTTCATAACCAGTAAGTCCATCTGTGCTCATCATCTCCTGTGCTCAAACTCCACTGTGAAGATTCCCTCGACAGTCACAATTATCTGGTTCTCGCTTCTCAGTGCTCAGCTCGTTCCGCTCGCTCCAGCTTCTCTCCACCTGTCGTGCAAACCCTGGACAACCTTCTTTCTGGACTCCCCGCTGGAAAGTCTCAACCACTCACTCCTTCCTGGTGTCAACCATCCATTGTCACCAAGTAAAACCAAATCTATTATTCGCCTTCCCTCCTCTGCAACAACTCACTTGCTCTGTCTCACCTCAGAAGCCTCGGGTCTCCCACGTCGCCTTTGCCATTCTCTGTGTTCACTTCTGTTCCCTGCCATTACCACTGCCTCCAGTTTCAAGATCAACCTGCAAACCCTTCAATAAACTCTTATTATTGTACTCCTGAGAGTCCTCTGTTTTATGTGGGCCAGAAGCTTAAAAAGTATGACAGTTTTGCAATAAGTAGATAGCAACACAATAGTTACCACGTCTTACCAACTTTTTGACTTAGAATTGGCGTGTATTCAGCTGGACAAGGTGGCACGCCTGTCCCTGGGGATTATTCTGACTCTTTTCAGAAAGTTAAATTGTAATCTTAATATGTGAGATGTGCAGGTGGTTGCAGTAGATTTAGGAAGCAACCCTTTGAATTAGGAGATGCAGAGAATAAGATTAAATATAAAGCCCACGCTGTTGGGTGAAGAACCTTGCAAAAGTACTTGCAAGGTCTAGGAACACTGAAGACCTTACGGCCAGAAAATGGAGGTTGTGGCTGGTTTTGTGTGTGTGTGTGTGTGTGTGTTCCTTGTTTTCTGACGGGGGGTGTTCTTGGAGGCTGTCCTGCTATAACTGTTGAGCTGGTAGCTCCTGAGTCCCAGGTGCTGCTAGTCCTACTGATGAGGCAGTGGAGGATAAAGGGAGCTGCTCTGCAGTCATTTAGTGGCTGAGTGTTACGTTCCATGGTACAACAAGACCACCTGTGTCTCTTGTTGCCTAGCTAATGATTACCTTTTGTTTGAACCTTCTTCTTCGTGACCCTCGTAACCTTCTTATGTCTGCTTCAGGTACTCTGTAATCCTTGATGACAAGCCTCCTTGGATTACCATAAACAAACCTGCAAGATTTAACAAACCAAAGATCAACAACCACCTGACTGCATCTGCTCCACTTAATCCACAATTTACCTCTGAGTGTCCACTCCACCTTTCTGCTCCAACGCCACACGTACAGCCTCCTCTCAACCACCAATGCCCTCTGGACCACCATCCCCGGACAATACCACAACCCAATCCTCCAGATCCGATCATCTCTCCCTGGTGGTTCCACCTCTCTCCAAGACCACCTCCACAAACAATTTCCTCCTGGATCTCCTACTCATCTGTCGTCCCCTTCCAGAACTCCAAGTTCCCCATGTCAAAGAATCCTCAGTTCCCATCCTGAAGAATCCTTTGATCACTTTTCGTAAATCCCTGTAAATACTGTTGTCACAATAAACCACCTTGATTAATAATTTCTGGTCTTCTGAGTTGCTTCCTGTTTTGGGTCTCTAAAGCTATAAAAACCATGACGCTTGAAGATTTTGAATATCTAATCTGACTTGATGACAATCTGTATTCATTCCTGGTGGATGTTCCAAACCACTGATATACAAATATTACTATACGCTGGAGGGTGTTATGTTTTTTTCTTTGTTGACTTTTGTGCTTTAGGAATGTTTCATCTAGTGAAGTTTCATGTCTTAATAGTAACTAGTTTGATATTTGATTGTTTTTCAGATTCAAGTAGTGATAGAAATATATTGTCTAAGCTGTGAACTGCTTTATTAGATTCCAGATTATTTTTCAATAGTCGTCTTACTCTTTTCAAATAATATTTTAAGAGAAGGAATATGTTGATATGGGGGTGAAATTATTTGAGTCTGGATTACAAGGGAATATAATGGGTAACATCTGTCAGTATGTCCTAAACCGTCTTTCTTTTTTATAGGTCAGCTCAAGCTGTCAGTCTTGAAAGAGCATGAAATAATCATTGTCAGCGGTGAGTCATCTTAAAGGCTGCCTATTTGGAGAGACCCCGCCTTTGTGCGTTTCTGTGAAAGCATCATTCTACAATTTGTTCCCTTTTCATATTTGTGTTGTGCACGTTCCAAGTATTATAAATATTATTAAAAAAATAGAGTACGGAGGATAGCTTTATTTATAATGCATACTTAAATTACTAAATCTAAATATTAAATAACCCACTGAAGATAACTGTTCAAAGCACAGCAGGAGACCATTAATGATAAAAAGCTTCGTAGGTGGTACATTGATCCAACAAGGCTGTTTATTTTGGTTTCCCAGCAACCAACCCGGGCACCCTTGTCTTTTTATGGTGCTCTATATCCAACCACTTTTTTCCTTCTTTGCCCTCCTCTTGTTTTGGATCTTTCCATTTCATTTCTAGATGCTAATTATTTTCTGTAAAATAGTGAAAACACATTAAACATTTCCTGTTGAAATGTATCAAAAAGTGCAGTTAATACAACACTACATAAATACTGGATAGTAAAGTGCATTTAAAGTCAGTTTCTATTTGTAAAAATGTTCAGTTCATGGGATAACTGAAAATGAAGTTTTTTGTAACCATGCCTTTATGTGCAGTTGGCATCCTTATTGTGCAAGGGACTTTACATACCCTAAGCAAGCTGATAGTTCCTCCTTTTCCAACATGCTTCCTCCAGTACCAGCCTCTTCTCAGCACTATTCTTATCATTTTTTTTTTACAATCCATGCTTTCTCAAATCATATGCAGGATTACACTTATCTGACTTCACTCTTGGTTATCATACACTTAAACATTTCATACTAAACATTTCTTTTTAGATTATCATTGAAAACTACATTTATCTTCTTTTGGGAAATATGCTGTCTTTACTGTACTAATTTCACAAACGGAAGATTTAACTTAAACATTTTCTATGATTTATTTAATTTATTATTTTAATTATTTGTAATCTACATAATGTTTTTTTTATGTCTGAAAGAAGATAGAAGAAAAAAATTATACAAGCCTTTTTGTTTTGGAACTTACAGAATATACAATCACTTATATTGGTAATATTTTATTATTTCATTTTGTAATATTAAATAATTTTAATATTAAATAAGAATCTATCACCTAATTTTGATCATTTTGACCAGGGCTTCGCATCATTATATTTCTATTCCTACAGTTTTGGAGGCAACAGACATGATGAGTAAGAGCCAAGAATCCTGTAACTCCTACGTTAAGGTACTGTTAGCTTTCAGGACAATTTAAAACCATAGTTTTACATAACCTGTAACATAATGTTTATACTTTCATTTTTAGGTTGGGAAGTTTCCTGACAGTAATCCAATAGGACGGCAGAAAACTCTCATGGTTCCTCAATGTAGGAACCCTATCTTTTTACAGACCTTCTACTTGTAAGCCCTAGTTTGTTCGGCAGTTTATTTTCCAAGCATGCTACGTAACATCATTACATGATATTTTTTATTGTACCATTAAAATGTGTTCTTTTGTACAAAAAACTGAATATGGCAGTTACTATATTTACCTATTACAATGGGCTTCCTACTATGCCTAAAAAACATGGTAAACATCATAAATGTGTAAACTTTTATTTTGTAGTTTTGCATGCATCATTTTGAATGCAACTGTGTCATGGTTTAAACTCTGTCACAATAATAACGCGTATTGTGACTGTACTTTTTCGTGTTTGCAGTATGGTCAGTGAGGAGGACTTTCATAAGAGATTGCTCGTCCCTGTTTGGAACTCTGAATCTACATCAAAGTACCTGTTGGTGAAGTTAAAAAGTAATAAACGAGAATTCAATTTTACATTTTTTGCCCATTTATTATAAATTATTTTTTATTGAATTGTTATACACGTTAAGCTTGCACAACTTAAACAAAACTTTTCACGAGGGTGGAATAATATGTCTGTAATATATATTTTTATATTTGTAATGTGCAATTTGTAAAATGCATATTTACACTAATATATATTTAACTACAGTAAGCAGGTTGTTTCTGAATTTTACTAGATTATCCTGTTGCTTTCGATTCCCTCGCTTAACAAACTGAACTTGGGAATAGCTTATTTGGTTTTTGGTTAAGTGAGTCACAAGATGTTCCTGTGTATGTTGAATTAAGAATAAAGGCACGTTAATGCATTATGAAAACACTGAACAAAACCATTCTGAGCATGTCTTATATGCATATAAGCATAGTGAAAGTAGATAGAAATGTGGTGCAGTGACTTTGTTAAGATCATGGAATAGTTTTAAAGATTAGCACTGGAGGAGTTTCCGGGGTACAGATTAAGTGTGATAAGTAGTTTACTTCAGTCATTTTATTAAGCTTAAATTATTTACCTTAAAGCATTTTCTTTAAATTTATATTATAATTGTTTTTGCCCCCCATATATTTATACACAACTAAAGAAAACTGCTATCCTTGTAGAAATTGCTTTAAATGTTGAAACTTTTTATTCACATGCTGTATTTTTGCACAAAGATTGTATCCTTTGATGGATTTTTACAGGCTGTATTAGAGTCCTGCACAGTAAACCTGGTTAGCATCTTTTTAGAGCATTTTGCCTTTTCAGCCAGACTCCATGCATCTGATCATCTCTATTCATAGTTATGTATGAGAACAGGTCAAGCATACATGTAAAATGTAATTGTTTTTGGTCCACTATCATATGTGCAAGTATTTGATTTATATGTAGATTTAAAAGCCTGATCAATGTTTTAAGAAAGCAGTTAAACTTATGGTAAAAGCTAAGTCCTGTACAGTATAATTGTAGCTAGTTTTTCAGAAAGAAATTGCAATTAAAGACTAATGGACAAATCCGTCAAAACATTACCAGAAATCATACACCTTGATCTCTGCAGGACTGACCTTCAACCCTGCAGCACCTGTGCTCATCTCAGAGGCAATTACAATATCCAGCTGAAACAATATGCTTGTTCAATATGATCTGTCTCTGCGCTGCTGAAGTCAGTAGTTGTGGGATTTGGTGCTTCCTCAGCAACTCCCCAGAAACACTGCTGAACTTTTGTCGAAACTCTGCCCTCGTCAAACGCTTTCATGGACATTTCCCTTCTGTGGTCTATTACTATAACACCATAACATGTGGACTCACACAGACAAAGGATTTATGTTTGTTATATCTATTCTAAGGACAAAAACAATTTCCTGT
The DNA here is from genome assembly GCA_032876305.1 of Orestias chungarensis. Lineage (NCBI taxonomy): Eukaryota > Metazoa > Chordata > Actinopteri > Cyprinodontiformes > Cyprinodontidae > Orestias > Orestias chungarensis. Next base: position 9,593,315 of record JAVLVB010000002.1, read on the forward strand.
TGACATAGGATAACCTATGGAATAAGTACCCAAATACATGCACTAAGGATAAGGTAGTGAATGAAAGTAAATTTGACAGAGATAGATAGACAAGTTATTACCTTATTTTAAAACTTTGCAATTTTGTAGGAACTGCAGTGAATACACTGTTGAAGACAATAATTACTGTTATTGTTATTTTCTACATGAAAAGCTAAACAATCCTTTAGCCCAGTGGTTTACAGTCCACATTGTAGATTTTTTGAAATATCAGAACGAACAAGTGGGGCTTGAAGTTCTGAAATAGAATCAAATTTTAGAATGATTGGTTTTAGCATACAGCGCCTTGTGCAAGTATTCACACCCATCGTCTTTTTCACAGTTTGTCCGCATATTGAGATTTCACTATATGTCATAGACCATCACAAAAAACACCACTTCCTTACAGAAAAAACAAACCAACAAACAAAAAAAATTAAGTTGGCAAGAATATATGTTTTAGCCCCTCTGATACCTTTGAAAAACATGAGTTGCACTAATCTTAGTATACCTCACTTCAGCTGTTCTATAAAGGCGTCAGAGTTTTCTCGAAGACCATTAATGAAGAAACAGCATCATAAAAACAAGACATGACAATAACAATTTACGTAAACTACTTAGGCATGGGATAGCTAATAAGCTAGCAGACATATGGTAACTCTGGATGATCTGCAGACATCAACAGCTCCGGTGGTAGAATTATTTGTAAAGAAAATGATTAATTATGCTGCCCACAAATGTGGCCCTCATGAATGACTGGAAGGAACAAATATGTTGTAGAACAAAAAAAAGAAAACTAAAAAATAACAACACTAGAGTCTGGATGTAAAATGTTTTGTGAATTGTTTTAAAATATTTCTTCTTGTCATTAAAAGAAAACCAAAACACAACAACAAAACAAAAAAATCTAAATGTAAGTGCAGTATTAAGTTTCTATTTAGGTATTTTATTGTTAAATATTTTAGGGAGGAACCGGTGTGTGTAATGAAGATATGACTATGGATAACTCGAAGTGTTTCTTATTGGTACCGATCATTTCAGCTCTTGGACTTAGGTGTCTCCTAAGGATATAAATCAATAACCTTTATTTCTGAAGGAGTTTTATTGATGTGTGGTTGAAACATCAAAAAATTATTAAGGTGAATTTGGTAAAGAGGCTGACAGGAAAAACAACAGGATCTAACTTTTGTTCCTTCCTAAATTGATATTTTTTGTAGTCACTGACTAATTTTACTCATTCCGAATTCAGTTCAGGTGTTCATTTATCATGACCGCCAGTTAGCCATCATGACGGCTTCAGTAGCTGCGCTACATGTTTCCAGCTGTGAGCTCTTTAAGCAAAATTTTTCTCATGTCAGCATAACTGCACCTCCTCAGTTTGTGTACAGCTGCACTGAGCACCCTTACTAAATATAGCTAAATTTCTATATACTGGCCTGCTAGTCATTGATATTTCCAAAGTTTTTTGTTTTGTATTTTAAACCGTCTTGGTTTTATTCTTTAATCAGGCATGTAGGGTTGTGTGTAGTGTTATGGATGTGTTTGGTGGATTAGATTAGATTTAAGGAATCCAAATAAGAAAGAAAGAGTGCTTTATTTATTTAAACCATAAATCTGAAAGGTTTGATGTTTTTCTTATGTAGTTTGTTATATTTCTGGCCCCTGGTGGATTTGAAACGTCTGACGGGAGTTAGTTGAGCCCCTGGGCTCAGTGCTATTCTTTTTCTTCCTGTTGATTTATTCTCTCTGATGTCTCTTAACATCAACAGAATGAGTGTTCTGCTTGGTTGCATCAGTTTTGGCCTGCGCTCCCTCATGAATGGAGACAAGGTAAGTTTGAATGCAGTAATTTCAGCTCTAAAGCCATTTTGTGCCCTTTTTCGGCTCTTTGCAAGTGTCTCCATGTGTTGTGTGTCTCACCCATTAGACCATGAATATAAGAGTTTAATTCAGTGCGAATGAATCCCAGTGACCTTAATAGTTTGGAGGAAACACTTTTGGGTTAGCCATGTCACAGCACTGCACTGTTGCCTCTAGACACTGGAATGGGAACACAGTTGGACTCACTGTTTAAAGGTTAAAGTTCACACTCTTTGTATGCAGACTATTTTAGTGTTTATGGGTATAATGTACATAATTATGTAAATTATTCTTTACATAAATACTAGTTCCTTTTTTATGTATTATTAAAACAACAACAAAATGTGATCACTGAAAATTTTGAATACCAACAAAATGAGGTTGCAACAACTAGTAAATGACACTGGGTAAATAAAAAAGGGGCTTTTTCAAAGCTCATTTCAATTTTTTTAAGAAAGTGTCCAGAAAGCAATCTCTGCCACACTTTACTTCCTGCTCTTTTTCTTCCAGAAGTTAAATTAACTACATAAAAAAAGTTACAAATACTTTAAAAAAAACAGAACAAACAAAAACTAGTCTACTTGGTACAAACCACCTTAACAATTTAGTTTGCTAAATTCTAACCAAGCACGAAAAGGCAAAACACCTTTAAAGTATTGCAAGCATTAAATTCAGTGAAGTTCCATTTATTTATATATTACAGAATCACACACTGATTCCTAACCATCACCTAAAGGTAATTAACAAGACAAATAAATCTCATTTAAATACAGGAATAGATCATCAGTTCAACCACAAATACAGCTTCAAGGGCAAGGGTGTAAGTTCTGGTTTGATTGTATTAATTAAATATTGCAGGGAAGACATTTTCTATCTTAAGAAATCCCAAATATGCTCACGTATGATATACTCATTTTGTTTATTTTCTTGTAATTAGCATAGTTGCCACAAAGCAAAACATTTGTTTGATTCCAGTCTCAGATTTGAGCAGATTATTTCATTCCAAACTCTGATCCAGTCATAAGCAGTTACTCCAAACCTAATTTTATCTCAGTGTTTTTTTTGTGTTGACCCTGTGATGACCTAAGAACATCTTCAGGGTTTTCTCTACCTCATGCTTGATGACAGCTAAGACGGACTCCGGTCAATGTGCAATCTAAATGCCCTACAGCAGCTAATAATAAGGCGATGCTGTAACGGTTCCACAGAAATTCTTGTCAGACTTGAATACATTTCTTCCTTTTCCATTTCTTAATAAATGCTGATTTATCAGACCTTCTGGTAACAATTGAAACATTTACAATGTTTTTGTAACACTCTTGCCATGATTTTCATTTAGATATTTATTTTAGAAGCAGAGATAATGTTTCAATCTGTCTGCAAGAAAACATATGTTGTAAAACATAGCACTGAATACAGCATTGAAACTTGTAAATTGTAATGTGTCCTTACAATACAGTTGCAGTGGTTATCACTACCAATTTCACACATCACTCATTAAACAACGTCACATCTCTGTGTATTCCTTAGATGAATCTACCCTAGCCATAACCCCGAGGTTTAAAAAAAACATTAACAAAAAATAATAAAACAAATACTCCTTTTCCCCTAAATCCAGCAGACTCTACGGCAAAACAATTTGAAACTGCAAAGAATAAATCACAGCAACCTTTGCTTTGATTCCCCTTCCCAGGGTAAAATGGAATGGTTGACACAATGTTTTCGAATTATCAAATGTCCCCAAGTTAGGAACAAATTAATATCTTGTCACAGATAGCTCCAGTTAATGCCCCCGAAAGTCATATTGAAATGAGTAAAAGTGCAAGTGTACAAAATGGAGAGTATGCAAAATAAGCAGCTCATGGAGCATAGGTAAAGTTATCTGCTTTAGTGTGACAGTGTGACTGTAAAACAACATTTTCCTTTTGGAAAATCTTTACTTTCTTGCTTCCTCTAAACACTCTGTACAATTATTAGGCAAGTTGCTTTTGAGTATTTTTTGTGTACTATTTACCAAATATAATGCCCCCAAGTTATCCAAAATGTTAATAAACCTTAAAAAATTATGTTCAAAAAAGTAAAAGTTTGCAATATTTTTTTTAAATACCTTTTCATGTGAAAGATTATTTGACAAATATTATTGGGTAGAAGCACAATTTTTGTGAAGAAGCAACAAAGCCTTCCACACACCGTTCAGAAAGGTTGACTGTTGTCATTCACTTCAAATCTCCTTTTAAAGAGCAGGTCAGGTGAGGAAGGGGCCATGTCCTAAGATTTAAATTTTGAATGCCTTTACTGGCCAGCCATGCAAAAGAGCACTTGGATGTAAGAAAGCATTGTCCTACACAAAAAACATTGTCCTTCTGAAACATGTAGACTTCTCTCTGTACCATTGCTTGAAGAAAAGGCATTCTAAAAACTCTCTGTTTTGGACTTGATTTTGCACCATCAGTCCGCCAGACTTAAAGCTGAGCCCATCACTGATGCAGCCATTGTTCCCATGTTTCTGGTCTTCAGTCCTAAAACCTTTACAAAAGCTTTCTTCAGATGTTTCTTGTCTAAATCTTGATGTTTCAACATATGTTCTGTTCAATGGTGGTTAGGCTTTAGACCTTGGACATGTCTCTGAGTTTTGAACATATTATACTTCTGGTTACTCTAGGCAGTGTGCTATTATGTATTGTATGACAGAACTGAAGACGATGAGTTTCTGGGAGCTAAACACTTAATACTTTTCAAATCCTTGGCAGTTTGTGTCTTTTGTTGTTCCTAAAACGATTCTTACGACACTGTTGTCTATTTGCAACAAAACGTTTAATGGTTCTGTGATCACACCCCAACATCTTGGCAGTGCTGCATCCCTCCATGAGTCGTTTGGAATTTGTAATATTCCCAGAGGTATTTAAATGTTTTTTATCCATTTTATCCTATGGAAAACACACTCACTTGCCAAAAAGGAATAAAATAGTTTATTTTTATAGACCTGACTGATGAAACAGCTTTAAACCTTTATGCCACTGTAACGATTTCCTAATTTAAAAATGTTGGGTTGGTTTAATCTGGTGGTGCTAAGCTTTAGTCTGTTCACTGATTGGAAAAATGTTTTCTTTTTGCATTTACATCCTTTTTCATGCCTTGTATAACTTTGATTAAGTGCTATAGAAAGAAAAAACATTTTACCTTTCAAGGCCACAAAATATTTAGTATATTATCAATACATGTTTTTGTCAAAGTTTTTTAATATCTTTACAAGCTGTTCTTAAAATACACACAATTAAACATAAAATCTCACTGGGGCCTGCTGCTTGCTTCTCCTAACATTTACCTAAATATTTTATGCACTTACTATGCAAATCCATCAGATTCACCTTTGAGTGATAGGTAGCATTTTTTATCCTCCCCACAACATCCGTTACTCTGTTCTGCTGTTGTGTTCGTTTCATCCTTTTTTTCAACACAGTCCAACTCAGTCTCTTTTGCCTACTTGTTTGCATTTCAGAATCATTCTGGGCTGATGCTAAAGCAACTTTTAACATGTAATGCTTTTAACTTCATTGCCTTCTCTTTTTATCCCTGTCGTTTATGTCCCTGTGTCCAAGCAGCCTTGTTTGCTGCTATCTTTCATCATGTGTGTAGGGTAATATTGAATGATTGCATAAATCCCTCCCTGTTTTTAACGACTTATGTCCTCTCCTCTCTTCCCTTCCCCCTTTTTCTAAATAAGTTTATAGCCTATCCTCCCCCTCGCCAAAATCCGTCCACTACAAGAAGATGCTTTAAAACTACAAAGCGTTTTTTGTGACATTGAGCACAAAAGAGAAATCACATGAGTTTGTAAATGTGGATGTTGATCAGAGCAAATGTTTGACGATTAAACGATAGCATATTTGATCAACTCGTCATTGTGCCATTGTTTGTCAGACTCTTTCCATCAGGATTACAAATCAGGACAAATCTTGTCAATTTGCATACTCTCATAAAGTCACAAATCATAATCTAAAAAATACTCACTCCTGTATAAACTCACACACCATCTGGTGTAAAGATCAGAATTGTGCAGAGAAAAAGCATCAGCTGCTGGGAAAAAAAAAAAAAAACAAGCATAAAAAACATTTTAAAGCTCTGAAGGGGAAAATAAGCTCATCTTGTGTTTAGTGGTGTCTATCTGGACCCATGTTTATACAGCAAATCAGAGGATTTAGTTCAAATTTACACCTAGTTTTTTTAAACTATTGGCCTCATCGTCAGTATTAATGTATTCATGTTTAAAAAAGTCCCAAAACTTCTGTGTGTGATCAATTATTTGTGTGGTTGTCCTCTAGGAGGTTCAAGGATGGTACTACCTATTTGGAAAAAAGCTGGGAAGATGGAAGCATCTCAAAGTGCCAACAGAGCACAAGCATCATGTCGCTGGTAAGATAACAAAGGACTCACCAGGAAAACTACTTAACTACTTTAAAGCTCCTCAAACTAACTTCAAAATTTTAATACAAGGCAAAGTGGGGGCCATCTGTACAAAACCTCTTACAAAAGCTGCCCCACTGGAAGAAGTTTCCAGGAGCGTTTTATAGGGTGCAGGTGGGCCTCATCATCCACTGATTGGCTTGAGGATTTCCTGTTGGTCCAATGGAGTTGCTCCTCTCCAGGCTTCTGGCAGCCAATCAGTAGAGTGTGCTTCCACATCAAAATTTGCATAAAAAAACAAACAAATAAAACAGACTACAAAGTCTGTAAAGGCCATGGGCCGTAACAGGGTAAAACCTAACTAGACTTTTTTTAAACCACTAAAAGTATTGGGTATTATACTAGCTGGGTATTATAGTGGTGTTCATCTAGTAAGAATGTTATGTTGCAGATTTAGGGTTACTATTGAAGCACGAAAACATGTTATACAAATCATAGAAAACTGCAGTAAATATTTACTTATTATTTATGGTTCTATGCAATATGTATAATGCTATATTAATATATTTTATGACACCTGCTTGCTTATGCAGTACAATAATTTTCTGAAAGGTAAGAAAAGGTAGTAAAGTAATAAACAAACAACAACTAAGGGGCTTTAACGCCAAACCGGGTAGAAGTGGCTTTTTGTTAAGGATTTGTGCAAAAGGAAATAATTTCCATTTCCATATGTAACCCAATTTATATATAAACCATGTCTTTCCTAAGTGTTTGGCCTCCAGAAGGGATTTACCATCACATTACAGTGGTTGTAGCCTGTTGTGTTAAGATGTAAAAATAGTAGAAATCGTTTGGCTTGTTTAAAGGGTGGAATCAAGAGGAGATAATGTATCAACTCTCTCCTGTATAGTCACATTAATAGATTTAGTGTAAGCCGTTCTCTCAATTAAACATAACTCAGCTTTTATTGCCTAATTAAATTTTAGGATGTCTGTGTTAACTTTCATTCCAATTTAATTTCTCGCTTCAGGTAAATATATTTGTTTCTCTTAATGAAACTTACTTGAAGTACCGTTTTTGTCATTGAAGATTGTACTATTTATAGGTTTACTTTGAAACATAAACTGTTAATAACTATCAGGCAAAAAAAATAAGCTAAGCTAACATACAGTAAAGAAGTTAATTAAGTCACACCCATGTAGACCGTTGGAAAAAATCTTGTCCAGCAATGCATGAAAGTGAACCATAAACAGTCCCTGTTCTTCTTTTATATTTGACCACTGGCAATATGTTTTTATCTGCCTTTAGACTGGGAGGCAGGCCAACCAGTAAAGCGGGGGATTAAGAGAGAGAAGGAGAAAAGGATTAGGACAGCAAATGAGGGGAAAACGGAGAGTAGAGTGGAGTATACATGCGAGGTGGGAGGGGTCTGGAAGAAGCCCTCATACGTCACAGTTGCCAGAGAGCAAGGTTAGGATAGAGCGGCTCTGCCGGTACACTCAGACACACACACACTCACACACACTCACTACACACTCACACATTGGACCGGTCACCTATTTGTTTCTTCTTAACATCTGAGTTCTTCCTCTTTTTTTCTTCCTATTTTCCTCCTACTTGTTTCTGATGATGGTGCTGGTGTGTGTGTTTGTTTTGGAGTCATGCTAATCTATGCCAGCCATAAGGACAGCCTAAACTAGGTGAGTACCATGTTTGGATTATCCACCTGACAGTACTCACCTCATATGGTTAAGGAAGTTCTACAATCGACTGTGAAGGCGTAAATTTGCAGTCGGACAGGTGCATTTATTGTTGATGGCATCATAAAAATTTTAATCTTCTTACCTTTTTTGTTTTCTGTTTATTTTATTTATTGGGCATAATTTTGCATGTGGCTTTCTTTGTGCTTGTATTATATAAATTTATTTTTGTAACGCTGTGGGTGTGTTTCTTATCTGTCAGTCCTCATTTAATTTTTGCTCGGTTGGCTAAATTGGTCATATTCTATTTTCTGATATACCCCTGAATGGGTTTGTTCACCCATTGAGTGGATTATTGATTATCCAGCATCAGTGTGACTCTTTGAGACAGACATGTGCTCCTATTTCACCTCTCACAACTAAAATGCTCTTCTCCCCAAAATGCTCTCCTGTCCCTTTTTACACAGCTCTAGTTTGGATTGTTAATGTCATGGATATCATAAGACATTAGTGAATTCATCCCAATTTACATTGCTTGGCTGAACAAGGCTAATCTGCCTCATGAAACTTTAAAATGAGTTTTATGCTTCTGTGGATGGAACTAGGACAGGAGAATCAAATTGGACACGATCCAGCCAGGAGGAAATAATTGCAAGGCTTGCATCTGGAGAAAAAAAGCTGTGAATTACTTTCCTTTTGCTGATTAAAGAGAATGTAGGAAATCTGTATACTGTTACTTTTGCAGCATGGTTAAAAACTGAAAGCTGATGATTTTTTTGTATTATTAAATATGTTATCAGTTAATTTTTCTATTTTGACAACATGGCGTTGAATCTCTGGGGGATGTGGACTTTTTGACATCCACACTTTTCTGTGTGAGAAGGTTAAACTCTTGCTTTTCCTGCACTTTTGCTTAAAAATGCGAATTCCACTCTGGCTCCTCCGTTTTGCCCTTCTAATAATTATGCTGTTATATTTGTACCTCTAACCTGAGCTAACAGCCAGACTGATATGGCACATATATTTATGTAAACCAACAATAATTTATCATGTATGCATTTAAATGTCACACAGGATCAATCAATGTAGCACGCACTGAACTCTGAAATACTTTTGCTCTGTCTGCTCTGTGGCTGTGCTCGTATGTGCTTTGCCCTATGTCTGTGTTCACAACTAGCTTGCTGTGAACGCATTTTAATACATTTTTTATTGTAATTGAGAAAAAGCCCAATGCATTAAACACATTAAATGTTGTGATTAATGCAATGCCCTGGTGTCCCTGTAGCCTTTATGTTCAGGGAGCAGCAAACAGATCTTCACATAAGCTGTTGATTCATACATTGTGTCTTTGCTTTCTTAGTCCACCATCATATTTAGTAATCTATTCAAATATGACCTAGGACATGCAATAACTATTCTGTATTTTTTTCATTAATTTACCCCCACCCTGCCACCACCTTCACCCTCTCATTGAATATCACAATCCCTTACCTCACTCACATCCCCCACATTGTTTAAAAGCTCACTACACCACTGGCCCTACTACTTTCTCATCTGGCCTCTGCGTATGTGTGTCAGTGGAGGAAGCATACTCATGCATGCTTGTGTTTGCTGCCAGCTGGCAGAATATAGGCCATGGAGGCGCTGCTGCAGCATGACATGTATCAACATGGAAAACTCCACAATCATTACATTACAATGGCATTCAATGAGCATCAATCTTTGAAGTGCTTCTTACTCCTGCTTTCTAAACATCCATATTTAAACAGTATTTCCTGGTCTAGCTATTAAATAGGATTTTTATGTTCTTGTTAGTTTTATCCAGAGTGACACCTTTGTGATTTCCCCTTTCTTCTCTGTTTGTCACTGTCCGTTCTCTAAGACTCTGACAAAACTTTTATTTTTATTTTTTTACTGAAATAAGAGTCATGCATATATAAAATATGCAGCATTTTGTACAGTGTATTTTCAATTGAAGAAAACAACAACCAAAAAGCAAAGTCGCTAAAATGTCACCATTTTACCTCACATATAAGGATTACATTTTTTTGTTCATAAGAATGTTATTGCAAACTTTGATATGCATATATCATTTGCTTATTAAAAAAAAAAAGATATAAAATAGTTTTTTTTTGTCCTGCCATCAAGAGACAGACACGCTCATAATTTTTGTATAATTGTGTTCCTTAGGCCTTGAGGTTGACGGCGCGTTAAAACGATTACTTGCAATATAAATTAGGTAGAACCAGCTTGGTTTGGAATACCTTGAACTGTTGATGAACCTTATTTTATTCAGGTTAACTACAGCGGTGATGGAAATTCAAAAGTCCTAAGACTTAAGTTGCTATAAGAGCAGGACATTTTAGGTATGCTTATAAAACACTATGTCTGATTTTTGTATGTACCTCTTACTTTAGGTTAAAGTTGAATCAATCAAGTAATCTCTTGTGTTTCCGTAATTAAATAATTTGCTTTTATATGTCATTTTAACTTTGAACAGAATTAAATTTTATGTTTTCACTGCATATATTCATTTTAACATGGTTAAGTTCTTATTTAAGTAACTGAATAACTTGGACACACGGGGAGCACAGGTGCGCAGTTTATTATAGTTGGTTAATCTCTGGCTCACAGATGTGTGCCAGGTCAGAGCATCATCAATGTCAAATCTCTACAGACAGAAATATCTTTGTGAACAAACCTGCCAGCATGCCTGCATTCCATTTAACATAAACTCAACTCAGCAGGTGAGGGTTTTGCAGTGATCAAAGATTTAATTATTTTACTATCAGGCATGAATGAAGGTTGTTTTTCTTTTCGAACACCAAATCCACTCTAAACTTGGGAGAACAACAGCAACAAAAAAACAACTACTGAGTTTCACATGCTGTTTCTTATTCGGACCTTAACATAAAACCCCCTTAGGAATTATCACTTTCCTTCTTTACTTTACTTATTCTAGAAGGAGCTTTTGTTCAAAAGATGCATTCAGATTGATACCTGGGGAGTTTTGAAACCGCTTTAAACCCCGGACTGTGTCAAGTCTTTCATAAACAGTTGTCATGGAGCCTAGGGCTGTCCGGATTACCCCTATATGAGGGGGTTGTTGCCATGTGAGGAAAGTGATTGTGGCTTAAAATGTTTAGGTGTCAAACGGACATATGTGGGAAAAGCAGGACCCAGATTTTCTTAGTAAAACATAACAAAAGCTACCTCACTCTCAAATTAGCTATAAACTTCATCCTGAAGAAATAATCTACTTTATACTAAATAAAGATAGGAGTTTTCCAGAAATAATCTTTTTAAAACTTAGCAGAACCTCACTTCATAAATCCTAAAATAATATTTTCAGAACTGTATGATCCATGTTTTGTGACAGCCCCTAAATCATGAAGGAAGAAATATTTCACACCAGCTTAGAATACAAATTTTACTCCTGAACAATTTCCTATTAAGTGATACTTAATTATTAATTTTGCAATAGTTAGGAAAAAGATTGTTTGTTTCAAAATGATTTAGTCACGCTATCCTTTACCTACTCTAAAGGATAGCGTGAGTGAGTGAGTGTGGCTCAGATTATCCTTGTGCATGGTTTAGACTTTATGGAGCAACAACAAAACGTAGCTGCTGAGTCTTGACAGGTAATTACACTGCAGGGCTGTAATAAGAAGGCTGCCATGTTAACTTTGCTAAACAGGACTGAAATAGAAAGGCCAAGTATGATTGCCAGCTAAACAGCAAAACAAGACAGGGCAATTGGTCCCCATCTTCAATCAGCCTTTTTATGGGAATAATAATTAAAAAAGAAACTGTCCTATAGGTAACCATTGGAGTATTTTGAACAGTTTTATGTGAAGATTAATTTTATAAGAATTACAGTAGTAATGTATAAAAATGCATTTAAAATGGGAGTCACTGTGAGAAAAAATATAAAATATAAAAAAACTTCAAGAAGGTTTTAAATAATAAAAACAATTAACATTATCCATAATGCACAAGTTTTTATACAGTTTGCATAAATGTAGCAAGAGTTAAAAAAATCTCAGTTTCAATAAAGATGAAAATACATGGTACAAACCTCATCTACTACCATTTACTTGGGATTTAAAAATACTTACTTCCAAAGATTTTTTAAGTCAGAAAAAAAAACTTTCATCTTTCATCTGCATTTTTACACACATTTGTTGCCCATCACACCCTACAACATCCATAAGCACTGCCAAGCTTTCCCAGATGGCATGCTAGGCCTTTAAATCTGAAGATTATATGGAACACCATGTGTTTAACTTCAATCAGGGAGATTTTACATTGACATGGGTTGAGGAGCTTTTTTTTTTTTTTTTTTTATCTTCTCATTTGCGGTGGTTAACCCCTTGCTATATACTGATTTTACGTGTCTCGGTTTGTGACAGTGTTAGATAATGGGTTGGTGGGTTCATGAAGGTCTGGCATGTCTTGAACTGAAGGGTAACGCTGACTCCAGGCTCACATCTGCTTGATGTGAAGCGAAGCATTTGACCCAGTGGTGTTCCCCAAGTTCTCTCTGCTACCGTGTGAACCACTCATACACAAAACATTAAAACAAAATGAACTTAGACCAACTTAAAGCAATCTGTTTGAACCTAATATATAGGCTGTGGTGAGTTTTAAATGTCGTCCTGCCTGCTTTGACCATCACCATTCAGTACAATACATTTATGTCAACAACTTCACTAGATTTACAGAATATTCATTGTCTTACTGACCTCTTAGGGATCAAATTATTTACTTAATTTATCCAATCAACTTTTGAATGATTTTTAATGTGGTCAACCTTGTGTGAATTATACTTTGACAATCTTGAGGTGCAACTATATTTCTTTCATAGTGGGATATTAGACCTGCGCAGCCTATATTTTTTATTTCTGTAGTTTTCTTGAATGGAATGTCTACAATATTAATTAATTACGATCAATTAATGTTAATCCAGAAATACTGTACATTGGGCTGAAACTGAATAAAGATCTCTGCAGTCAAATGAAAAAAACACTGAAAAATTGTCTTCATTAATCTGACAGTTAGAATTCCCAATGTGTAGTTTCTCTCTTCTTCTTTTTAATCTTTCCCTCTCTTCAAACTTTCTTCTTTCTCTTTTTTTCCATCTGTTTCCATTTTAAATTTTAAAAAAAAGTGTCATATTTTTTACAGTTTTCTATAAATCTGTTTTTAAGTTGCATATTAAGAGAATAGTTCAAAGAAACACCCATGAAAAACATTTAACTAAAACAAAAAAGACACTGAAAAAAGGACAAATTAAAGATTAAATTAACTTTATTTGCCAGGTACATACAGGACATACTAGCAATTTGTTTTTGGTGTAATTACACTGAGGCAGCCATTCGCGGCGCCAGACTGGTGTAATCACACCGAGGCATTTGGAAGTCAGGCGACATACCACTTGAGCTATCCAGCCGCTTTGAGTTATCCAGCCGCTTGAGCTATCCAGCCGCTTATTACTATTATAATCTAAAAACATAACCTTTGGTAATTATTGCACCTAGATGCTACATAAATGTAATCAAGACTGATCGTGAGAAAAATAGAGCAGAGATTTGGGCTTATATTAGCTGGTTTGTTTATTTTTGTCTTTTCAGGTTCTTGAACAACAATTAACATGTTAGAATAAAAACGTTGTAGTAGCTTTAGTGTATACCTTTTCAGGTAGAAAAAAAATTCCTAGAGTCAGCTTTTGATTGAAAGCTTGAATCCAGCAAAATAAAAATAAGTAAAGCTGTACTGCCATAATTTAAAACTTTACAGGGACTACAGGATCTGCTTGCTAACATTAATCTGCAAAAATTTAACTTTAGCCTAATGTTACAGAAATTAGCGATCATCCTCAGGCAATTTGGAGGGTTTAATTAGGACGCTCTGAAAAGCAAACCTTAAAGTGGAATCGGTTTAATTTTGATCTACTAAAAATGTTTTAGTTCCAAAACATCTCTAAAACAGCATCGGACTGGAGTACCACACACGTTTTGTGTTCATGTATGAAAAACATTATTTTTTCACCACTTGCATGGAAAAAGTCACATTTTTATGATGAATACAACCTCAATGCCTTAATACCAAAGCCAATCATTTCTTGGTTGTACAGATTTTTTGCTTGTTTTGCTTTTCAAGGGGGAAAATTCTTATATGCCAATCATAGCCCAAACCATGATAATGTCCCGATCTGTATTTTTGGTTTGGTTCAGTTTCTTTATTTTCAGTCTTGTTTTGTTATTATTATCATTATTTATATTATTAAGTTATTGTTTTCTTTACGTTATTTTGTAGTTTGATTGAGTCTTTGTTTTTGTTTGTGTTCTCTAGTTTTTTCCTCCGCTCTCCATTCTCTCTTTCTCCCTGTGTGTGTGTGTTAACGTGTGTTTCCTCATCTGTTTTCTCATTGTCATTCACATCTGTTCTCAATCATCTAATCATCTTCTCCACCAATCCAACCCCGGTTCCTCAATACTTAAGCCTCATTCGCGAACTGACTCACCGCTGGACCGTCTGTTCTCCTCCCGTCTCTCAGCTCCATCTCCTGCCGTTTCCCCACCGTGTCCTTGTAAGCCTTTTCCCCTCTTGCTCACTGATTCTCTGTGTGTTTATTATTATATTATTATTGTTATTATTCATCTGTTAGTTTATTTCCCCTTCTGTTCTTACGCTGGTTTGTTTATTTAGATTTTTTTATTTATTCACGTTTGTAGCTCCCGTGTCCCACTTCAGTTCTCTGTTTGTTTACGTTCTAGTTCCGCGTTATTCCTGTTCCGTTTCCGATTTATGTTCTGTTTTTTATTAATCATAAAATAAATCACTTTTCTCACACTATTCCACCTCTGCTCGAGTTGTTATTGCAAACCCTGACAGATAAGTTACCTCCTCTGCTTAGACAATGGATGCTTATTCTTTTGAATTGTTTCCGTTGTTTTTTTCACAAATACATCTGAATTTAATTTACTTTTAGTAGTTCACATAGGTTCTTGTTTTTCTTTTAATTTAATATTTTTAGCATGAGATTTGAGTTTAAAAACATGAGGTTTTTATTATGAAACATTTGAAAGTAGTTGATAAAAGTAAATAAATCCAATCAGTGAAGGGAATTTTAGCTGGAAGAGTCCTGGGGTTCCATTGTCAGGCTAGTGGGAATACAGGAGGCTATTACAAAGATTTTTGCAGGTGCTCCACAACTGAACCGTTGTTGAGGAAATCTAGAGTCTCTTAAATTATTTCTGCCCTGTGCTTGGCCAAATATAGTGCAGGGTTTGACACAAATTGCAAACCTGATTTACCCACATTTAGTGCAAAATTCACAAGATTTAACATTTTTTTTATTTGTTTGTTTTTTTACTTTAGTCCTCTTTGTAATTTTGTATTTGTTGAGTACATTTAATGTTTGGAAATGGCAACTTTGGTTCCTTTCTTTAGTCCTTTTTTGTTTTATGAGCATCAATTATTTATGCTTGGCAGCTGCTTAAGAGATTTTGAGCATGCAGAGCCTTTTCAAAGCTTTAAAATGTCCATAATTTGAATTTGTAGCTAAGCTTTAAATGTTGGAGCTTTACTAAGATTAGTGGGTTTAATTGTTTTTCTTCTGTTTCTAAAAATCTTAGGTTTTGAATGTTGAGCAAACAGGAACAAAAAGGTTTTTACTTTGCTGTATAGCCTTTTTTCTTAAACTTTGAAAGTAACAAAAATATTGACAGCAATTGGTTTTGATTTAATGATTTAATTTATTTTTGATTGAATGGTTCAAATCAAACCATCTAAAATGTTTCAGCTGTTTGTAGTTATTCTTAAATGACAGTTTTCTCAGTACTTGTTTACTAGTTTTTCATAATTATCTTCTATATACCATGATCAACTATATCATTATGACCACAGAAAGATAAAACAGTGTTTATGTTACTTAGGCTGTTGTCATTTCACTCCATTGCATTTTTTTTTTTGTAACTCAGTGGTTTTGGTAATGTTGTACCTGAGTTTTGGGGATTTGAAATAAAGTATTCTGCAACTGTATGTTGAATACCAACCATTCATCAGTTTCATACCCATCAGGGGGCAGTTGAGTTATACCAGGCACTGCAATGGTCACATGTGCATAAAATCTAGTACCTAAACATTAACACTGCTACTATGAGTCCCGGTTTTTCAATTATCTGGTCAATGAATCAAGGAATCAAGGAATTTTATTTGTCATCACATCACATGTGGTACATGAGGTGAACTATAATGTTAAGCTTTTTCTGATTATATTGTATTAACAAAAAGGTTTGGAGCAAAAGGCAATATGATTTGGGGCTGTGTTTCAGGAAGTGCTTCAGTCCCTTACTTTCAGTGAAATTAACTCTTAATTCTTTAGCAAACCAAAATTTTTCAATTAATTCGTGGATGACTTAATTTGTTGCAACATAACTGTACACTAATGAACAGAGGAAGCTAAAAACGACATGTATAGGTAGTTTGAATGTGGAAGATTTTTTTTATTACTTTCCTAAATCCTAAGATTGTCCCATTCCTATAATTTTATAGAGACTTCAAGTCTGGCCTTCTCACCTATTATCAGTGTCTCCTCCTACCATTGTGCTTCTGGAATAATGGTTTCTTATATATTCTCACTTAAACCTCATGAAATCTCCTTCTGGAAGGACCTTGGAAAAGTTGGGCCAGCATCACATTAAGCCCCAAACGTTAAGAATGGGAGAATCACTGAAAGTCATGTGTTGGAGTGCAGATGAGCAAATACTCTTGGCAATATAGTTTATGTACCCAATGGAGATTTTTTGCTAAGCAATCACAATTTATCAAGTTTTGTCAACAGTCCTCCACCCCAAGTATAGCAGAACATTAGTCAAGTATATCACGTAGAATGCAAATTGAAGCGGGGGTACAAGTTGTCTGAAGTTCACTCGAAGCCTCTTTTTGTTGCTAAAACGACTTACATCCCAGAACTCCAACGCACACACGAACACACAAAGCCTCATGGGAAAGTCACTGATCTGCAGAATCAAACAACACTTCTCAGCAGGGTGTCAGTATGATCATCAATAGCTGCTAAGGGGATTGCTTGACAATGTGAAAGAATGTGTGAGATGCTCATACTGCACGGACACCAACAGGATGGGATCTAATTGGAACCATGGGTAGCAAACTCACTTTACGATAACGGCAAGCCAAAATCTACTCAACTGGCATATTCTTTAAAAGTAAGTTTTAGACAAATGTGATATAATAAAATGTTTTTGATTATGCTTTATAGGCCAGAGCTTTACTTAAAGAGTAAGCTGGTAAATATTAAGCAGTGTGTATTATTTTTTTTAAGTACATCTGATTCATAATCCTGTTTTTTGGTTAGCTGTCTTTTTTTTTGTTTAACTGAAAAATGTTGTTATGCAACACTTTGACTGAAAGCAAAGCTGATATTATCTACATGTGGCCTGCACAGTTTCATGTGGACTGTATGACCGGAATGCAGAGAAGTAACTCAGATATTGAAATTAAGAGATAGATTTACTAAAGAGGCAAAAATTGGGTATATTTAGATTTAAATGCTATTCTTTGAGATTGATATTGTTAACATATAAAAAAATGAATGGACAGGGTCCCCCTTGTCTGTCAGACCTCCTGCAGCCTTCAACCTGCTTAGATCTAAGAATCCCTTGCTTTTAGCTTTTAGCTGGCCTTTGGAATTGAAGCCTCTTAACTTTGGAGGAAAGTGCTACTGCCCATCAAGGAGCCTTTAACTTGTCAATATTTTAAAGTCTAATCTAAAATCACATTTGTATTGGCTGGCTTTAAACAGAAGATAGGAGCTGCTTTCGTTCTTTGGCCTACATGCTGTTTTTATATATTTAGTAAAACAAATAAATTGTATATAAATAACAAGTTTTACATAATAATATTAATACATTCCAACTTGAACGTGTTGTGCTGGGGTTTATACCATTCAAACAAAAACACAGCATGTTCCTCAAGCATAAAACAAGACAATTTTTTATTAACTTTTTGAAAACAGAATAGTTTGCATATTACGGAAAACATGCCTGCACTTATAGGCATGGCCTGATTCATTCGTATTGATTTGGATCTGTTTGTTGTTGTTATGCTCTATTTTTACTTTGTTTTTCTTCGTCTTTATGCAAATTTATTTGACAATCTAGATCTGAAAAATAAGTGTTTATTAAACATGGAGTCATATCTTTTACTTGTGCTCAACAATATAATAATAGCCTCAGTTATTCAGTAAATCAAGACATATTTTAAATATTTTTTTAATTGAAAACAAAAAATACAAAAGACTACATCTTAGATCACTAAATTATAATTTTTTTTACTTAACACATATTTTTTTCATTGGAATGTAGAATTTGAACTGTATAACAAGTACTCTAACTAAATTATCTTAACTTAAGATTTATTAATTTTCATAGAACAGTTTTAAATCCCCTTAAATACAAACTATAATAAGTTCAACGTAAGTCATAACCAAAAACAAACAAAAAATGACATCCAGTCTAAGCACTGTGTTGATTTTAATTAAAAGAATAGTTATGTTGATTTTTTAATCAAGCTGTTGTAGGGCATCAGCTAAATTTTATAATATTAGTCAAAGGTTTTGCATTTAGTAAACGGTTGAAATGTTGAGTTGGCTAAAAGAACAAACTCAGCAGGAGATCTATGTGAAGTGTGAAGTTCAAAGAGGACACTATTGAAAGATAGGCCCAAAAGAGACTATTGGTTAAAACAAACAAAAAAAAAGCCAGTCCGTAAGCCAGTCTTTCAAGGATAATGCATGCACAGAGGGACAGCAAAATAAGTCCTATTTGAAAATGTGAAGCATTAGTGAGATCACCAGAAAAGGAGTAAGAATAACCAACATATTGCAGCAATGTTAAGCACTATTCTATCTTACTATTCTATTTTCTTCTATTTAGGCTGCTTTAATGAGTATGATATTTGAACATATATACACCATAGACAATTTGTCAACATGAAATTCTTATGCCATTTTAAAATATTGAATGTTACAAAACACTTTTAGCAAACTACTGAATTACCCTAAAATGTTTTTTCTCACAAAGTAAGTCTAAATCCTTAATAGACCTTGGACTGTCTAATATCTGCATTTGCACTCCAGTTGTTGCTAAGGGAATCTAATTTTCCTCTTTTGTAGCCTACTGTTTTAAAAAAGTTTTCAGCAAAAATCATAACTAGTGATGTTTCCACGGCACATTTACTATTTACCTATGCAAACCAATTACACTTCTGTGCAAAAATATATCTAAGAAGTTTTAAATATACTTTCACCATCCCCACATTTGGTCCAGATCATCTGATTTAAGTGGCTAAACCCTAAAAATTCTTTAAACTGAGAGGAAGCATGTAATCTTAACTGCATTTTATAACAATGTTTTCGCTGCTATCAATTAACATTACTGGAAACATGGCCCCCCCAATGTAAATTTATTGTAAACACCTCTTTATTTTGACGTGCATATTGTAATTAACTGCTTGTGCTGTAATCCATGTTAGGTTAATATTGAACTATTATGCATTCAATGAGTCTCTTTCTGTAATATAGTAGGTGCTGCTAGGCGTTTAGCTCAAAACCAGTTAAAGAGATGGTGGTTTATTTATTTATTTAAACAGCAATAGTTGGCCAGGCGTTACTTTTTCAGTAAAAGCTTGTTGTAAAACATTTATAAAAAATAAATAGATTTAGTCAATAGTAAAGTTAGTAATTTTTCTTGCTGTATTAAATATCATTGTTATTCAGTGTCTGATAGTCTCTTTTCATCAATATCTAGTTTGAGAAATGTTTAATTCCTACTACATAGAAGAGCTTTATTTAGCAATGAATTTAGCAAAAATAAATAAAAATGTTTCTACGCTGCAATTATAACAACAGCAGTGGAATTAACTATTAATGCTCCCTCTGTCAGTTACAACAATTCAACATACAATAAGTAATAAAGCAGCTCAAGTTTGAAGAAATCATATTAAAGTCTTCCAGAAAGTGTCTACTCAAGGCATACTTGTTAGCTAATTGAACTAATTTACGGCAAAGTATAAACCAATTTGTCATTTTAGAATTTACTAGCGTACAATCCATATTTTTTTTAATTTAAGCTTTTTTCATTGTCATATGCTTTTAGTGTTAGTCAAAAAAATATTGCTTATCTCACAATGACCTACAATAGAATCCCCTTGTAGGGAAATCTATTTAGAGTTCAGTTTAAATGTTTTGAAAAGCAACATGTCCTTAACCACAAGAAAGCAGTAAAATATGTTTTCTCTCCTAACTTTCGTCTCTTTTCTTTAACTGTTTATTTTATTTATTGCTGGTAACAGCAAATATAAAGAGGGACTTGGAATCAAATGATACGGCAGTACAACAAGAGACCCAAGCAAAGTCAAGGGCTTCTCTTTTGTTCTGGCTGATCTAAAAGTAACTGGCTTAACTTGAATAGACTGTGGGAACCTTTTGAATCTTTCTGAAATCCACTTTCCTGACTTCTCTTTTATGTTTTTTATTTTTTTGTGGTCTCTGTTTTTCTAAAACATCTGCTCTTCTCTGTTCCATTTATCTTTACTGAACTTGTCTAATGTATACTTTTCCCACTGTCCACTGTTTCTGTCTGGTATTATTCCCCTCTTCTCCATTTCAAATGTCATTCATGCTCCACATCTTCACCCGACTGCTTGTTACTTTGTCTGACAAAAGGCTTCTCATCTTGGCTTGACGCCAACCTGGTTAACTTTTCTCTTTCGGTGCATCACCAGGCAGTTTGAGTTTAACGTGTGACTTAATCTCTCTTTCACAGGTTTTATAGAGTCCAGTCCAACAATAGGTTGTCAGGAATGTTTGAACAGGAGGTCAGTGACTGTTTATCGTGTCTCTTTCTGGTGTGAACTGTCAGTCGCGTCATTTTGCTCTATGGTAGTCGGCAGTGAGAGACCACGTAGCATAGTAATAAACGAATGCTGTAGTGCGTTGACGTAATTGTAACTCTGCTGTATTTCTGTTCATGAAGCGTAGATGCCCAGTAACAGCAACACAATGAACAGTCAAATTGATATAAGATCTATTAAATATGCAGGATTTTTTTTTGCTTAAATACCAACGTTGGTAGACATGTTTTGAATGGATGAAGTTTCTGTACTGTTAAATAATATTAAACATATTCAATAACTTAATTTATTTCTTAAATGGTCTGAACTCTCATTAGTTAAGTAAATAATATAGTTCTGGCTTTTTAAAGTGTTAAAACCAAAAGTAACATTTTATTAACATAAATAAGCCACAAATGTTGGTTTCCTCCAGTAGTAGAATAAAGAGTCACAGTATTTCTTAGATTTTTGTTTACATTTATTGATTGCATACAGACTTGGAGGCACATTTGTTTTTCTGCTGAAAGTGCCCCCAAAATATTTTGGGGGCAGTTTCAATATTTCAATTTTTTTGTTATTTGTGCAAAAACAAAGATTTTGAATGAAACCAATGGCAACCCAGTATGTCAAGAAAAAACAACAACAAATAGTGATACAAAGTAGTGAATTTAAAATGTCCTCAAGTTCCTTACTGTTATTTGTTCTCATGGGTGTAATAATAACCTCTTTCATTAAAGTGGGGAATTTTGATGCTTATAGAAAACTAATTTTGGTAAGAGGAAGGAAATGGGACACACAAATAATTTTCTATATCACTATTTTTGGTTTTTATCTTCCTTCTAATTGACAGCAGACATAATTTCTCTACTAACACAGGATGTCACTGAAAGTAAAACACATTTTCTACTTTTCATTGTCACCGGAAGTGAGAGGTCATGGCGGCTAAAGAGCATAAACACTTAATGCAACTAATTTTAAACATGCAGACGCTAAAAACAATTAATAATTTTAATACCAATATGTTTTAAATAGTATTGATGTTTAACATCAACATGCATCAGAATCATACAGCTAATTTAAAACTTCTACATTACAAGCTCAATATATCACTGAAGCATAGTTAGCCGATACAGGAAGCTCTATCTGTAATCCAGAGATCATTTATAAGTGAATAATTGATAAAGTACTGTGTAAGGGTCAATGTTTTTTCTTTAATAAGGGCATATATTAAGTAGATGATAACAGTGTTTTGTACAATTAGCCTTACAAAGGCTAGAGGTTTTTGTTTTTTTAAGTCGCCTATTTTATGAGAACCATGACGTTTTTCTTTTTTCTTTTTTAACCAGGAAACACAAGTCAGTATTAATGTAACACTTGCTTAAACAAGATCGATTAATGACTCAGATTCACACATTTACGCACAGCTGTGTGTGAACTTAGTCAACATATTTTAAAACATTTAAAAGCACAAGGAAGGCAAGGCAAGTTTATTTGTGTAGCACATTTTTGTGTACAAGACAATTCAAAGTGCTTTACATAGGAAAAAAGAGCAAAACATGACACCTTAAAATCAACTTTGAATTTAAAAATTAAATAAAAATAATAATAATAATAGTAATAATATTCTCAGTTGCTATATCCACAGTTAAACAAGGCTGTTTTCAGCCTGGATTTAAACAAGGCCAGAGTTGTAAGAATTCAGACAGAAAGATTGTTGATCATTGAAAGATTAAAGATACATTTTCCTTATTTAATGGTGCGAGACAGAGAGAAGGTGGATTTTTAAAAGAAAACGTGAGAGATGGACACAGATGAAAACAGAAGATTTAAAGAAATCAAATCAAATACAGAAAGAGAAAGTGAGACGGGCAAATCTCCATTGTGGCCCAACACTGAATGGTGCCTTTATGAGCAATAGTTAGGACACTGAGGCGTGAGTCCCTGTAACCACAGCAACTTCACGGGAGCTCTGTGACAGACGGATAATAGTGAGAGGAGTTCCTTTTCTCTTCTTTACCACTCCCTCGCTTCTTCCCTCCCTCCCACTTGTTCTCACTCCCATTCCTCCCTATGGCGAGTTGCTGGATTCTCACATCTTTACACAATTTTGTTTCATGCAGCTGGCCTGGTGTGTTTTTCTTTTTTCTCATTTATCATTTTAGCAGCACCTTTGTAGATACTGCTTCCAGCAGCTGGGGAAAACATTGTGACTTGTTATCTATCTGTTATCTCACTTATGGACACTCACATTTGTTTGAGGACTTAATTTTCCCAGTAAACCTGTTAGAGAAAAGGGAGAAATGTGCTCTGAAGGTACTGTATCAGTCCGTGATTCCTTTGTCTACATTTCAGAGGCTGTGCTGTCAAACCATGGTGCTGCCCCTGAGACTGATCAGCCTGAGAATATGCAATGCTTAACAGTAAGTGCTATTTAATATCTTTCTCTTTTCACTTTTATGTCCCCGTGCATATCAAAGTTCAGGAGCTCTTTTATGTGTGTGGCTGCATTTGAACTGCATTTGTATGAATGTAAATGGAAAATGTACTGCTAGTGTAAAAACACAATTAATAATGCCATCACTGTCTTTTTATGAAAGTACAATATAATCATACAGAGATGTTTAACTTGTCATTCGTTTCATTTAAGATTATTGCACGAGTGCTTTGAGTCTTTATTTTATTTTATAATCATGTGTGTGCACAATGAATGGATAGGCCTATTTAAAACACAAAACAGTTGACCCGTGACTTGGCATTGTGTTGAACAAAGTCATCATACAGAAGTAGGCCTGGAGTAAGATAGTGACTGCACAAATTCCACGTTGGACGTCCTTAGCAGTCATAGCAACTAATTAAATTACTGAGCTTTAAGCCGTGAATAGAGGAAGACGTTTTGTTTGTTTTTTTACAGTCGATCTTGGTCAAAATGGTTGCTTTCATGTGAGTTGCATGTAGAGCAGAAAATTGTAATAGTGTGGTCAGACAGAAGCTGGTTTTTTTCCGTGCACTCTTTCTTTACATTTTTTTTACGTGACACTATTTCGAGGCATACATTTTTTTTAGAGAATATTTCCACAACAGTCCGAGAGCTGATACTGTATATTATTTATTGTGAAAGAGAGAGGCAAATAAACACCTTTAGTACCATAAAATGATATGTACAAAGACATTAGTGGATACATAAAAAAGAGGCTTTCTAAAAAGCATGCGTGGTAATGGTGCTTTAAAACGTGTTCTTGCGTTTTGTTTCGGTTTTTGTGTGTAGTTAAATGTTTCAAGTAATCAAATAAAAGAAAAAATGGTCACAGATAGACACAGATATCCTGATTTAAAACAAGAAAAAGAAGTTATCAAATGATGAAACCATACCAGGTCTTTGTTATTGTAAATCATGGAGTAACTTTCTTAAATTAATCCCATTCAGTTCTGTTTCACAAATTTACTCTGGCATGTAGAATAAAGTAATAACTTAACAAAAGCAAAATTAGGTAGGCCTTAAAGATCTTGAAAATCAATACTTTATGTCCTAATTTAAATCAAATTGACTCATTCACATCTGTCACTATTGAAAGAGTTGCAAACCCATTTCTTTGGGGCAAATCGTTTGGCTGTTTATCCATCCATCCATACATCCAGCAATCACTTGCTAATCTTTGCCAGCTGCTTGTTGTCTCCAGTAGGAGTCAGCTGTTAAGGAGTCCTACTCTTCCAATTCTTCACTAGTTCTGTAAAATATGCGGTTTGTTTTTCTACAACCTTGGAACCAAGTCATTGACAAATCTTTAACAGATCATAAAAGTTTAATTTGTTTATTGTTTTATTCTCCACCTGTTCTGTGTTGCGGTTAAGAATTGAGATGCAGGGAGATAATTTCACCATATGAATAATACTATTTTCAGTATCCATGCAGATAGATGCCCTAATTTAATTTGATATTAGAGTTTTAAACAAGTGGTGCTTTTAAATCAAGAATCAAGAATCAAGAATCAGTTTATTTATATAGCGCCAATTTACAACAGGTGTCGTCTCAAGGCACTTTACAAAAAATCAATTAAAATCAAGGATACATTCTAACAAATCAATTTGAAAAAGTTTCCAATCTAAGGAACCCCAGCAGATTGCATCGAGTCATTGACTTGCAGCATTCACTCCTCTGGA
>JAVLVB010000002.1:9618472-9652496 GCA_032876305.1 Orestias chungarensis
TTGCTATATTCCTAAGATGAAAGAAGGAAATCTTACAGACCTGTTTTATATGAGACTTGAAAGACATTTCCTGATCAAAAATAACACCAAGGTTCTTTACATTGTCACCAGATGCCAACCTGATTCTATCCAGGTCAAGTGGCTGACTAAGCAATTTCTTTTTTAGGGGTTCTGGTCCAAAGATAACAACTTCTGTATTACAGTCCTGGTCTGATCGTTTATCTTTACCAGGAGTTACTAACAGACTTTAAATTGCTTTAGCAAAGATTTATTCATGCCAGCTGGTGATATTGTTAAAGAACTGATGCTTAGTTAGCACTAGCACCAGTGAAGTACTGGAGCTGCTTTGGTGGTAAATGCCTTAAGGGGTCACTGGGTGAAAGACTGGGTACACCCTAAATAGGTTACTTATCCACTGCAGCTCATTCAAGTAGTGCTGATTCACAATACAAATTGTTTAAAGGCACTCTACAAAACAAACACATGTAATTTACAAAGAAAACTATAAATGCAATTTAATTATGTTATCACATAAACTGCAGTGTAAATTCTAGTAACCAAACACTGAAATCAAGTTGAGATTATTATCTAATTTGGTACAAACTTTACTCTCAGACACAAAATAAATAGGAACCGTTGTTTCTATACTCAACCAAAAATTCTTGAAGTATTGACATTCAATCATCAGTTTGTTACATAAAATAGAAGTATTGGTGTGATCCACATTAACAAGTTGAACTACATTGCTTTTCTACACTATCCTTTTTAAAGTCCTATCATTTTTATTAAAGATAGTTAAATTAATACTAGTCTTCAGATAATTCTTCTGCAAACAATTCATCCAGAGTGAAGTGAAAAGCAGTTTTAGGATTATCACAGAAGCTTCATGTGCTGTGAGAAAATTGTGGTTATATAATCAGTTTTTGGGGTAATAAATTTGTTTTACTTCAGGACAAGTTGGTTTGAGTATTGTTTCTGCCATCTTTGTCCGACATCGAAAATTGTTTCATCGTGTAAAAAATGATCAGACAAGAAACAAACACTGATATGGACAAAGTGCTGAGCGTTAAAATAATGGCTTTACTTGTCATCGACCCAGAAGGGCCAATTATCTTTTATACATATTCTTTGCTTTTGTGGTTCATTTGTTCTCCTTATGTTTTCTTTTGACTGTTTTTTTTACGTTAGACATAAGATACAAGATAATTATTGACTATGTATATTGCAAAATATGATCAGTTTTAAGATAAGGTATTCATTGACATCAGGTCCCAGCTCATTGCTTTGTTTAAAGCAAGACCAAGATTAAATAATAAGAACAGTAAAACCCTAAAGTCAATTTTATCACTTTTCTATTATACAGAACATCGTTTTCAAAAACACTCTAGTTTCAGTTTGTTTTTAGGACTATTTAGAAAATATTTTGTCAACACATACAGCAACATTCTTACAATCTAATTTTGACAATGCGTCATGCCACTTCTTGGCTATTGCTAGCAGGCTTATATTAGGTCACTTATTATAGCTTAATGTGATTCAGAGTAATGGAGAACTACCCAAATCTAAAAATGGTGAGTTTTTTTTTTTTTTTTGCATAGAAGTACATTGACACCCCTCTTCGAAATGGCAGAGCAGATCACATGACACATAACCATCATAATTATTAACAAAATATATTAAATGGTCAATTCCTCTTTTTTTTAGATGATTTTAAAACTCAAACTGCTTTTGGTTGTCTTTCTAAAGAACACCACATTTATAGCAGGTTTTAGGAATTAAGTTAAGCTTAGTCAGGACTCCAAGTCTTTATTATTTATAAATGCCTTAACATTCAGGTATTGACATTGCACCCACTGCAGGATGAACTGTAGTTTGACTGTTGCAGCCATTTGAATTGAAGTTATGATTTTTAAATAAAAATTACATTGCAGCATCTACATATTTCCCCTGGCTTTTAAAGCCTGACAAGAGAGCATGTTAATGCTTCTGTCTGATACGACTATATAGCACTGCAGAAAAGTTAGATTCAACTGCAACAGAATTAAAGATGTCAAAAATGGAAGACTTGTCCAAGACAAAAAATTGCAAACATGATTGACTACTGTTTAGACAAAATTATTTCTCACACTTATTGGGATTTGTCCTCAAGGAGATAAAAGCAGGCAAACCGCACTAACATAAGCTGGCCAAGACGCCATGTCAACAAAATAAATATGTTTCTAAAATGAAGTGTTGTCATTTTAGCTTACTGCTTTGCAGTTAGATAAAATCACATTTACTTTGACATTTACTTTGACAGAAGGAACCAATACCTTAACCAAGTGTTTTAGCAAATCATAGTACTGATGGAGGTTGCTCAATCACTAATCCTTAAAGTTGTTTGTGCAAACAAACAGAACATTACCCACTGATGTAGATACATTTCCAAGAAAACAAAAATTTAAGCAGCACTTCAGACCGGTTAAAAGGCTGCAGGACACAACAATCGAACAAATTTCACATACCCACCATTAGCTTTACCATCCTCAAACTTGATAGTGATGTCCCTTCTGAAAAACGGTACAAATTATTTTTTTGCTGCTGTTTCAAACTATAACTAAAACTGGTTTGGTATACTTGAGCATGCCAGGAAGAATACATTTATGGTGCTTTCCACAGCTATTGTAGGATGTTGTTAAAAACTCCGAACTAGTAAGTGCACCGGATATTGGAGTAGCACAAGCCTTCACAGAAAAAAATAAATACATTTTAACATTTCTTTATTTACTTTCAAAGCTCCTGAGCTGGTTGCGACAAGTATTTTTGTGTGTTTATTAAAATCCTTTTATTAAAAGATTTTTTTTTAATCTTATCTTCTTTTTTTAAGAACCCTCGTAAGCCAAGTTGTTGCTCTCGTTTGCTTATTTACTTTTTTTGTTAAAGATATTCTGTCACAATAAACCTTATGTAAATTGTTATAAATATAAAGTTTCTTAAATCAAAAGTTAATTTAATGATCACATAAATTAAGGTCTGGTTTTTATTCACCCTAAAGCAAAAACAAGTAAAAGCAATCAATCAGAAAATATAATTAATAATACAACTGTTTTGGACATATTTGATGGGGTGAAGGCAAAGTGGCAGCAAGTTTGGACGGCACAGTGAACATATTAAAGCGGAATATGATGCAGCTGCCCATGAAAATGGCTGTGTCGAAATAAGGTATGTCTTTGTTAAAATTTACTTGAGAAAAGCTAGGTGGGACACAACATCTCTCCTTACAGTGTATTTTCTGTTTTTGAAGCTTTGATACTTTCTCAATGCAACTAAAACGTTTATGTCTATGAAACCGGACTATAAATTTAAAGCACTATGTCAAAAACAGCAGTTAGGCTTTAGCAACTGCTTATTAGAAAGTAGCTGAAGGACCCTTGGCTTGGTTTGAAACGGAAGAGCGGAGTCCTACAAAGAGCTGAACACTACTTTGTGTTTATTGCTGTGGTTCACTGACCCCCACTTTAACTCTGACTAAGCATCCTTGTGAAATGTCAGTCTGTCATAACGCCAATTGACTTCTTCCCATTACCCCTGTCAGAAAGGATTGTGTCACTTAGACAAGTACCATTAAGGGATAATACCTCAAACAAAGGATGTTTTGTCACAAAAAATAACATTAACAAGTTATTGCCTGTGAGATTTTAACTGGATTTTCGACATCAAGAGTAAAATATTAATAATTCGCAATTTGTCTGTTTCAGCTGTTACACAGCTTCAAACAGTACCGACTGACAGTCGGGTGCTTGTCCAGCTGAATACATAAACAAAGCCTCCCTTCAGGCAAGGATGCAGCTGGCGCCAAGTTTAGTAATTAATATTTATAAAATTTCATTTCATTTTAATATAAATTTGATATACAATTTTATTTCATTTTAAAATGTTTACCATTTTCTGAACATTTAGTCAGCTTTTCTAACTTAGGATCACCGTAGTCAGATGTTCCATTGAAAGTAATTCTGGTTTTATAGTTTAGAATGAATTGGGACCATTGTATTGGTCCTACTTTACCTGAAAATTATTTAAATTCTTTTTGCTGTCATTCTTTGAGAGGATCTTTATGCATGCCTGTATGTTCTGGCATGATAAAATTAAGAGTTGCTTAAGAATCACCTATGAAATAAAACTGGTATTACCCAAAGTGGATCAGTGGTACAGCAAGTGCTGTACCACTTATTACTGTCAAGGTAAGATGCACTAGTGCAATGTTTAATGAAACAAATATCTAACCTCTGGACTTTATCAGTTGTCATCTATTTGTCATTTGGTCTTTAATCAAATAATTCAGGAATAGCACAATCAAAAACTAAACAAGAAAGCAACACCAAGCTGGTTGTAAATGCCAAAATGCTCTGTATTTAGTATTTAAGGATCTATATGGACAGCTGTAAAGAACAAAATATAAGACATAGCTATTCCGGACCTTTTTGGGATGCTTCATATTTGTCTGGATGATTCTAAGTCCAGTTATCACCTAATCAAAAACAGAGATAATAAGAATATATATCCAAACAAATTTTGAATTGTTTACAAACTCTTTGCTTTAGCAGCAATAAATGACATGTTTCTGCAAATCAATACAATACTACAATATTTCAAGCAGTAATTAATGGGCGCTTTGCTGTTATAAATTACAGTCACTTGTATCAATATATTTTAAAAAAAGGGTCCATTGGAGAGATTGATCAGTTTCGGCTTTTCTGTTCAGTGTTTAATTTTTTTTTCTTTTCAACATGAATTAATCACTCTATAACTTACTTTTAATAAAAAGGATATAAAAAACACTAAAGTTTGAACATTTCACTGTTTAAAACTTTATATTGCAACCACGGTGGCAAAGTATATGAAAGCGTTGTGAGTACAAATAAGTTGTTCTGCTACTCTCATGTGGTATAAGGTTGTATTTTCAAAGCAGCTGACCTAGTCGTGGGAAAGCTTTCGTCCGTTCTGACACACAATTGTTATTGTTAC
Organism: Orestias chungarensis; assembly: GCA_032876305.1. NCBI lineage: Eukaryota > Metazoa > Chordata > Actinopteri > Cyprinodontiformes > Cyprinodontidae > Orestias > Orestias chungarensis. The sequence continues at coordinate 9,623,477 of JAVLVB010000002.1, forward strand.
AAATTACAGATGTACTGGAAATTCATGAGAGCTATTATTTGTACTGAATGTATTTTATGAAATATTTTATGTTGATCAGATATTGTGTCTTAAATCAGAAATTAATTGAATAACATCTATAAATGCTCCTAATAAGTATCAAGTCCAAGTATTTACTTATTTTTAACACTAGATTTAAAAGATCTTTTGGTTTTATGTTTACAGAAAATGTATCTTTTTTTCTGAAACTCTTAGACTTAGCTGTGTGTATGATATAGAAAGTCTTAAATGAAACATACATAATTTACAATCTTCTGCTTTTACATTTTCCTCTTTAACCCTAAGCACTAATAGCACATAAAATGCACCTGTAAAGGTTTGGGCATGGTCTTAAAACCAATTATATATCTTTGTTTATAATTTAAATTCAAGGTCTTTAGAAGTCTTTTATTCTCCCTGATTAAAGTATTTAACTTAAAATGTTCTCGTTTTTCAGTAACATCACCTATGTATGGGTAAAATCTTGATGTATTCATCGACTAAAACACTTCTTTAGTTATTGTTTTGAAGCTAATTGTATACTGCAGACCAGGGATGTCAATCTCTTGCTCTCAAGTTTTGCTTCCCACATGTTCAACATAACTTTTTTTAGTTTCTCAGATTATAATCAATTCTTCTAGGAGCCTGAGAATAATCATTTTTAAATAAACAGGTTGTTATCTAAAATATGCCAGATACTGGAGTAATAACTTGGGCCTCCAGTCTGGATGTTGTGGGTAACTTATGAGGAAAGGCACTCACGTGGAAATTTTCACATTTGTATTTGTGAATGGTCGTTCCCTTTCCCTGTATCCTCCCTCCTCCTCCCTCCATTCAGCTGAATTCGAATAACATATGATTTGTGAAGTACAAAGAGGAGCGAGTGCATTCACAGATTAAATTAAGAGTGAATTGAAAACCTTTCAGACTATCTCCTTTTTTGGCTTCGTTTTTCTGTTGCCTTATTCTTGTTTCTTTACAGACCACTGAATGTTTTCCTCCCTCCCTGTACTGTGTTCTCCTCCACCTCGTTGTCCTCTATTTTCCCTCTCTGTTCCCTGTCATTTCAGTCTCTGTCACCCCATGGCCATAACCCTGAGTAGCCAAAGAGCTCCTTGGTACCATCTGCTGCCCACTACTTACTAAATCAAACATTTTTCAGTTTTTCATGGCTCTGCACATGAACTTCTTTGCAGATTTGCATTTTATTTAAATGGTACTGCTTATATTAAGTGCAATTTAAAACACGTTTAACCAATTTATTGTGCCTTTTAGAGTTATTCATGTCTGTTACTTTACTTTTCACATCAGCATTGGCATAAATGCACTTGCCAAAGGACAGAATCATAGGTTCCTCATGTAATGGGTCGAATTTTGAATATTTGAATAGCAACGACAGTTCAACCACTGGTCTGGTTCCTCCCAGCATCAACCAGATTGTCAACCGGTATTAGCTCCTGAACAGTCCCTGTGGAAATGGGCTTGACACTTCTGTCTATTAAGGGAAAGATGAGGAAGGGTGAGGTGTACTAAAACAGGATTAAATGTTTTTGTTTTTAACTTGATTTGTAAAAAAAAAAAACTTTAAAATTTGGTTAACTAGTCTCATAAAGTGTCAATTCTCACCATGGTGGGTGGGTTCTAAAGCTCTGTCTTTTCTTCCAAATGGAAAGGAAATTCTCACCTCACTGTTAATCAGTGAAAAATCTGCACTTGAGATGGTTTGTCAGCCTGTTAATAATTCTGTGCACCAATGCATCTCAAATTTTAACTATTTTTTGTTTGTTTGTTATTGTTGGCTGAATTTGTATAATATATTAAATGTGCCTCATTAAACACCTTTTCCTTGAAGATATCACTTTTTTTTCAATGAAGTCCCTGAATTTTTCCCAATTTTGTTTTTATTCTTCCAAAATATTTTAACAAATAAAATTTTTGGAAAAATGTGTTGCAAATACTTTAAATTTTGAAATAAAAAGGACACAAAACTGAACCAAGTTGATCTCAGATGTACCTCAGAACAGGGGTAAAAAGGAGAAAGTGGAGCTAAAATAAAGAGGAAATTAGACCAAAATTATTAAAACCCCCCTTCCTAAAGTAAAAAAAAAAAATAAGACTACAAAGTACATACTCTGGATTGATGTAATAGTAAATGGAAAAGTTTTAAAGTTCAGGATTATATGCATTTAACGAATAAAGATAATAAAAAAGTACCAATTAAAGAAAATAAAGGTACATCTCTAAATATTAGTTTTTTCACCTTGAGATAAGCTATAAGATAGAATATATATATATATATATATATATATATATATATATATATATATATATATATATATATATATATATATTAAATGACTTTATTGTGTATATATAAGTATAAAGCTATATTTTGGACTCTACTAATATTATTTTGCATTTAAAAACTAGAAAAAACATCTGCAACAGATTTTAAAACCAGCAATACCTTAATGTACATTCATAAATAGTTTGTTTAGACCCATTGGCTTATTCTGTATTTAAGAAATGTGAATCTTGAGGCTGCTGTTTAAATAATTGATGTTACAGTTTAGTAAAATAAGTTCCTAATTTGACTAATAGAGATTCATTACTTAAATATGACCTTGTCAAATGGAATTTGAATTAGGTATAGAGCTGAATTCAAGATGTACCAAGATGTTCATCTTAATATTACCTTTTAAATAAAAGTATAGAAATGTATGTATGCTAAATTTAAATTTGTGTTGTGTAAATATGAGTGTGTAAATAATATTTTACTGTTCAAATTCTAAGTGCAGTTAAGCTGGGAGTCTGAACTCTGAACTTGGCCTTAGACCAATCTTATGTGGTTACTGGCAAGGAAGAGACCTCTTCCTTTGAGAGCTGTTTATTCAGGTCATAAAGTGTGAGATGGAGAGACACAAAGAAAGACAGAGATCCCACACTGCTGAAAACCAGATTGGCCTTGCCTGGCTTCTCGACAAGCTTTTCAAAACTCTTCTTTCAATGCCCTGCCCAAGACGGGTTTTCTTCTCTGCCCTAATCCGTCCTTCTGCCCCTTTAGTAGTGAACAGCGCAGTGTGAAAGAGAGTGAAAGTGTTTTTTGTGAGCTTGATGGCTAACCCTCGCCCCCTTAGGAAAAGGCAAACAGGGACGGCGAACACTACAACGGGCATAAAGAGACCTTAAAACAATGGTGTTTGCTGCCACTTTATTAACATCGTAGAGACAAGTGGAGCATTTCTCCTCTGTCACTTTTCTGTCCATGTTTCATCCCACAAGCCAGACATCCAAGCAATTAAAGGACAAAGAGGCTAGATGGGACATAATGAGGTTGCTAAGTGTGAGACAGACCACTGCAGTATTCGTAATTAAAGAGATTTTTTCCCCCCTTGCTCTCCAGCATTATTTATTATTTGCAAAAAAATACATAAAAGTTAGGCATGGTTAACTAAAGGAAGGGGGAGGTGGGGGAGGATTTTTTTTAAGAGTTCACAGCCGTGTGAATTTCCGTACAAAGCGGTTTGAGGTGAGAGGGAACAGCTGAAAGGAAAAGCAGAGGAAATATGGAAGTTGAAAGCATAACAAACAGCCATAATGTCTGGACGTAGACTGGGGAGTATGGGAACGATACTGGAAAGAGTCTGATGAGGGGTGAAGTGTGTGTGATAGTAAAGCAGGTTCCTGGGCAAATGTGGTGTCATTTGTGTTTGCGTAAAAAAAAACCCAAGACCATACAAATCTTTTAGACACAAAAGTTGTAATAAATGTTTATTGTTTTATTTAAAAATCCCTGTTTTTGGAGATTACCACTGCTACTACACAGATATGTGTTATATATTTTTACTGGTGCGATTTTTTTTTACATTTGTCTCTGCCATGCCACCTATGTTAGAACTGTAGCACCTCTCACAACCATATAGTGAGACCTCAGGAAGCAAACTGGCCTTATCAGAGGCAGACACACAAAGCCGTAGGATGGCGAGGTATGCATAAGTGCATGCATGCCGGTGTGTATGCGTGTGTTTTTTAGTGGGGGGGTGTTGTTGAGGTGGGAGGCACTTCCTCCTATTCTTCTACTGTTGGAGAGTTCCCATGAGCACCCCTGCCAGGAGCTACAGTGTGGCCTCAGCGAGCTGAGCCAGCGCCAGTCTCGCCTGCATGACGCCACCACACATACTCACACAGCTGATCTCGGGCGCTTCTGTAGCTTCTGTTGTTCTGGACACTCGGCGCGGAGCGGACAAGACAAATGTAAGTTCGTATAGGATAGGAGAAAGAACTTGAAGAGTGGAGATTAGACCCAAGTCGAAAGATAGTAGGTGAAACATGGGATGCTGCAATTATGAAGAAAGTGACTGAAAGTCTTCATACATGAATATGGATTCATGTGCTTGAAAGGAAGACTGTGGAACTGGAGATCAGTGACACCAAGACTGGATTGAGAATAATTTTACCCAAGGTTATTAATGAGAGCATTCAAGTTTGGCTGGAGATTACTGTTTGAGTCACCTGAACTGGACTGACAACTTGGAAATCCATCATTAAGATCACCACATCTACGTACTGGAAACTGTCATGATGATACACAACACCCTGAAGTCCACTCAGCCCTCAGAAACAAGCCACAGGAAGACAATCTCAGCCGCTCAGAGAAAGCTGTGGCGATACTCTGGCTGCAGAGGGGGAACCCATGTGGAAAGCCACCGACGTAGCGTGTGTTTGTTGTCTGCTGACCTTAATGGTGGAGAGAATGCAGGGAGAGGAGGCGGTGGCGTAATGCACACCATCCACGGACTGTGCCACCTTTGCATTGGATGCAGGCTGCCTCAGGTGTGTAAAAAATAAATCACAGGAAGATGTCGTAAAAAAGATGGAGCAGGGTTGTTGTTAAAAGATGCATTAGCTGTTTGGTATCAATCTGTGTCACAACACTTTAAACACCAGCACATCTTTTTTTTATTACTGCACGTCAAATGCATTTTTTATGGTCTTTCAACAAGGGTTATGTGGATGTATTTCTTTTAAAATGCGAGTACTGGCTTTCTTTTTGAAAATCATTTATATCTAACACTATGAAAAGAAGATCTGATGGAGGAAAAAAGATAAATGGAAAAACATAAGACTGTACAAATTATTTTTAAAAATCTGAATAGAAATCTAAAATAAAAAAACAAAACAAAAAAGCATGTAGAGACAGGTTAATTGTTCCCAATCTAAAATACTGTTGCAGCTTGAGAATAAACCTAAGGTGAGATGACAGAAATACAACAGAGCCTGTTGGTTAGATATAGCAACTGAAAATATCTTCCTAGATAACATTGTGTGATCACTTACAGACATGACGTGTCTGATAAATTTCATTCAGTCTGTTTCAAACTGTCAGCAGCTAATGTTTACTCTTTCCTGCGCTGCTGGAAAGTAGATAAGACACGTTCTGCACTCATCGGATGGAGACTGGAGACTGAACTGCTCCTCCCTTTATACAGTCCGGTTCCAAAATCATGGCTGGACGCTGCGGTGTTGGAGCAATAATGGCACAATAACAACTGCATAACAGCCTACTACTACTACTGAAAGCTTTGGTTTTATTTTCTTGTAGTCAAATCCAAATTTATTGAAAAAATATCTAGCTGGATTTCTAAATGCCTATTAATTACATAAAAGCAACTGACTAACAAAGGGCTCTGATCATCTAATACTTTTGTGTATTTGTTTACATTGTTAGCTCTCACTTTTTTTCCTCTCCAGATATGCAACGATAAAACATTGTTTTTTTTACTAGTATTTGTGAGATAAAATTGTTAAATAAAACAAACCTTTCCCTACTAAGCGTACAGGTTAGATAAACTTCAGAAAAGAAACATGAGAATTGGGTAAAATGTACAGGTCAGACCTTAAGAGCAATAACATTATCAGCCAAAAAAGCCTTATAATTGGACCTTTTTATATTATCCACTGCATTCCTGACTTTACACCTTTAACCCTATCAAATCGTCCCTTTTTTTTCTTTTTTTTAAAACACAAAATGGCATTTGCCGATATCTTTGCCGGTTTACAAGTTCACTATTGCTTAAAGTTTCCCACATCAGAGGTAGATACACCGTGGAGACGTTTTAAAAAGGTGTAAGGATAGCTGCTTAACATTGACGTACTTGGTAATATATCTGCAAATAAGTTGTGTTGCATAATTGTTTTTCTCCTTTATGTATATGTAAAGAACTTTCCTTTGTGAACTGCTTGATTTTTAGACTCTTTCAGAAGAAAATATGGGACCTTAGGCTAATAATAGTGAGGCTTTCAATGTAATTAAATTCAATGACTACCCAGGATTTCCCTAGATCAGACAGCTTTCTAAATCAAAGGGTTTAGGCTTTTGATTAAAACTTGAAAACAGACTGATCGGGAACCAATTTGGCCTCACATCTTTTCATTTTTACTTTGTTTTTATTTTATTTGTCGTCCTTTCTTTATAGACAATGAATAACCAATAGTTTATGGTTTCTTGCCAACTATTTTGTCTTTTTATGTTTTCGTTACATCTGTGGTATCACTGCCGTTTCTTTTCCATTTCTTTCCTCTGCCTTTAAAACAGAATAATATAAAACACCTCTATTCTTCTTTCATATCCTCCCATGAAGAATTGTGTAGGTTAGATCATATTCGCATCTTTTATCTTTATTTGAGAGATGTTTTAGTCAATTTGGTCTCCCTCAGATGAGAGACATATTTAGTATAATTATTAAAGATTAGGTGTTCTAGTGGTCCATTTTTTGGACAGTCCCAGATGTTCAGGAATGAAGGTCCGTTACTAAAAATGCTATTTGAAAACACATTATGGACTGAGTGTTTACAAAACACCAGGTGACGACCAGAGGTAAATTTTTTATTGCAGCTTGTTGTTCAAGCTGTTTAAGTTTGGTGGCAGACTAAATATTCAGCACACTGTAGCTAGCTTTATTATGTCAAAAGAACGGATTGTCAGGCCACATGAAATCATTGGACTATGAAATTCTATGATCGTACCCGACATTTTAGGGTCATCTTGAGCTTGGGGCTTCACAATCACCAATTTTCTTTAAGCTACCACATCCTGTCCATAGGCAGACTTTTCAAATTTGGAGTAAGCCCACACATGTGTAGGTTCACTACATTATAGGAAAGAAAAAAAGCAATGACCAAATGGGAATGTATGAGCTTTACGTCCTTGCCTCTTTTCTATAAATGTAATGGAAAATGAAATGTTTTTGATTGAATTGTGTTTACTTTGGCTCAGACAGATATGGGTTGTTTGAGAATGCAAGAAGAGAAAGGGAGATAATGAGAAAGAGTCATCAGCGCGGTCCTTTTCGTATGCACTGTTCTGTAAGAAATAAATGTGGGATTTGAAAACAGAGATTACTTTAAATATGTATCAGTACATCATCATTTGTCAGGCAGATTATAGCTGTTGAGATAAACATTTTACAAAAAGGTAATTGTTTTGAATGTAGAATATCCATTAACCTCTTTAGGTGATCTGAAATCAAACTTATCGAGGTGCACAGGTAGCATATCTTCTCTAAGTCAAAAATAAAATAAAAATATTCATTACCTTCAGCAGGATACAAAAATGAATTTCTACATTCAATCTGAAGAGACAACTGTAGGGCTCTGTGTAAATGAAGTTGCGAACTGGATTCCAATATCCTAATGTCACATGTCTATGTTCCCCTTAGCATGGCACTAAAGGCCTACCAATCTGTTGATTGGTGTGTAAGTGTGGCTCCAGTGTAAAGCTCTTTGAGTAGTTGGTATGGTGATGAGAGTGTATAAATAAGTAAACATTTTTGACTAAGGTTTCCAAGAAGAAATTGTTATTATTTTAGTTTTACAAAACCTAAGTTTCCCTTTCTAAATTTTTAGAAGGGAACATTTAATGAAAGCTAGGTTATTGTTATTCTTTCCTTCCCAGCTGTCAGACAAAGAGCGATTTCCTTTTAACTCCGGATGTGTTTTTTCTCTCACTTGGCTAATTGCTTTCACTAGAAAACTGCTGTCAAGACAGTTTCAATAGGAAGCTGTTGCAGAAAACAAATCTACTTAATCATCCTGTGGTAAAGGAAGCTAATTATTTTGCTCTTGGACACTTATAGGGTGGGGGTGGAAGGGAGACTTGGTGTCCCAAAGTTATTCTGTTTGTGTTTTGCAGGTGACCATTCTTCGGGGGAAGGATGGATATGGATTCACCATCTGCTCAGATTCCCCCGTGAGGGTGCAGGCTGTTGATCCAGGCAAGTTTTGTGTCCAGTACAGTGTTTACAGTCTTTACATGTGCCAACATTTCTTATTTCATTCTATACAGTTTTCAGCTGCCTTTAGTTTGGAACATGTAGTGTAAGCCATATTATATCATATTAAGAGAAAATTTACTGTTACACAAATATCAAATTAAAATGTATTATTCTAATTGTGTTTTCCTGGATTTAATCATAAACGTGTCAATTTAAAAACTTATCAAGACTCCTGAATCTTAAATTGTAAAAGACATGTTGGATCATTAATGATTTCAACTTTTCTTTCTCTCTTACAGGGGGTCCAGCGGACCTGGCTGGTTTACAGCAGCTGGATACACTCCTACAGTTAAATGGTCAGCCAGTGGAGCAGTGGAAATGTATGGACCTAGCCCATGCAATAAGGTAACCAGATCACAGGAGATCCACTGACATTGCTTATTTACTTATTGAATATTTAGACCAGCTTTAGACCTAGACTTTCTTCCATAACATTCCCTCTCTTTACAATCTTGAATAAATTGGTTTGGTTTGGTATGGTATCTGTCTGTCTGTCTGTCTGTCTGTCTGTCTGTCTGTCTGTCTGTCTGTCTGTCTGTCTGTCTGTCTGTCTGTCTGTCTGTCCGTCTGTCTGTCTATATTATCTATTCTTTCACACAAAAATAGGTAAATAACCAATATTTCCTGAATTTTTTTTCTATATGTGTAGAAACAGTCCCAATGAAATCACAGTGGTGGTGTGGCGCACAGGTCCATCAATGAAGCCTAGCTTTGAAGGCCTCATCCATCAGCCATCCTACAAACCCTCAACCTCAAACTACGACGCTCCCTCACCGCCCACCCGCAGGCGCACGCCAGACGTTGGCCCGAGCAAACCTCCACCAGCTGTGCCGCCTCTCCCAGCGCACCACCGCCCTACTACGGCCCGCAGGCTACTAGTGAATGGCTCTGAAACTGGAAACCGTGTCGGCGGGGGCAGAGGCACCCTGGCTTGGGGAGCCCACATGGGGTCTGCAGAGGAACTGGATGGGAAACCACGTCTCCTCCATCATCCTCCAACGGCCACGTTAAAGGGAACCAGGGTGAAGGCATCCAATGGGGACAATTACATCATCTTGTCACCCATCAACCCTGGAAGCCAGGTACCACAGACTGGTGGAGGGCTGCATCTTTATCATCTTCTTCGTCCTCCTCATTCTCATTATGGTCATTTGGTGGCACAACCTAGATATGTTTCCTTACCTTACATCCCTGGTGCGGATAGATAGATGGATTGTCTGTTCACTGTGTCTGTGTCCTGTGGATTGATGTTGTTTCAGTGATTTATGCATTTTTTCAACACTTTACATGTTGCACATAACTCATTTTTTTCTCAGTGACTTATGAATATAGCTGTTAATAATACAGTACATATCAATTCTTTGTGATGATATTGGTTTAACTACATTTTTTACCAAACACAAATAATTTTCATTTTTAAAAATAATGCTTATGTGCATCATCTATCTATAGATATCACTCAGATACATTATCTCTGTTTCAACATGTATACTGCATACCTTTAATTTTAAATAAGAAAATCCTCAGAATATTCTTCTGAGGTATAGATAAAATCAGTTACATCATTTCTGTATTAGATGCATGTAAATTCACAACATGACATGTCAGTTATATGATATACAGCACATACTCCTTTTTGCTTTGTATTTGAAGTAAAGTTTTAATCATAAAAAAATGAAATAAAGCAAATCAAATGAATCAAAAAGGCTGATCTGAATTCCTCAGCTAACACAATACTAACAAACATGTTGAGTCTAAAGGATAAATCACTGCTGCATTTCCTGTTAGAGAACAAAATCGGCAGCTTAACCCATAAAAGAGCAATGTCTTTAAACCATTAATTTTTCCATCCTGTAAAAATCAAAGCTGTCTAACCAACTCAATTTTTCCTTTTGTTCTTTTAAGTCTGTCACCTTAATATGTATGTTTTGTGTGTTAAATATTTATCTCTTCCTCTTGCTGTTTTCCTTATCTGTATGTTTTTACTGCTCAAGGTTTAAAAGAAAAAAAAAAAAGGACAAAAATAATCATTTTGAGTTGCCTTGGTTATTAGATCATTTCTAGCTTAGGAAAGAGAAGTTGAGAAAGACTCACAAAAATTACAGAATAGTTTAATATAATAAAGTATGCATAGCCCCAGGAAAAGGAGCTCCATATTATCATTCTGAGTAAACCTTTCCCTTCAGACAGTCTCACAAAAAGGAAGTCTTTGTTGCATTTGGAAAGGCTAAAAATAATAAAGGCCCTTTGGAAATGGGTCATGTTTGTGGCATCTCAAATGGATGTATTTCACAAAAATGCTTTGAGACTGCACACAAACAGCAATGAAATCTCTTAGAATATTACCTTACTTCCCAGATTTTACTTCAATTTCCACATATTTCTGATTGATATATCAGGTTTTGACTAAAGCCACTAAACATAACAGTGGAGACCTGCAATACCTGACAGAGTTTACAGTGGATAATTAGTGCTGCACAATGTTTTATATAGCAGTTAAGAGATAAATGAGTATTCTGGTCAAGAAGATAAAATACAAAGTAGTTGTTGCACCATCAGCATTATCCATGGCAAACATAATTTAAGATTTTTGGAAAATATCTCTTAATTGTATTATTTCTGACATGTGGAAATCAATCTCAGTGTCATTTCATCATGCTTGCTTTCAGATATTGAGGCCTGTTTATCCTGACAACCAGGGAACATTAGGTAAGACATGCACTATTAAATACTTTTGAGGAAACATCACAGACTGACAGTTAAAATAACAGTTCAAATTTTTGTTTTTTTGAATATTGCTTAAAAATACAGTATATAAGGAAGAAAAAATCCTTGCATTTTCATTTGCAATAAACCCCTTCTTTAATAACTTTCTTATATGTGTATCTCAGCTTCAGGTTACAACAGATTATATCCTACGAGGCAGACTACTGGTCCACAGCCTCAAAGTGGTGCCAGCGGTTGTGGGGCTTTTTCTGGCAGTGTTACCGGTAGTGGCAATGGTGGCGGAGGATTCTCCAGCCGCACTAGTTTCCTACGACGATCCAAAGACTCCAAGGTATCAAAAGGGTCGTCCACCTCCACCAATGTCGGCTTAGCTAACTACCAACAGCAGAATGCCAATTTTGCAAACTACCAGAACTGTACAATTGTCCGCTCACATACTCCACACGGCAATTATGGATATATCAAAGTTGCACCGAAGATCCTCATCTTCCCCATATTTGTTCAGGTTAGTCCGTTTTATATTCTTTGATGTTTTAATTGTAAATATTGGCAAATCATGTCTTAAAGTGAGTTATTTTTCTAAATTACTACACTGAATGTTGTTTTAGTAGTGGTTTTAGATCTAAATCTTGTTTTTTGTTAACCTTTTAACATCTATCTTAAAACAGATTCTGTTTACAGTCATTGTCCACTTGAGAAACCCTTCTGTGCCCAACTTTTAATTACTTTTAATAGCTGACGTCTTGAAATGCCTCAACAGTTGCATTTTTGTTAATATGTCTTTATTATAATGTTGTCCAATTTTGCCGATCCTTTCTGCAGTGAATCACCACCACAGCATAACTCTGCCACCACTTTACTTCATAGTTAAGTTGGTGCTCTTAGCTTTGCAACCTTCCCTCATATATCTTTAACTGAAACAATGGTCAATATGAACACCATTAGACATCATGACAAGGTCTTGAAAATGAAGATCCTTGTTCTTGTGTACATTCTGGCTTCTTCCTCATCAACTTGTCTCAACAAATTAAGGTACAGCAGTTTAGTCACTGTGGATGAAGATGCTTTCCCACTGGTTTTAGCCAGTACCTTGTAAAAGTTATATCTTTTTTTTTTTGCGGGGTCCATAAACACATTTTACTACCAACATGTTTACATGTTTGAGACAAAATTTGAGACCTTATAACCAAAATCATATATTAATCAAAAACTCATTTTAAAAGTATCTAAAAACAATGGGTGTCATATGGTTTAAAGAAACCCAGTTTAGGGCATGGTGACAAGTGACACATTGTGACTATTGGTTGACATTTGTAAGGACTAAGGAACTAAAAGCCTAACTGCCTGCTACTTCGTCAAGCTGCTTAATGAGACAAGATCATTGAGCAATAATTCAGTTTATAAGGAGTGTCTGCCAATTCAAATGTGTCTTTACTGAATATTGATAAAGAATTGCATATTTTATGCGGTGTGTTGTCAGAGCATTGGAGACTCTTTCTTTAACAGCACATTGTTGCAGGATGTCCAGCAGAAGAGTTATTATGGACAAACTTGTTGGGTGACGAGAACATGTTTGGGAATTATTTGGGACATAAAATCTATTTATGAAAAGTAGTTTATTTTTTATTGTTTTCATATTCTGTTGTGTGTGTGTGTGTGTGTGTGTGTGTTTCATATTGTTTTCTATTTTTACACACAATATGTAAAGTGTATTTTTGTATTACAATTTTTGTCTAAAGGCTTAAGCAGTGAGCTACGTGCGTAAAGAGATAAGATAATCGTTAATGTGATGGGAAAATATACTCATACTTACAACTTTTGACTTGAATTGATGTGGACAAAAATCTACAACTAAACGTTATAGCAAGACTGAAAACCACATACATCTAAGCAGAGCAAACTTTTGTAAAGTCAATTCTCGTTGCTAAATAAATTAGTTCTGCAAGTGAAACACATGAAAGGTACAAGCTGCTCAGAATATCTGTAACAAAATCTTGAAAGACGGCCACATCGACAGAAGACAGTTTTTTAGTTACTGTCTTTTCTATTAAAACCTCGCTGTACTTCATCTCTTTAAAATTGCTATTCTTTTCACAGTAATACCTTAACAGTCATGCAGTATTATATAAAAAACACTTCACTACATAAGTGACACAAATTAGATTTGTACACAGACGTTGAAACAGCCCCTTATCGCACCCTGGACTTCAGAGGAAGTCCCCCTCCTCCCACGTTGTGGCTCTTGTGCATTTTTTCTGTCAGTCTTTTGTCATTCTTAACCACACATTTTTGCTTCTGTGTCAAGACTCACTTTGATTCTCACTAAAGTGACTTTCAGTTGCTCTTTTATTAGTGAAAAACAACAAGACTGACTCTTTGCTGTTAAGCAGATCAGTTGGATTAAGGAATCATAATGGATTTGGTATAGTAAATATTTTTTTATTATCAGTTACATGCAATACTTTTGGTTTTAACAAATCCCTTTATATATGTTCCTTGTGATACCAGTGATGGTGTTTTATTGCTTCATGGTGATTAATAAATGCAATGTATATTGCTTATAAATGACTCTCAAATTTCCATCTAACAGTCTTTGTCAGTGACTATCTGTTTTTTTTCTTACGTCCAGCCTCTGGACCTGTGCAGCCGAACACTCAATATATCTGAGGAGATGATTCTACACGAAAGCAAGCACCACTCCTTAAAAGTGAGTCACATCATTGCATTAAAAATGGATGCTTTTGAGTGCAGGGGTTGGTTTGCCTGTGTAAAATGTAAACATATGCAGCAACAGTTAACGTGAACGGCTTTAATGATGTTCAACATGGCTCACATAAAATGTCTAAAGCTTAAAGGAACGTTTTGCCTTAAAACATATTCACTCAGCTTGGTGTGTTCCTGTTGCTTGGCAAAGAAAGTACAATTTGAAGACTTAATGCTATTTCTGACTCTTTCTATTAAGGGTAGTGTCTTACCACATTATTTTTTACTTGCTCATATACACAAAAGTAGCTTTTTATGGAGCTAATTTTATGTTTTAAATCTGTATGCATGCATTTGCACTTCTGTTAGAGTAACCATAGTACGTACATTGTATAAGGATTCAAAATGCCAAACCTCACATGGTTATGTTGTTTTGTATGCATTCAAATGCAATAAAAAATGTGAGTAATTGAATTTTCGAAAGATAGGGAGTGGTAAAATATATTAATTTCTTCAGTATTAACCTAATTACACATGGAATTGTAACCCCCAATTCTTCCATTTCTGTCATGGCGTTCAGGGGTACTAGTATCACTAGTGCATGGCACGTTTGCTTCTGTTCAGTTTTAACTGTAGCTACAATGTAGAAGAACTTTAGGGTCCTCTAAACTTTATAATGAGCTATAAAAGTGTTCATGTCCATTAACCTTAAAAAAGCTTCTTTATTTGTAGAATTTACTAAGTTGTACGATCTTTAAATTATTGCAGCTCATCTCAATGGTAAAATAGGATCTTCATCATTTGTGATTGTTGAATGTAAAATATTTTTTACGCACCAATTGCTTGAATCAAGTAAATAACACAATTCTGTGATATCCTGATTTTACACGTCAGTGTGCAATAAAACTAGTAATAGATTTTGTCCAGTGGAATATTGGTAATCAGGCAGAAAAACCTATGACCTGTGTCCTGTTTCAATACTTTAGGCAAAGCTTTAATTGGGACCATATAACATCTTTCTAATTACAAAGCTCTACTTCTAAAAACAACATGTTGTTGGCTCAATTAGATATGTGAAGAAACTTTTACTATGTTTAAAATGTTCCTAGTGTTTTTTAAGTAAAACATGGTCAGTGTACATTGGTTTGTATGTAGAAGGAGGAAGGATGTATTTTTTCCTTTAAAATAAAATCCTTATTTTTAAAGAAATACGTATACATTGAATGTATGTGATCTCTGAAATGCAGTGCAGCGACTCTCATCGGGATCATAAAACAAATATTTTGCTGCCAATGTTTTTCATGAGGGAGTTTCTTTCCACTCTGCTTCTTTAAACAGGCTGTTTTCAGTTCTGCGTCTGTTGTTGCAGCTTTATGTGGGTTGAATGAGTTTGTGTTTAGGACAACTGTCCTGTTGACTGAGCAATGTGTTTCTGTGTCGTACTATTGAGTTATTAATAAGAATTAGCAAATCCTTATTATCAAAAGTATTTATAAAACTGTAAAATACAGGGATATAATCCCAAACAAAAACCATGCTAAAATGATACCTTTCCAAAATTTCCAAGATTCCAAAAATCTATGTTAAAATAAAGCGATGTACCATTATGCTGATGAGAGCATGCTTCACTCAAATAGTTTAACTATGACACAGTCTGACTGAGGAGAGTTTTGGCAGCTTTAAGGATAACTGCATTTAAGAAATTACTCCCATATGTCATATAATGTTAGTACTTCTACTTGCAGAGACATCAAAGAGTAATCCTGCATATGTATTTGACTGAATGATGGACTTTTTTAGGAGCAAAAATTAAGCATTAATAAAAAAAAAGAAAAAGAAAGTTTGTGTAGATTTCTTTCTTAACTTGGTACAGTCGTTTTTTTTAGTTTTTTTTAAATTTTGCAGCCAGGTATGGGTGGAAAAACGTGTCTCACTGGAAAGGTAAAAAGTTCCCCTGTAAGTTAAAAGTACAAGTTTTTTTGTGAAATTGCATGTCAGATTTATACTTGCCAATTTTTCATATACATTTTGCTGTCTTTTGACTTCCCAAAGGACTTCTATTCTTAATACTTATATACTTAATACTTCTATACTTAAGGACTTCTTTATAGCTTAATAAAGCTATAAAAAATACATGAATCAGAATATGTAAAATGTAAACTACTGGACCAAAGCTTTAGAGACTATACTTGTATTTTATTTGGTGTATTTGTGTTAAATCAAAGGTGTTGTCAAAGTTCAAATTTCTCTGTGTGAAAACAGTCAGGTACTCTTTTGCATTATCTTCCACCCACTTAAACGTTCACACTTGGAGACTGAAATGATCACACGTGCGCCCGCACACACAAATACCTACACACACACACACACACACACACACACACACACACACACACACACACACACACACACACACACACACACACACACACACACTATTTTGTATTTCTACCCATGCAAGAACTTTGCATTGAGCTCCATTGATTTTAGCAGCTGAATTTATGCCTTACCCAAACAGTAAACCTGCCATTAACCATTATTTTCATTCCTAACTCAACAGAACACTTAATTCAATATAACTCCTAAACCTAACCCCTGACCCTAAAATAGGGTAAGCTACATTAGACTACATTAGCTTCGGCACATTGAGGTTCATAAGTCCACAGATAGATGGTGAATATACCAGAGAAGATCCCAAACAGAATTTCTAAACAAGTACACAAACACTCTTCACCATATAGTGGCTACAGCTATGATACCCTTCCTGCTATCTCACACCCTAAAGAGGAAGTCACAAATGCAAAAGCATCGTGTTGAAATATTGTACATCTGGAACAATCACTTTCTACTGTAGATATTTGCCTTACATTGCCAGTCACCTACTAATTTATTGTAGGATTATTAGAATCTATCAAATGTTTTGTTGTTAAGTTGTAAATTTTAATGCATCTACAAAATGAAACCAACTTTCATTAAACCACCTGTATTATTTGCTCTTTTGCTTGGACACATTGAAGGGAGAAAAAAAAACTTGCATTAGCAAGGATCTGTCAAGTATCAGTAATGCCTGGATCACTGGTGTCAGAGATAGCTGTTTAACGATGCACATGTACCACCATATTTTCTTCCATCCCTCCCACTGACTAGTCCCCTAGCTTCATCTATTTCCTTTGAATTTCCTGTTGCTCTTTTAGTAATCTCCTTACCCTTGTTTACTTGCAGGTCACAGTGTTTGTCTACAACGATTTGTTGCTCATAACGAGAGAAAATGAGCCTGGCAGATGTAATGTCCTACAGAGCCCCCTGTACCTCAGACACCTTCGCCTACAGGAGGGTAAGTTTGCATCAAAAACCCTGTGGGGTCAGCGTTCTAAGGTTTTTATGATCACATGATTACATGCTGGGTTAAAAAAAAATCCTGCATTTTCCCTACCCGTTAAATCATGTTTGACTTTCTGCAGTTCAACACTGAATAACAAAAGGAACCAACAACTGCTCAAACAGAAATAAACATACTGTACTATGTTTGCAGATATATTTTCAGTTGAGTCTTAGCTAAGTATATTTAGGGGACAAATGGCAAATTCCCTGTTGCTTTGTCTTCTTATTTCATCTCTATGTAAACGCCTCCCTCCCTTAGACCTAAAGCAGGGAATACCAAGCCCATCATGGTCACACAGTAACCGGGAAAATCAAATGAACGCTGTAAACATCTGTGCTTTTGAGTGGGGCACGGAAACAGAGGGCAGGGTCCAGGGGCATAAAAGGAACAGAGCCAAGATGAAACTGGCACACTTGGACACAGAAACCGGAAATCTGATCACTGCATTGTTCAGAAATGGTTTGCTACAGCCAACAACAGCACTTCAGATAATACGAATTGACAGAAGGAAGTTAGTAATGACACAAAAGCTTTTGGGTTGACCGGAGAGTTTTAGCAAATCAGTACAGAGTGGGTGCAGTGTAGAAAATTTCTTTTTTCAGTAAAAGCAAACAGTGGCTTTGAAATCACAACATGAAAACATTGGTAACAATTGTGGTGAGCAAGAGACTAGAATTCACCAACTGAGAGTTTTAAAGTCTTAAAGGTGTCCAAATGAACAAAGTAATCACCCTCAAAATCTACTAACTGGTTGTGCAATGCCAGGTTAACAACAATTCAGACAAAGCATTTGAATTAACTTGCAATCACTTTTTTTTTAAATAGCACTCTGGAGGTTTTGCAACATTGGTCTATAACTGTTTTAGTTCAGCCATGCTGGAGGGTTTTCACAAGCACCCACATCCGGTTTAAGCCATCTTGCAGCATCAGCATTTCAAAATTAAAGTCCAGACTTTAACAAGACCAATCAAAACCTTCCGTTAGGGATCAACTTGCTTAAATTCTTGAGATTAAATCTGCTACTGAATAACCCAAATGATCCTCACTTTTGGGTTATAAATTAATGGCCCGAAAATTAATTTTAGCACTTTAAGGTATAAACCAGAAATCCCAGTTCCACACTTTGCAAAGTTCTTGGAGCCTCAAAGTAGCTCTTGTCCATCAAACTAGCATGACTCTGCCTGACTGTGGGCATTATGTTCTTTTTATGACATTCAATATTAACCTAATAACTGATATAATAAGTTGCACAGCTTCCAAAAACTTTTGTCTTAACAGTTCACACAATCTTTTGGGAATTATATTGAATATAAGAGAAGGACCTTCGTGTCATTTTTAGTAAGCCGTGATTTTGGCATTGGAAGAATCCTGTGGCTACAATTTTTGCCCAGTGTTTTTCCAATTGTTGAATAAAGTACAGATCTCAGGCAGGTGAGGACTGCAGTGCTTAATATTACGATCTGGGCTCTTTTGTAATCTGTTGACCTGTTCCATGTTTTCATTTATGGACCATGTGTCGTTCCCTGGATTTCCCAAAGCCTTTGTAACTCTTTCCAGACTAATGGATATCAATAAATCTGTTCTTGTATTTCTTTAGCCTGGGGATATATGTGATACTTTTTGTGATATTTTAACCTTCTTTACGTTGCCATACAGCCTCTATTTATGTTCTTGGTGTATTGACTTTCAGCTCCGTGTGTAGGTAGTGAAACTGAACCTGTCTTTCTAAAGAGGAGGGGATCGACATCTTTGTGAGCCAGTAATTGTATTTTTGAGAAGGAAATTTCATGAGACATGAATTTAAAGATAACAATGAAAGTCTGTTCTGTGATGTTTGAAATGAACTTTACGAGTTCAGGTTTGTAATTGGTTATTAAATATGATAAACAGAAACATCAAAACACTAAATTGGTTTTCATTTTCTGTTTTAGAACAACATGCACAATAGGTGCTCCATCATCTGTTAGTAGATTATTGTTAAGCATATAAAACATAAATTCAGATGTAAGTTTTTTTGTCTTCTCTGCTAATATCCTCTGGGACACTTCTGACCTCCATGCACTACTATGTCAATCAAAAATCTCCAGTTTGAAGATTCAAAAAACTCTGTGTGTATACTTTGTGAGGGGATACACACACAGTTGCAGATATTCCCCTCCGCCCTGGAGTTTGTCATTGTTATTTCTCTTCGGTAGCGTCACTCAGGATGGAGGCGCTGGGGGATTGTTTGTTTCAGCGAGGGCGTGTTTGACTTGTCTGTGTATGTGCATGTAATGACACAGGACGAGTTCAATACAAGGGCTTTCCTGTGTTCCCATTACCCCAATACTAGCCTGTGAAGCGTGGGAAACAAACAAAAAAAAAAAAGAGTATTGTAACAGACTAAAGCAAAGAAGAAAATGTGGTAGTCCAAGCATTGCCTTTACAATTAGCATTGTAACACAAATATGTTTCTCCTTTATCTTCCGAAGTAAGTAGCCACCCATCATTCCATCACTGGAACGATTCAATGGCTTCCCCTCAGATGAAACAGTAAAAAGCAAGAATAAAAAGTCTGCAAAATTTTTCTGAAAATCAAGCTCATTAGATTATGTTAAAAATATTTCAGAGTAATGCAAGTAGTAAAAAGATTCTGGAAACCTACTGTCAAAAAATGTTTCTATCGAGCTCTCAGAAAGTTGTTTTTTTTAAGCCAGTAAATAAATGCAACTAAAATATAACTAAGTAAAGTGTGATATTGTACAGATACAATATAATTACCAAAAAATGTATATTTACATTTTTTTAAGTATATATTTATTATTTTTATTCCTTTTCCCATTTTTGTGGTTTTACTTTAGAGGTAATGTTGGTTTTTGGTACAGTCAGGGTTATCCAACAGTGGCCTCTGCTGGTAGGAAAAAAAAACATTTCTCTGGATCATTTAAATGATTTAACATGGCAAGATGAGATGTCACAAATTCTGTTCAGTGTGTTAAAGTGGGTTCAAATCCAAAAAGTATGTTTGTCTTAAAAAGAAATATAAAACAGTAGACTAACAAATAAATGAAATATTCTTTTAAATTACATTTAAATAAAATAGCTACTGGGTTGTAGATACGCTTCTGTGTTTTAGATTATTATCATCCAGTTTGGGTTTCATACCCTGGGGTGAATTTATATAGGTACTTTCTAATGTTTTCTAATCATAAACTGCCACAATGTATCGTAATAGGAAGCAACAATTCCTTTTTAAGGTCTGATGTCCTTAAACCCTGGAATTGTGTTTACCAGTGACCTGTAAACCCTGGATTTCATTAATGTTGGGACCTGGTAAAGACCAGATCAGTTTCATTACGTCCACATACCTCATATAAAACAATTAAAATCAGATGGGCTTTTAATTGAATGCTTTCTTTTCATTGATTTAAACAACAGTGAATGTTTATGGTCATCTTTTGGAATATAAATTCCAAAGAATGTTCATCTAAACACATCAGTCTAATCTACATCTTCATCTATAAAAGCTATTTTAATCTTTACAGTGATATTTGGTTGTATTGTTGGATCTTTAATTGACATTTGTAGTTAAACAAAGACAGACCAAAGTGGTCGTTTGTAACTGATAAAAAAAGTTTTTTTTTTTTTTTACATTTCTTAAATTTTTCACTTTGTCCTGACATTATAATATTAGATAAATAAATTGTACATTTTGTCCTCTCTCTGTGGTCCTAATGCAGTTTGCAGAAGGAAACTGCTCCAGGTCAGGAACAACCAATAAGAGCCAGAGAAAAGTCTTAGCACTGTCAATGCAGATTTAACCCTGTTTGGTTTTACTTTACAGTATATTGTTTATTCATTTTAAATTGATTAAAATCCTTATTTGACTAGGCTTCAATAAAAAATACACTTGTTTGTGTATTTAACCCGATTTAAATTATGGATACAAAGTGCACTTAAATGTGCACAGATGTAAACATCACCTCTGCATATTGTGAGTATAGGCCTAAGTGTGCATGGCCACTAGATTAAAACCATTTATCTTGCCTCAAGAACCACAGGCTTGTCTCCCACAGCGCTTCTTCTGTGACTTATGGAAGGATGTCTGTAAGGCTGACCCACAGTAAAAGCTTTCCATCAATAAAACAATTTTGTCAGAATTGGAAATCAAAGGTGCTGCTTTACGTACAAACAGGAAGGAAGTGTGTGAAATGTTCATCACAAGAAATCTGTATGCTTAGAAAAAAACATTACTTAAAACATAACTGTATTCCTATATTGTTTTACAGATTACACTGATGGGATGAGATTCTACTTGATCCACATGACTGAGGTAGGAGAAGGATTCTACATACTATTTAATGCAAAAGAAAATGAGAAAAATGTATTAATTTTACCAGCCTATTTTGTCTGTGAGCCAGAGTGGTTATATACTGTGCCAAAAATCACATTAAGGACAATACTTTGAGAATTAGCAGAAAGCGCAAATGAAAATGCAACATTTGCATGTTTGAAAGAAGAGTTTTTGCATTTATTTCAACTGCAGTGGTGAAATACAAACATATGTGCAGGTGGCTGTTGTATAATAAAGCAAATCCGACTTTAAAAGGCAAACATCCAGAAATGTAGCACATTTTAAAATATATGCAAATGTGATTAATCTGTTTGTTTACACCAGGATTTAAGATGTTCAGATGATTCAGGCTACTATGAAAATGATCATATTTCTATCCATCTGTTGTTAGGGCTCTCATCCTGGCCTCTTGAGATGAAAGAGTAAATAGGAAATGATTCTAGAGTGCTTAAGATTTTTTCATGCTTAATGGGGCATAAAAACTACAGAACTTTGTCTTTAACTTGGGCATTTTGTAAGACCTGCTCATGTATCTGGAATTCTTTCTTGTAGAAAACTTTGTCATGTTGTGAGGAAATTTGTTGTTTACATCCATCCATCTATTTATCAGCTGCAACTGCTTAGCAAGGCTTTAGAGTAGTCCCTGGACACATTGCAAATCCACCATGGATTCATTATTTCTCTACTTTCCCCACTCGCCCATTTTAGACTGTTAATATGTTATTTAACCCTTATTTTATGATTTAGTGTAAAAGAAACAGTGACGTCAAGCCAAAATACCACATGCTGTCCTGATTTTGACACTCATCATACCAACATTGTCATAGTGCATGCAGGAGTTGGATCAAAATGCAGACGAGTAGCAATAGTAATATGAAGGTCGATTTAATAACAAACACAGATATGGAATATGGGACTGTCCGGCAAAGTGATGATGAAACAGGAGCGCATGTACACATAGAAAACAGGTGGATGGAAAGCTTAGCCAGTGGAGAATTAAATGATTAGAAGCAGCTGGGCAGACAGGCAGAGGGAGAGGGTGAAAAAGATGACAGAAGGAGAGCAGAGAAGGAAGTAAACAAATCTGGCAGACAGGCAGAGCACAAAACCAACAGGGCAAAAATAACTTAACAAAAAAAATGAGCAAATGTGAAGTAACTAAAATAAAAGACTAATCTACAGTAAGAAAGAAACATGTCATAACTGAGGATGATCAATACAAAAAAAACAACACCAACCCCCCACCCCCCAAAACCTAAACAACCTGAAATACTGACCTGGAAAAAAAAATGAAAACCCTTACACTCTTCATAAATGTTTAAGAAGTCACATTTCTTAAATTACTCTATTTATCACACGTTTTGACATATTTATTTATTTTTACATATCAAAACAAACAAACAAAAAAAAAACAGAAAGAAAACTGATCAAAAGAACGTGTCTTAAAAAACTTGAAACCTTTTTTGTCCAAATATGATTTATTTTGAGACAAAAAATGCAAGAAAAGACAAAACCAAAACCCTAACCCTAAGGCTGACGTGTAAAAAGTTAAAGTTTGAGAATGTGGACTAACAAAATTCCATCTCTAGTCTAGTTTATATTGGGCATGCACATGTGATTTATTATGAGTGTATAATAGGATTTGTGAGGCTCTGAGAGAATCTGTTATGGTCTAGGCTTGGCTGGATTCATTCTTTTTTTTTTTAGAATAGAATAGATCATGTATTGTCTCAAAAGGATACATTTGCTCAATGGGTGAATGCATATAATACAGACATGGTACTCAAAATAACTCTGATTCATATTTTTGTGACAATAGTGAGATATAGTATTATGTTAGATGTCAGCCAAATGTTTGGGTGCATACTTGTTTTGGGATGCAACTTATCTGAAATCAAATGGAAGACTAAATCTGATTTATTGTTTAATGGGTGGTAAACCATATCTAAAGGGATTTCAGTGAATTTTATTTAGAAAACTCTTGACAAGCTGCCTTAATTACATGTCTTTTTGTTCCTCTTACAAGTAAAAAAAGGCTGTTTTAACAACTAAAGTATAAAATATATCATAAACACTATCATAATTTTAAATGATGATTAAATTATGATTCTGTTTCGTATCTTCTCTACTTTTGGTATGAAATACCCATAGACAGACCCTTATTTCAGGTGGTAGCAGAAGTAGAAAAGTAGGCACTATACCAATATTTCATGACAGCTTACACTTCAACTTAATTTTGAAGATTTGTATCAAATAATTAAAACAAAGTATGGATCCAGCTAAAATAATAAAAACAAACAAACAAAAAACAGTGCAGGCTTTGTCTGTCGTCTGCAGATTGTTCCAGCCGTGAGGCATCTCCTCTTCTAGGATACTTTTCTGTATAGTTTATATAAACGAAAACCTCTTCTACCATGGCCGCAAACACACACTTACATTGTCACGTTCTTTCTTTTTTTCTCTCCTTTGAAATATTCTTTGCAACCTCATTAGGAGCTTATGAATCTTTTAAGTAGCCCTTTTCCAGAATGAGCAAGCACTGGTATCAGTCCCTCAGGCACAAAACAGAGGAAGTTAAAGTTTCCAATATTATGCAGTCTATCCAATTAGGTGACATATATAAATAGAAATGGTACACATACAAGACAAACTTATATTTTTAGATCACAGAACACTTGACATTGTAAGCTTGATAAGAACTCTTTTATTTTTTCCTGCAATACATGCAAGCTGTGAAAACCTCACCAGCAAACCTCCAGTTTCTCCCTCATGGCGGACTAATGTAGCATGTTGTATGACAGATGATAGACAGAAGGACAGAAAGAGAAAGAGCAGCAACTTCCTCCGTCCTATTTTAGATTTTGCATCCCTATGAGATACCCCCTCACAATCACACACACACACACGTATATAATCTTAAATCATCTGTTATAGTGGATACAGCCTTCAGCAGTTCATTTCCATACCTCAGGGAGCAAACAGTAGCCACAGTTAAATGCACACAGGGCTCCTACTTCTGCTTATATTGCTCACTGGTACCATCGGAAATAGTGTGGAAAGATTTCATGTATCATTACTATTTAAAATGGACCCCCTATTCCACTTTTTTAAGAAAATAAATTAGCCAACTATCTGTAACGACACTCCAGATCTTTCATTCTGGTACCATTGTATGCATTGCCTTGTAAAAACGTTCATACCCCTTGCATTTCTTTTTAAAATGTGAACGTGGTACGACCAATTCCAAACTTGTGGATTCTTGTTTTCTGCTGTAAATGTTAAATGCACTTGCCATTATAAATTACCACTAAATTTCCAGATTTTTTTGTTGTAGGACATTTTCAATAATAATGCATCGTTTTCTGACCACTTCTCGATTAAACAATAGTCACTGGTAAAATATACAGTGGTTTTTTAAGTGTGACACAAATTCTCATTTGTTCTTGAACGACCAAAAATTTGCTGGTTAGACGTTATTTCCTTTTGTTGTTGTTGTTGTTGTTAAATGTCCTGTGTTTTAAGAAATGCATAACAAAAAGGCGCATTACAAAATGAAGAGGGAAAATAAAGCACTAGACTGTTGAGCTCTTCTGATCATAGATGAATGTGAACACACAAAGCAGCCCTTAATGCTGTGTTTGTTGTAGCTGACAGCATGTGGGAGTTTGTGTTTACTCACTATGAGAAATGTGTGTAAAGTGATGGTCTCTAATTAAATTGCTCTTTGTGGCTCGTCTGTGCAAAGGTCACATATGTGTTCATGGCACCAAAGGTAGCTAGTAAAAAAAGATGCATGTGTCACATTTCTTGCTGCTTGATTTTTAAACACTGTAAAACTGTAAGTTCCTGTTATGTTAATACAAACGCTTTTGCTGACCCTATTACAATTATAACAGAAATGAAAATACAAACAGGACACCTTTCACACCTCTTACTGCCTTTGCCATGATTAGTTCTTGTCTTTACCATTTTGTACCTTTGCAGTTTTAATCTTTCATGTCTAACTCATTCCAGATTTAAATTAGTGCTGGGTATCTTGGCATGTTTTGTGTCAACCATGTGTCGCCGATCCTCTTCCATTTTTGTTTGTACTGACTCTTCCGATCATATTACAAAAATGATAGTAGAGCAAAATTAAATGATTAATTAATATGATTTATTGCACCAAACAACAAACAATACGTATAAAACAAAGTAACCTAACTCGTATTATGAGAGTATTTTTATGTATTTAACCTCTGTTTAAGTTGGAGGGGTTTTATTTTTATTTTTTTTACAATTCTGGAGTTTTATTTACAATAACCCTAAATTTTCCAATTCTCCATGTTTGCATTTAACGTGTCTGCTTTATATGTAACACAGCGGACTCTGTCAAAAGTAATAAAGATGCACAAAAACTCAGAATTTCCAAGCTTACACCGTAATTTTGCATAACAAAGTTTGTTCTTATTGTACACCCTCTAACAAAATCGTCCATTAGGATTAAAATTTAAATCTTTTATTTTTATTTTTGTTTTGGGAAACATGATTGCATGTTTACATTGCTATTTTCCTTTTCATTACCTGCACCTATATTCATATACAAATAAAAAATAACTTGTCTAAAAGGTAGAAACGCTTTAGTCATATCCTCATATGCTCCTTATCTCTGACAGCGTCTGAGTTGACTCTCCTTTCTTTTGTCTACTCCTGTCCTTCTCCTCCATAGCTGGAGGTCATCCTATTTTAGGGCTTGCTCAGAATGGCACTGTTCTAACCCAGATTTACGTGAAAGAAGAACTCTGTATGTGTGTGAGTATATTTGAGGGGCGGGAGGTGCAATGATTCGTCTGGAAAGTCCAGTGGCTGTTATAGCTGCAAATGTGTCAATGACGCAGGGAGATAGACAGAAAGAGAGCCTTGTGAAGGTAAACGGAAATAATCGTATATAAAGGAAGATAGGAAAGGAGATTATTGACCAGTGAAGTCCATCTGGGTCATCGCTGTGCGATCATGGGAAACTTGGCTGACCGAGTTGGGCCTAAGAGACGGTTCGTCAGGGAAGCGAGTTCTCTGCAGCAGCACCTGGTCGCTGACAGTAGAGATGTAAGTCATATAACACAGGTAATGTGGTTCAAAGGCAGAGGAGTATGCTGATTGACTTGTGTACCTTAAATTTCTGTATATGTATTATATTCAAGTTGTTTAAAAAAAATATAACTGTACGGTAAAATTGGCAGGAAAAATAAGCTTTACTTTAGAGGTTGTATATTACAAGAATTTTTTTCCTAAGAGATTGCTGTATGTGTTGTTATAGTTAAATAGCTCAGAAATTGGACAACTGTGTTTCATTATCTGCAGTTTCTAGGCAGTCTTTATTAGTATCCCGCTACCAGAATTCAGCTCTCACTAATAAAAAAATATTGTGAACAATCTTCACTCATTAAAACCCACCAGTATCATTAAACCATGTTACTCGCCACTCCTCAACACGATCTCTTTACATTTACACTGTATATTTGTCAGCAGTAAACATTTTTTCCCATGACATGCAACTCATGTTCTGTAAGGAGATGTTATTGGCTTGGAAATACTAATCATCTTCTTTCCATTTGTTGTGGGGCAGAGATATGATGATTGAGTAGAGATGAGATAAGCAGATGCTGTGCAGAACTCGGTGAAATCGCAGTTTGATGGATTGCATGCAATCTGTAACTAATTTGGAGCACAATTTTTAATACCTACATAACATTTACAAGAGTACAAGACGGTCTTGGTTGTTTATTTTATTAAATCTTAGGCAAGCTAAATAATAATGCTTGGTCATAATAGTTATAACATATTGTATTACATAATTGATTTCTACAAAAGTCACACTTACTGGCCTATAATTGAGTTTTTTCTAACCCACTCCTCTTTTCACTTGGCGGGAAGACTGGGTTTTTTGCAGCGGTCTTATTTATTGCTTGGACTGCATCCTTCTGGACTAAGATGTCTCGAGCTTCTTCCGTGTGGACGTCAGAAATATCTCTGTCTTCAATCAGCTTTCTCACTTGTGACTCGCATGTTAAACATCTTTTTGTAACTAGGGAACTTCTGGTTTACATTCACTTCACCAAAAACATGTTTTTATTATTTTATTATTTTGTTTATATAGGAAAAAAGAGTATTTTAACTGAGCTCAAACTACATATAAATAAAATTATTTTAACCATAAGCAAAAATATGCATAGGAATGTATTTTTTAAGATGTTATAAAGGGAAAGATACCTTTCACCTAATGGCTAACTTAATAACTTTTGGTCAAAATTACCCTCAGTGAGGCATTCTTGTAACCACACATGAATCATACATAGGTCTGAGGAAGGTTTGCCACACACCTCACTGTCACCTCTTAGATGTTTAATGTTTTCATTTTTTATCGTAAAAATTGTGATTTGCACAAGGTCTGGCTCTGATTTTCTCCTCTCTGCTGTCCAAGACCGGGTCTTTATCCGCAAGCATTTTTTCTTTGAGACCAACTGTGTCCTTTTTACACACTTCTGTAGTGAATATTGAATATATATTGAATATATAAGATAAACCCTCTTTTTGTATATATATTTCCCTACTTGTAGACATTTTCTCCATACAAGTAGAATTGCTGATTTCAAGTTCTTGGAAGACACCTCTAAATCTGTTATCATATAAGCTGTTTTAGTCTTCTGTCAGGTTTAGACAGATTTTTAAAGTTACTATTATATTCAATTTTACTTAGAATAGTCAAAAGCACATTAACATGAAGGTCTGAGGTTAAAACAGGACAAACATGCTTCAAAACGTTAAATAGTGATTTTTTTTTCTAAAACATCTTCATAAAATCTTTGGAATTTATATATAGGAATAAATGTGGAGGTGTCCTATTTTTTTCTTACAAATATAATTTAGTTTTTTTTACCAACATGTCTTTTTGAGTTTTGTCATGTCGGGTTTAAGCTTTCCGACCCACAAAGGCAGAGACACTCAGAAGATACGGTAATGATATTTATTGATGGGGAAATGACACGGGTAGGGGTTTGATCCAGCGATGAGTCTGCAGCGGCGGTCACAGGGGAAGTGCGAGCGGCACTGAGTGGCGGAAGTGAACGGGAGGCTTGACGTGGAAGACCGGGAAACCTCTGAGAGTGAGGA
This sequence comes from Orestias chungarensis, assembly GCA_032876305.1. NCBI lineage: Eukaryota > Metazoa > Chordata > Actinopteri > Cyprinodontiformes > Cyprinodontidae > Orestias > Orestias chungarensis. Next base: position 9,652,122 of record JAVLVB010000002.1, read on the forward strand.
CAGGTTTGGTGAACAATTGACACAAGTGGAGTGATGAATGTGAACGGTCTTACTGTAGCTGTAGTGGAGGTGTCGCCAGGGGAATGTCCGGTTGAGTCCAGAGTGCGAAGTGGTCCGGGGGTTTGATCCAGCTGATGGGGTATGCTGGGGAAGGCAGATCGAGCAGAGTGAAGAGAAGTGGAAGTACCTGTGTGAAAGGCTGAAGGCGTTTCTCTGGAGTAAGGTGAGTTTAGGGATGAATGAACCTGGGAATGAAGACAAGGAATGGTTAGTCGGGAGGCAACAAATGGTAGCAGCTTGGAACGCGGAGAATCTTGGAAGTACACGAGGAAATGATTAACACAAGGAACGGCTTCTGTCATAAAGACTGATAGC
>JAVLVB010000002.1:9668256-9683365 GCA_032876305.1 Orestias chungarensis
CACACACACACACACACACACACACACACACACACACACACACACACACACACACACACACACACACACACTCACTCAAATGGGAATCTAAACAGGACTGCTTGTATTGGAAATGACAGCCACACCACACTGTTAGCATTTGATGTGTAATGCTGGCACTCCCTCTCTGAGTCAGACATAGCTATCTGCTAACTATCTGGAGCTGAAAAGTTGTATAATTTTATACTGGAGCACATAAAAAGTGAAGAGAGATGACTGCTGCTGCTAATGAACAGTTTGCCTGTCCTCCTCATTTTACATTTATGAGCATCTAGTTTATAGCAGCAGACATGGTTATGTTCAAGTATTTATGTTGGAAGAAAACGACTGACAAGGACCCCCTTTTTTTTCCTTTTTTCCCTCTTTGGTACCCTTTGAATGCAGTAATGAATTGTATCCTCTTCCGCGCTAATTCATAATGCCCTCCGTCTCTGGCAGGCACTTAAGCATTCAGTTAGAGATACAGCAAGTTCAGTGACTAAGAAGAGGCGTTTAGGAATGTGCAACTGTTGATAAGCATATTTTTCCACTGCACAACAATCTGTTTTACATGTCGGGCAAAATACCCACTTATTTGGTTTCATTTAATTTAAAATTTAGATGAATTAATTTATTTATCTTGCCCTCTTTCTTTCCCTCTTCTTTCACCACATGATAATCTGGTAAGTTGTTTGATTCAGTGTCAGGATAGATTTCCTTATGAAGTTAAACCTGAGCGTGCAATTGCTGTACTCGTCAACAAAGTTCTGACAATGCTGACTTAATCTTTGGTAGATTGCATTTGTAAATTTAATTAGATACGTTTTCTGCGATGCAGTTTAAAAACAAGTCTTAAAAGTATTTCATAAATTGGATTGAGACTTTAGAAAGGCAATTCTAGAAGCTGGGTTTTAGTTACATTTTGCTATTCCAAAAACATCTTGGATGGACGTGCATGTATTTAGGTTTCCCTCTCTGTTATGCACACAGAAAATTGCCTTCAAACAGCCCCACAGCATAACGCTATTTCCACTATGCTTGACAGTTGTCAAAACTGTTCTTAGGTTGGAAAACCTGCATCGACTCCTGCAACACGCATCTTGCCATTGTGCGCACATATCTAAATCTTTCTCTAGAACTGTTTGGTTTTTCCACATTAGCAGCTACAACATTTTAGGTGGACTTAAATGTTTCCATTATGGAAGAAAACTGATTTGAAAGCAACCTTCTAGTCCATTTTGATGTAAAATTGCCATTTTTGAGCAAAATGAGACTGTGTCAGTGCATTTTTGAGTAAAACAAGTTTGAAACTACTTTTGTTTTTCACCTGCACATCCTAACCAATTTACTTTTGTCTGATTGTTAGGTGGTTTATAGTTTCACAAATTTAGCTGTTCCAGCAGACCGTGATCCCAAACATACTCTTGAATTTGTTTTTGAAATGATAATATGGTCTGGTATTGAACATCTGGACTGATACAAAGTTTTGTACACTTCAAGAAGTCAGAAAGGTAGTCATGATCAGAAATCCTTGACTGGTATTTTCCTGGTTGATAAGCTAAACATTTGGGAGTTACTGCTTTAAATGATTAGTCGTTGGATAAACAAAGAATCTGTACTATGTCGCCATGGTAACCCTTAACCCCATTCGTGTCTTCTTTGTTGTTGAGTTTCATTTTGCTGTATTTCAGCATCGTAACCGTTCAGTGATTCACCGTGATGCGTCAACAGTTGACTGTTTAAATTTGTCACATTTTTGTTGTATTTAACTTATAAAAAACAAAATGTAGTTTGGTGTTCCTTGTTATACAATATTTATAAAGGACATAACAGAATTGGATTTGCTACCTTCCGTATTTTTTAATGTTGCCCGTTTGAACGTCTCGTATAGGGATCTCTTACCATGGAGATCTACTGTACTGCAATTTTTAGATCCATCCCTGCTCCAACAAAGCTATATTACTAATTTTTAGTAATTTTATTTCAAATGATTTTAAGAAGGGTTGCATCTAAAACCTTCTGGACTTTTGCTCCCGAGGACTAGGGTTAAAGATGCCTGGGTAAAGGGGATCAACTACAGAGGAGGAAAATTAAAGCACCATAATAATAATAATAATTAATAAATAAATAAATAAAACTACCTGTTGACTAAATATCATCGAGCCACCAGATTGCAGATAGAGCCTACACCACCGTACATATCAAAGCTGAAACTGGATTTATATTCAAGCGCCGATAAAGGGATGATTGTCAAAAGGTCACTTAGAGAGACAGTCAATATAACAGAATTAAGAGTTGTGACAGTAGTCAGTGTACAGTTTTGATTACTCTTTAACCTTTCAATGTTAGTCAAGGTAGGAGATAAAATAAGGAGTGACACAAAAGCCTATAAAGCCTAATAAAGTTTTTATTCTTTCGATACACAAAATCGCCACCAGCGTGTCGGGAATTTACAGCATCTGAACGTAATTTTAATTATGGTAATCATCTGAAGCAGCACATATCGTGTAATTAATGTGTCTTCTGCTCCTGTTGATTCACTGCGCTGAAGCAGTTTCCCCTTCGGTGTCTGTAATTAGATATGGATGAATTCTATTCGTCTTCTCTTTGCACGTCACCTCTGTTCACACATCCATGCTCAGACGCACACCACTCACACTGCATGCTATTTTGGGTCCATGTTGTCTTGACATCCAGAATTAGAACGCACTCTTTTGAGTAAGGCAGATGTGAGTTTCATTTCTGAAATATTTGATTAGTTATGGTCAACCCCTAATTTTAAAATGTAGTATTCTTTATAACTATAGAAAACCCCCCCGCTAAATTTAGTGTGTGACCTAGATCACTGAAAGGTAAGTCAGGTTGTCCCTGCATATTTTTATTTCATGTGCAATGAAATAAGTTTCAACCCAGAGAAACTGGAAGAAATATCAAAAAATAGGTATGAAATATTTGATTTATATCTATGACAGGGACCATATTGGTAAATGCAGTGGAATATATATATTTTTTCACTCACAGATGGTGTTATTTGAGCACATATTTATTGGATTTCCCCTGTCTTCCACTTCTCTGTGGTTGAGAGTTTAAAGCAAAGATACGTCTTATGTTTTAGTTTTTTTTTTCCTCTTTTCAGTCCTTACCATTTCTGTTTTTAGTAAATCTAGCTAAGTAAAAAAAAATATAAAAAAAAACAAAAAAGATTGCCATATAAATGCGGCATACTTGGATGGCCAGACTTTCTCAGCTTGTTCCATCTTTTAAAATCTATTTTTCTGCTCTGGATTTAAAATGTATTAAAAAGTTGCTGAATTACATGAGTTAGTATGCGCCTATCAGAATTTATTCTTCAATCAAAAAGCACTGTCTCAGTTTGCTAATGTATTCTTTAAGTTGTCGGAATCTACAGTTGAAGAAAAATGCACTGTCATCTCATTGCTAAATAGTAGTTACCCTCACAGTAACAATTCCCTCTGGCGCAGCTTGGAGGTGACGTAAATCCCAAATCCCGGCTCAAGCTTCACACCGAATGCAGGAAAAGCTTCTTTCTTACTTCTTTCTTCCACATTCATTCCTTTGCACCCTCTAAGTATCAGAAGCTTTTTTTTCTCTTCTATCAGCCATCACCTTCTCCCCTCTCGTATTCATGCACACATTCACACAAAAACAAACAAAAAAGGGGCTGATCAATGTTAATCATTGGAGTGTGATGTGCTGAATTAATTCCCCAGACTTTCTTAAAGAATTAATGATTTCTCGACGACGGAGCGCTGTTTTTCTGTATTTTAGCTCACCTTTTAACTATTTATGACCGGATTACATAATACACAGAAGGTTTTGTAGATAAGAACCTTGAAGACTCAGTTCCTAAGAAGGGTATGCAAAGCATGAAGTCCATCCCTCTCAGGTTCAATTATGCACATTCTTCAGTCTGAAAAATAACGCCTGCTCCACCAAGCATGAAATGAAACTGGGATAAAAGCTTAATTCCGACATTAATAGGCTCGTTTTGACCCAATGAGCCTACTTGATTAATACAAGAATTAATACAGCTTTGACAAACATAAACATTTTACTAACCAGTATTGAAAGAGTCAGTATGTAAAAAGAGAAACAAAGTCTAACTTCCCCAAAGTTGATCTTCTACCGTTTAAATGTCACTCATTGCTACATGCCTCATCTTGGTATGTTTTCTGTGCTCTACCTTTGGCTTCGAAGAGAAAGTGGGACAACAGTCCGTGCAGTAAAACCAGCCATGTTTTCAGTGGCTGTTTTGGCAGCTCTTTATATTTTACCACAAGATATGATATTATAATATAATGCCTGATGAGTAGCTAGCATTACTCTTTTTAGGTTGCAAAACAGACGCACGGTTAGTAAAACAGAGCGGGTTCGTCTACTTTTGTGCGTTTCCTTAGATGCAAAAACGACCCTCACAGTTTTCTCCTTTACAGGTTCTAAATTGAGGCTTTGATGCATTACCGATCAAGTTCTAAAAATAGCGAGTTGGGGAAGAAAGGGGGGAAGCGATAGAATAGGAGAAAGGGAGAGGGAGGGAATGAAGGACACAGGCTGGTCTCAAATGAGTTAGTTGTATTTGATCTTTTTTAATCAGCACCCCAACACACACACACATACACCTCTTTTTTTGGGTTATTAATGCATCACATTTTCACAACTCCTTCTTTTCTTGCTCAAAACTCCATCTCTCCCTCTGATTCCATCTGTCTTTCTATTTTTTTCCCCCCGAATCCCTCTTTTAGCCCCCCTCCTTCCATCCACCTTTTCCCTTCTTGTTGTCTTTTGCACACACGTTGGCATGCACGTTATCGCCGAGCTGGGGCAGACTGCAGCAACACGGACAGGAAAAAGGACACAAGCTGAAAAAAAGCAGCACTGACTTGTTTTAAGTAACAGAAATGAAAACATTCTCAGGAAAAGCAGTCTGGATCTACTTCGGCTGCTGCTGACATTGTTTGTGGATGAGCGCTGCCTCTCTTTGTCACACATTGGGACAGAAAGCAACAATAGCACTTTCTTACACTTTTTCAAACAAGCAACAGCGCTGCCTTTCCAGATGCCAGTATCTAAGGTAATGCATGCCATCTTTTTGGCATTCTGTCATATCAATTCATTTTAAGCTTATTTATAGACTTCTGATGCTTTGAATTGATCACATTTAATGCATGTGGCTAATTTGGCTTTGTGGATTTGTTACTATGTTGAGGTGAGTGTTTTTACTATAAAAGCAGGTATAACCAGTTAGTAGAGATTAGTTAGTATTCCTGTTTTTGCTCTCCTGCTAATCAGCTTTTTGGTTTATTCAGGTCATTTGATGTTCCTCTTCACTCTGTGCTTCTATTCTCTTGTCTTGCCTTATCAATTAACTGTTGCACATGTTTTATCTTCTGCATTTTTTCGGCGATTAACAGTTTTTGTATGTGTACGTGTGTATTCTATTCTTAAAATGTGAATTTCTATTTCTGTTCATTGAGAAAAAATGAATGCCAGGCAGTTAGGGTACTTTTGCAACTGAAGTTATTCCCCATAAATTCCAAATTACTTCTTTTTGTAAGGCTATATTTAAACTGCCAATTGCTTTTATTTGCTTTCCTCATAGATACTGAAGATTCCATACCATTGCTATACTATACTCACAATGAATATGACACTAAGATTAGCAACAGTTTGAGTCTATGTGAATGATGCTGGCTCACAGTTTTGAGCGTACAACAAAGATAGTCAGTAGCGTTCCTTTCATTCAGATTCAGATCAAAGTCCAAATGCATGCTCAAAAATCTTTCTGGGGTGTAAGTCGTCTTTTGTCCAGTGGCCACCTGACATGGGAACAAGGCCCCCTCACTAATTTATTATAAGTGTGGACCAGGTTATGTTGTCTCTCCCTTCCAGGCTATTTAAAAGCACAAATCAAGAATGAAGAATCAAGAATCAGTTTATTTATATAGCGCCAATTTACAACAGTTGCTTCTCAAGGCACTTCACAGAATTTAAATCAAAGATACATCATAACAAATCAATTTGAAAAAGTTTTCAATCTAAGGAACCCCAGCAGATTGCATCGAGTCATTGACTTGCAGCATTCACTCCTCTGGAATCCGCAGACCAAAACAATGGCTAGTGTTGTCGTTGACTTAACAGCAATCCATCATACTGAGCATGCATGTAGCGACAGTGGAGAGGAAAAACTCCACTTTAACAGGAATAAACTCCAGCTGAACCAGACTCAGTACAAGCAGCCATCTGCCACGACCGACTGGGTGTTTGAAAAGACAGAAAACTAAATTAAAAGCACAGGATACTGAAATAATAGAGTTTATAGCAGCAGTTGTAGAGTGTTACTGGAAGCATCTCAGCCCATGTTCTCATCCAAGAAGCTGTCTCAGCTAACAGAACGCCAGCCCAGGTTTGGTTAATATGGAAAGAAGAACACTAAGAGAAAACAAAAGGTTATTAAGGTTGAAATAACGGTAACTAAGTAGATTGGACAAAGGACCAAAGTAGCAGAGAGAGAAGTGGTCAGATTGTCCTCCAGCAGTCTAAGCCTATAGCAGCATAACTATAAAAAAACTTAAATTAAATCCTTGGTTGCCTATCCAGTAGTGCCACTGGAGAATTGAGCACTGAAATTATACTGATTGAAACCTGTGAAATTTAATGGTGTATTCAACAATTTCAATGGTAAAGATTTAGCTTCAGCTAATTTTGAGATGAGTAGCAGTTGGAGTATCGGTACTTACAATTGGCCTTGCAATCTTAGACCATAGGCCATAAGATGATTGGAAAAAATTATATTGCTGTTGACTATGAGTTGTTTCACCGTTTAAATTTTTTAATTAAAGTCAAAAACAAACAACAACAAAAAAGCTACCTTTAATCTAAATGTGAGGTTATTTAAATAGAGAAGGTAAAAGTATTTACTTCAACTGGATTGTACATATCTGAACATAAAATAGAGCTGTTTGTGTCTGAAAGCATATTGAGATGTTTTGTTTTTTTTAGCAATTAAAACCTTTTTACATTTTCAAAATTTTTTAAAATTTTTAACATGAAGGTTTTTTGCTTTACCACTTTTTGTTGTTGGAAATCTGTGAAATTGTTCTAGATTTTTCATTTATCACTCTTTTCTAAAAGACAATTTATTTTATTGAACACAATGTCATAATGTTACAACCATTTCTTTTGAAAAAATATTTAGCTCAAGAACGTTATAAATTCATAAATATAATTTAGTAAAACCAAAAAACAGCAGTTCAAAGTCATTCTTACTTTGGCTATTGGTTCAGAATACAAATGGTAGCTGAATGTTAAACAAATGCAAAGAGCCATTACCAGTTTATTGTTTTTGTGTTTAAGTATTGTTTTTTATCTGTTATACAATTTATAGCATCAGTATGTCCATAAAAATGAGTTATTAAAGTAGAATTAATCTTGTTTTCCTAAAGGCTGCATGCTTGTTGAATTGCGACACCCATGAGGGTTCTGACCTCCAGTTAAAGAAATGCTGCAATACACATTTCTACATTTGCAAATACAATTATTTTTTAAAGGGTTTTGTGAAAGGACCTCAAATAGATTTCAAAACCCTTTTGACATTATCAGAAACCTAGTACACATTACCGATAGTCTTTGGTTTTCTGTCATGTTTCTACAATTTTTTGGCATTGTAACAATGTAGCAACAAAAAAAAAATATCTTCAGAACCTTAATCATGTTTCCATGTAGTGTATAAAACGTATTTGCTGAAAACCATTTAATTCTACTGTTTCCTTTTTTATAGCAGCCATGCACGACGTCAAAACACGACAACTTCATCTTTGCGTGGCCTGATTGTTTTGCTCCAAACCAGTGGAAAACACAAGCAACTGATATTTTTCTTGTTGCAACATTTTAAAAGTTTGCTCAATATTTGCATTTAAATCACATAGAAACATGACTAAGGTGAAGCAAAGCCTAGTCTAGCTTGTATTGGGGGTGTTTCCTTTTCATTAGCAAAAGCTTTGCCTCAATGAAAATGTTTCTGTCTGCATGATAATGAGATGGTTGCAGACAGAAACAAATGTTCCGCCATAAATTACACGTTAAAATCCTGCCAGTCCTCTATATTGAGACCATTCATTTACAAAAGTTGCATTAATTTCTTCAAAGTCTGGACAATTGGCAGAATTTGACTCTAGGCACTTACAAACACATCCTCAAACAAAGTCTTAGAGTTCATGCAAGGAAACCAATATGAAAAAATGTCATATTTGGATTTAGACATTTTCTGAAATACCAGTAATTTGTACGGAACAATAGTTTAAGAATGTGTAGCCGACCATGCTGTTTGCATTTGCAGCCAACCTTATATAAAACTGCCTTTTAGGGCTGTGTGCTCAACAGCTGCTGCAAAGACACTGAACATTTCCCCTCCAGATGCAAACTCTATAAAATGACATAAGTCCAGCTTCAAATGGAGGGATTTTTAACAGTAGCTGCATTAAATGCGCTCAATAGATGTAGGGGTTTTTCCACGGGTATGTACTGGTGTTTGTGTTTACGGCAGTTTTTTGTCTATTGTCTTCATCGTGCATCCTGTGGGAATATGCTATAGTGCCTTAATGTCTTCGCAAAGAAAGCTGAGGGCTGGAGTGGTGTAGAGGCACAAATGGATGCAATATGTGCGCACACATGCTGAACAATATTCGCAGATACAGAGATGCAATCACAGAGGGCATCGCAGAGCCGTCACTCTGTCATATTCCTCTCTTCCTTCATTCGTTAGCCTCTTCTCATTATCTCTGTCTCCTCCCCCTTGCCCAGCTTCTTCTTTCCTTCCCACTTGTTTGTTTAGCTTGGGAGTCTACCTACTTCATCTCTTGTGATTTTTCTCTCTCTCTCTTTCTCTCTCACCCTCTCGCGCTCTCTTGGTCTCTCTCTGACTCCGTAGATTTACACAGTTAAGTTGGCCTAGCCCACACTGACAGTCACACACCAGCCCAGCTGGTCTGCCACAGACACTCACACAAATTTGACGGCGGAAGTAGGCCACTTTAATGGGGATATGTCAAAAGCCTCTCCGTGTCATTAGTGGATTATAACTTAGAACGGCTTCGTCTTACCAGGTAGGGTTTTTCAGACTGTTGCTTTAGTTTTTCCTCTGTTCATAAAAATTATTCGTGTTCTCTTAGTTGAAATGTACTAAATGATTGGTTGCAAATTCATACAGTTATTTTGACTTCCTGGGGTTGTGGTGAAGCTCGGAGACAATTACAGGTTTCATGATAGAGAGAAAGAGAGACGTTCATGGGATGAAAGGAAACACAGCAAAAAGTAATAAATGCGCAATTGTCATGAGCGGAAGAATGAAAGGTGTGCATCGCTTATTTGTCCAATTTGTACTACTAAACCTTTTCTCTCCACCTTTTAATCTTTATTTTGTCATTTTTTTTCCCTCCTGTTCTTCTGTGTTCTACCTTTACTATTCGCTATAATATAATTCTCCTTTTGATACTATAGCATGGTACATAAACAAGAGTTTTTCGCCTCAGGTGTCCGTTTTATCCTTAATTTTATTGATACTTGCTGGCGATATTCCAATATTCTGAGTTAGTCTGTCATATGACCAGGGAGTCTTAGTGTGAAAAGAAGATGTTAGAAGACGGCCATTAAAAGGACCTATTGTAAACCATGTTAGAGTCAGACTGAAAGTGATACAAGCAGGAGGAGGGAGCAAAGTGGGGGACCACAGGGGAAAAACAACAGGAAGCACACTGAGAAAATTGCTTTTTGCTTCTTCTCATTAGGAGAATTTTTGGGTAATTTTCCTCTTACAAAGGATAAAAAACATGTTAAGGAGATTAGATGCAAGACGTGTAATATGACTGTTAATATGCAGCAGTATAATCAAAATACATTTTTTTTGGGGTGTTAAATCTAGAATATAATGGTTGAAAACAACCTCAAGGGTCTTACAGTTATTCATAATCACAAGTAAACATCCCAGGATGTTGAATACACATGCAGACAAACATGATTGGGAATTATCAGCTGGCTCCGCGGTCCCAGCTTGAACAAATGACATGTTTGTTATAACCCAGGAAACGTAGTCACACACATAACAAGGCCTTGTTTGTCACTCAAGCACAAACATTCACAATGAACAGGAGACACAACAGAGCTTATATGCACAAACAACATACAAATCACTGCACCAGTGGTATCATTTAACTTTAAAATATATACCTTAGCCTTATTAAAACATCATGTTGTGTTTTCTGCCACCACATTGGAGAACAGTTCCTCTTGGCGTAGCTGTTCAAGTTGATTTATACTCTCATTTCGTTCCCGTAAAAGCGTTTTCCCATTATTTTCAGTGGTCACACTGTCTTCAGCTGTCTAGTGTCACGGGGCAAGTTACGTCAGTGACATTCTCTCTTTGAACACTTAACTTCCCCCAGTAATGGCTTTCCAAACCAGACGCTAACCTCCCAGCTTTTAATGGACAGTTCTTTGTTTAGTTCTTTGAAGCTCTCCCTATTTATTAACAAAATTACTTGCAAAACAAATACAAAAAAATTGGCTTAGCTATCCCACTTTATAAATTTAGTTTGTCATATTGCGGTGTGTACTTATGAGTTGATCATAGTGACGTTGCCATGTGGAACATATGCTGTAGATGTTGTGTTGGATCGAACTGCCAAGTAACTTTTGCAAAATCTACATGATATATGACTGACCTAGGAGTTAACCAACCCATCAGTTACTTAGAGTTTACTTTAAAGAAAAGTTATTTTGAGAAAGCAAAGGTACTTTGATTCTGTTTTTTTGCCGCTTATGTTGGTAATGATCTGCAATGGAATGAAGGATGTAAAAATTTTAAGTCTGGTATTGCACAAAGTTTTGCAGTTTGACCTTGTCTTACGTATATGACCAGCTGACGTTCTTGGGGATTAAGCTTAGCACTACATAAAAATATGTAAGTGGACTCAAGTAGTTAATTATTTTCTGAATTCATCAGATTTTTTTAAATACCCCAGTTGTTGGAGTTACTTTAAATATTTGACATTTCTTGGTATTTTATTTTTAGGCAAGGTAGACAAGCTTAGTTTATCATGGAATCAAACAACGTTTGAGTTATATCATTACTTCCAAATTGGTGTGTAATTTGTTTAAGTGTCATAACTTTTTTAGGCATTTGAGACATTTTAATGTTATAGTACGTACGTCAGGGATTGTTTAAACATGTTTAAGGAGTCCTTAGCAGCCTGGTTTAACTGTAGATGTTGTTGTGTATGTGTCTTTATTCAATAAGTATAAAAACTATTTGTGAGCATTATTTATTTAAAATACATATTTGAAACATCTTAGTATGTCATTAAAAGTTAAGAAAGTTATGCGATATTATGATGTTTCTAGTAGGACACCAATTGGAGCTGGACAGGTAAAAAACGTTCCTATCAAGTCTTGACAACGCATCAGTTATGAAACTGCTATATTTCTTTTATTTCACAAGAAACTTAATCTAACACTTTTATTGATATAAAAAAGGTAAATTCCTGCTCTCTTAATGGGAATGAAAATGGTAAGGAAAAAGTAGAAATTTAAAAGTACTATGGGGGTTTGCGGTACTTAAATGTCATGAAGTAACGGATCATCAGCAAGTCTTTACAGTACTACTAGCTGACAAGCACTAAGTTGAATTGGTCATGTGAGCTCATTTTGCAGTAGAAGGATGTGGGTGGGACACCATGCATTCATTAAGTTAACAATGAGCTATTTTGAAAGCTAAAGTGGAATATAAGTTGAGTTGTCTAATAATTGAAGCTTGGATATATTTTAGTTCTTGTATTAAACAATAAACAAAGGGAAAAACAAGCCTGGTGGCTATTTTGCATCAATGTGAGAACATCAAGGGTCAAATGATTAACAGCTGCTTCATGTTTTTGTGGTTAAAGGTGGTTTCAAAAGCTGTTAAACAATAATGTTTGCTTTCAGAGTTTTCCCACTTTGCCTTTAACATTTCCATTGCTTTCTAGGTTTAATAGTGTAGTGTACTATGTCACATGTTGAGGTTCACCAAAGAGAACTATACCATATTTATTTATATTTTTAATGTGAAACTAAACTAAAAACAGAACAATACAAACGTTGGACAACATTGTTTTCACAAACAGAAATAAATAAAACCAAGTAGATAGAGGAATAATGAGCTTTAGCCTTATTGACGTCTTTTAGAAAACCAGAATAAACCAGACATAAACACCTAATGATGAGCCAATAGATTAACTACTGTTTGTGACAGCTGTGTGGTTTTTATTATGTTATGCCTCCTGCATTGTCTGCTCATGGACCATACATCATGATAAAAAAAAAAATAGTTTTCCATTTTACAGAATCACTGGTTTATAGTTTATCTTTTCAGGCCAGCTGACTAAAATTCTATAGGAATAGTTGCTTTGCGATAATTTTTCCAAAACACAGACCTTTACGTTCAAATGTCAGTTTGTAACTAATTTGTTAGTATATTTAAGCTCTTTGCCCATTTGAAAGACCCTTATGTGCCCATAGTTTAACTTTGTCAATGATGTCTTAAGATGTTTCTATGATGTTTCAATTTTACCAAAAAGGCTTAAGGCAAAGTTATCTTTGTTTATGCAAACTTATAAAATTATAAAAAAAGTAGTAAAAAAAATACTGTGGCATTCAGCAAATCTAAATATTATTCATTACCTCTTTGTCTTGGTTTTCCATGAATGAAAAGAGAAAGATGGAGCTCTTTTATAACGTTTTTGTAAATATCTAATTTCAACCGTAAATATATATATGTTGCTGAAATGTACAGTGTCTTAGTAAATTGCACAGACAAAAAATATGTAGCTTAAATGTCTCAATGCCATAAACAGAAACATGTATGTATTTTTGAAATTATGAGTGGTGGGATTTCGAAGATTTTTTAGTTTACCAAAAAAACAAACAAAAAAAAAACATTTGTTCAGGTACATGTAGTAGCTCACTTTATATAAAATATTGTCAAATAATGTATAATTTGAACAAATTTCACAATTTAGGATGAAGCAAATTAAAAATTTTATTTTCTGAATTTTGCATTCAATTATGATTTGGTTAAAAATTGAAAAATTAGTTGTTTTTTTTAAAGAAATATTTTTTTTAAAGTAGCTAAAATGAAGACTGTGCTCCTCTGAACTCAGTTCTTTCAGTTGTGAAGTGGATTTAACATGGATGAAATTTTGATTTCAAAGGTGGGGGGACAAGTATTTTTTAACTCTTTGAACTCGCCAATAGGTGGTCACGTGGTTCATGTAGTTCCGAATAGGTCCAAACATCTCAGCCCTGTAAGTCAGTTTGAATGGCTTCTGGTGCGAAAACGATGACATGAGAGTATGGCCACAGTGTTTCATAACATACAAAAACCTTAACAGAAGTAAAAATACCTATTATATAAAGGAAAATATGTTGCTGTATATGTTTTGATTGAAGACCTGGGATTAATGCTTTACTTTTGTAGAAGACATAATTATTATAATTTTTGCTTTCATGCAAATTTAGTAGATTGTGCTTGTAGTCTGAGAACTGTTAATTGATAATTCACTGATTAAAATATTCATTTAATTGAAACAGTTCTCGTTGAAATCAGATTAAATGACAAAATAACTCAATTGTTCAAAAATAAATGACCAAGCAATTTATTGTAAAATATGTGAAATGCAAAACAAGCTTTAAAATAAACAATCACTTTTACTATTTACTAGGACTACTATACTACTTCTATACTAGAACTATTTACATATATATATATACATGCGCGCGCACACACACACTCACACACACGCGCACACTCACACGCACACACGCGCACACACACACACTCCCCGGCCTGCACAGCGTTCCACAGCTTCTCTGTGATGTCGTCCGTGTGCTGCGAGTTCTCCAGCGCCAGAATGTAAGTTGTGATGGAAATTTTAAAAACACTGAATCAGACGGTCCAGTCTAAACCCGCCAAGATTTTAATGAGCAGCTAAAACACAACTAGTAAGTTAAAATGCTTAATTAAAAACAACTGGCAATATAAAATATTACTGTGATACAGAACAGTCAGCTAACGCTTCACAACAGAAAAAAAAGTTGTACTTTTATCAATTTACCGTAGAAAACAAAATGCTGGAACTGTTTGTGTTTGGAGCTATTACCAGCTCGATGCTTCTTTCAATGGAAGTCAATGGAAGCGTCCGAACTCTCTCTCTATGGCGCTGACTGTAACGTTAGCTTCTAATGAGTGACGGTGGAGACAGCCAATGAGACGATAGATCCAAACAACAAAGAGCCATTTAAGTGCTGGTGGGCGGTCTAATTTCAGAGAAACGGGCTTCAGCTTGAGCAGTTGTTTCCCGCCTCGTCCTAGTGATGACAATTTTACGGTTTTTGGACAGTAAAAAGTGGAAGGGACCAAATCGGACATTTGAAAAAGTGCAGGGGACATGTCCCCTGTGCCCCCACCCCAAAAATATTTCCGTCCGTGGGATCTACATTCAGTTAATCCAGCCTACTCATCCACCTCATAATTTCTCTATAAAAAAATAAAAGCCAAAAAAAAAAAAACACAACCAATGTTCTGCTTTGGATTTTCCCAGTGCAAGGTTACAGATTTATGTGAGCCGACTTCCCAATAAATAACTGACATCTCCAAGGTTGAAGTCATTGGAGTATTTACATTACATATTTATTTTTATTTTTTATTTAACTGCAAAACAGAATTGCTGGAAAATAATCTATCTATCTATCTATCTATCTATCTATCTATCTATCTATCTATCTATCTATCTATCTATCTATCTATCTATCTATCTATCTATCTATCTATCTATCTATCTATCTATCTATCTATCTATCTATCTATCTATCTATCTATCTATCTATCTATCTATCTATCTATCTATCTATCTGGAATATTTTCTTTCTTTTTTTTGCATAGTGGACTAGGTATGTGTTTTATCTGCAGAGTCATTACCATCTATATCCAGTGTCTTAAACAGTATTTTATTTTTTTAAATTAGGACCCCCCCCCCCCCCCCCC
>JAVLVB010000002.1:9695089-9706190 GCA_032876305.1 Orestias chungarensis
TTTTTTTTTTTTTTTTTTTTTTTTATGAATCTTGATTGCATAGCTTTGATTTCAGATTCGCTGCAGCATCTTTTATTGTGATTTACTTTCTGGTTAAAAAATAAGTGTTGTGGGAAATTATGGCTGTTCCAAGAATTGTGTAGGAACCTGCTGAGAAATGCGTTGGTGTCCCGCCACTTCAATATCTGAAGCGGTTTGAGCCCCCTCTGTTTTCTGCTGCCAGGCAGTGTTTACTTGGCCTTTAATCAGCACTAGTCCCGCTCCTGTCGTTTTTTCCGCTCTGCACTTTTTCCTTTACTGACCCCCCCATCCCTCTTTCTCTTCAGCATATCAACAGTGTAAGTGGGGCCAATGACATTCAAAGAGCTGGAGCAAATTGTCTCTTCAGATGACTTGTAATATTTGTTGGAGAACGTTCGAAGCTGCTGCTGCTGCTGGTGAAGCAAGGAAAAGCTGGATCAAAAATGTTTTAAACTAATCAAGAGTACATACTTTAAATACCAAACAAAATATAATTATGAAGTCAAGTGCAAACAAATACTAAATGACATAAGAATGAAAACAATACATTTCTGTTTATTTATTAATAAGAATTTTGTAGAATAGATCAACTGAAACTAGGCTTATTTCTAATGTTTTCGAAATTTCTTTACAAGTGAAACATGTTTCTACGATCTTTCCATACTTTGCTATGTGTAAACCTTCCACTTTTAGCCCTGGCTGCAAGTGAAGGGCTGTCGTCTTGCAGGAAACAAAACATTTAGCCCATTCTTCAGTGTCTTGCATTCTAAAAGGTTTTTTTTTTCAGGATTGTAAGGCCTTATTTTTTCGTCCTAAAATCACATTTACCTGTTTCAAAAGTAAAACATAATTTTTCCACCAACATTTTTTTATGTATTTTTTAGTTTGCATGTTGATTTTTAGTTTTAGTTAGTTTCTTATAATGTTGGTATTAATAGAAGAAACAATACTTCTCACTTTGTCGCACCATTGTTTTATTCAGGGATTTCAGATTTACCATGGCTAAATACATAAAGACATGTATTTACTGTAAATTTGACAAAATGTGTTAAAGTTCAGGGTTACAAATATCTTTACAATTTACAGTCATCTACCACTTTTAGTTAACTTAAACTTGAAATGAATCTATTGTTTATTAGAACCGCTAGGACTGGAGCTTGGTTATGATGGGTAAAATATGTTTTAATATTAGTTAGTCTGCTTTAATGTCATTAAATTGTTAAAATAAGTTTAAAATTTTGTTACAAAAAAGGCTATATTTTCCAAAGTTTGATATCGTTTCTAAATAATCCTACTTTAAATTCCCTGATGGTGAAACGTATGCTACAAATTTTCAATAATAAAATAAACCACTGTTTGTTCAAACTACTTCTTCCAGCAATCATCAAGTTATTTTCTTGCAGTGACCGAGATTCTGCAGCAACTCACATTCATGGACGGTTTTAAAGAAAGACCATCGTCGGCCAAATATTTTGTTTATGCAGTCCTGATTGTTGTTTGAAGCTGGAATAAATATCGTTCTTCTTAGCAAAGGTTTTCGGGAAGCAATTTTAATGTGTTTAAGGATGCTTAGATTCTCTAACTGTGTCAATAACAAGCTGAGTCAGAAGGAATGCGATTGAAATTGGTCAGGATATATTCAACTCCAGATATTTGGAAGTTTTAAAAATGCCTGACTTTTTGGATTGGACATTTACTGCTGATTTTTAAATGTATTACCTCCATCCATTCAACTATTTTCTTATCGTTTAGATAACTTTGTCTTTTATAAACAGCAAAAACAAAAAACCTTAAAATTAAAGCTTCGTTTAGATCAGTATTGCGTGTGTCAAGCAAGAACCCTGCACTTATATTTAGTTTGGAAAAAAATCTACTGGCTGACTCAAAGCTATAGCTAAAGAATAAAATAAAAACTATTTTGATATTCAGGTCACCAAATGTAAGAGAAAATGTATAAAAAGGGATATTTATAAAATATTTAACTGTATTTTAACCAATCTGGTGTTGTATTTTGTAGTTGAATGGATCTTCTGAGAATAATTTTGTGTATTATTTATAGCAACAACATACATTAATTGGATGGTAAAGACAACCTGAGTTATGCAAAGAGCATACACAGTAAGAAAAAAAAAATCACACATCGAAATGCAACATTGGGTGAAGTGCCTTGCCAAGGGGAACATGATCACATGACCCAGGGAAAACTGGAAGTGACCTATAACCTTCAAAATGCAAGACAAGGCCACATTAGATGTCGAATGTTAGAGTCCTGCATGGAGTTGCATATTCTACTGCTATTCTCTGGGTACTCATCTTCCTCCTAAAGTACAAAAACAGGCACGTAAGCTGCGTGGTTGTTTCTCCTTAGCATCTCTAAGCAAGTAAGACAATGGAGAGAGGTAATTTAACTTTTAATTACTAATTGACTAACTCAACATAATTATTACATTTTAATTTTAGGTTCTGAAGATACCTACTAAAAATGGGCTCTGTCAGTTAAGTGGGTATGAAGTTGGTCTCCTGAGCAATCAAACTTCACTTCATGTACTTGGAGTTAAATCCAAAAAGTGAATTTGATTTAAAGGCATTGAAGAGCCAAAAAAAGAAAAATAAAGCCCCATACATATGCGATAGTTTCAATGTTATTTTTTGAGCCCAGTTGATTTATTCATTTAGCTTTTGTTTAGCTTTTTAGCAGCAATCAAAGCGTAATAAAAATGTTTGCGCAGTGTCTACTGCCTGCGTCACTTCTAAATGTTTTAGGACACAGGCATACGTAAAACTGAGTAAACGGAAATGAATGGAGAACACCGTGTTTAGAGTACTGTACCTTCAGAGAAGAGGTTGCCTTCTGTCACTATGACCTCTTCAAAACACCAAATTGCGATAAGCAGAATAAATACTTACAGGAACCCAAACATACTATTTTAGGCCCGCCTGCAAAAATCCATGTTCCATCAAGTCATCTGTAAGTCCCTGTACTACATGCTATGGAGATCCGTCCAGGACAAACTCATGAGCTCTCACTATTCCCCAAGCTCTAACACTTATAATTGTCTAATTTTAGCTAAAAGGCTGCAGTACGCAATTGGAGCGGTACTTGTTGATATCATATTAGAGACTTGTGCCTCAGGGCATGTGATCAAGTCTAAAATTAGTTTGTGTTTTTCAATCGACTGGACTAGACATGCGGTTTAGGATAAATAATACAAAACATCAGTGAGCTGATTGGAAGTGATTTTCCACCATTTGAGACTAAATAAATGCCACAAATAGTTGGACTTTTCAGAATCAACATGAATTAGTTGACATTATTGTAGGTAAATATGTCGAGGGACAAAAGGTCTCGAGAGTTCAGATCTTTGCAGAGAGCAGCAGGACTGGATACGTTCAGAAAAATGCTAAATGAGTAACGAGTAAATATTTACGGTGAGCAAATGTTCAGAGCAGGAAGCACAATATCTACAGTGCTCTCCATGAGAGCTTTTGACAAAAATGTCATTGACTGTGCTGAAAGCAATGTTTTTTTAGCTTACTATGTTTCACATCAATGTTTGCATTTTCAGTGCATAAAAGTAGCTGCACGCTTTTAAAAGGCAATAATGAACTATAAGATCCCATTAGGGGAGAAAGGCGTCATGGCAAAGAAAGCTTTTGAATCTTAAAGTTTTTTGCCCAAAAAGGATCTGGAATGACTTCTAATTGCTTTAATACGTTTTTTTATGGATTTTAAGAATAAATCTATAATCATTGTATATTTTCAGAATTAGATGCATGGACAGACTATACTTTATCACCATATGTCATACACAAATGCAGTGAATCTGTGCATGTGCCTCTCAGCGTGCTGTGTGCAAATGAATTTCTCTAGCTTAATTTCTATTATTTGTCTAGTATAATTGCTCAGCAGTTTGTAATTAACTTATTATTGTTGGCTAGTTACTTTTGTGAAATTGAATGTAAGCGTGGGAATGTACTGTACTTTTTCCCAGTTATCACATCCTATTTTGCACACGGTACAATGTCCATGAGCTATATTAGTTTACATTGAAATCCACCCAAGAATAAGGTTTAATCTTGGCTTGGTCCTAATTGAAAAGAGTGAAAAGAATCAAATCTTGGACTGTGCATTCAAATGCTCTGGACCCAGGCGCTTTAACAACAACTTTAACAACTATACTATTATGGATAATTTAACATATTCTTATGATCTTAACAGTTAAACTAAAATTGCAGTAGAACAGCAGATGTATTCATTATTGTCTTGCATGAATAACAGATTATAATATATGCATGAGAAAGGAACAGATTTGGCAAATATTAATAAAAAAGATGTAATAAGTTCGGTTGACTTAACTCTGAAAACTAATACAACAAAGTAATATGCAGTGGTATACTTTCAATAGTTTCTGTTTCCTCAGTGACATGGGTATTGCATGTGCTTTGGTCATTAAGTGATGGACTATTGACGGCGCCACTGGCACAAAGCAGGTCTCTCTTGACGTTCGGCAAATCCAAGAGTTGATGCAGAAGTGTTTGCAGCACTTGTTGCCATAGAAGTGTTTTGACTGACTCAGAACATGGTAACATAAATGTTGATGCACTGGATGGCTCTTTGATTATACAAACGCACACTAACAATAAATGTTTAAAGATACATGATGCACTAGTTGCATGGGTTTTAGCAACTGTACATGACATAGCTTAGTGCACAAGAAAGTACCGTTAGAAGAAGATTTAGTTTTGCAGACAGGAAGTGTCCAGGAAATTATCCTTTTAAAACATTTTCTGAATCTAATAACGTCTAAAAGGAAATATTTAAGGATTATCAGCAGAGTACTACATTAGGTTTTTAGTTTACAGCTTTTAAAACTTTAACTTTAACATAATGAAGTGTAACGCCAAGATTTAATTTAATTTAAAATGCAAAGAGATTTGTATAGCTGATATACTTTTTAAGAATTTCTGCATAAAATTAGAATACTGTATCAGACTTTTACTTGGGAGTCAAAAACCAAAAGTTACTTTAAACATTTATGTATTTTGTATTACACTATTATTTGAAAAGTGCAGAAGTTTAAACTCCTTTAAAACAATTAGTGCAATTGCTGCAAATTTCAAGACTAACTGCAACCATATGTGTAAGTCAGTAGAACTTCACTTGTGATATTTCCCTTTCAGTTTTCTCACCGATCTTGATAAAACGGGGTTAAATTGACTTCTAAACATTCTTAACAAATTTCAGATTTTGAAACATTTCATATATGCCAATTTCAATTTACACATCTATGAACGCTTTTTTTTTTACATTGTTTAGACAAATCTTTAGTTAAAAATGTCGCAATCTTTTATGCTTCCTCTTAAAATATAAAATATCAGTAATACTATGAATACCTAGTTGAGTCCTCTTCAATTAGTACCAGGTTCCACACTGTAGGTACCACTGTTAGGGCTCAAGTGGGGAAAGTTCACAATTTGGTTACAGTTTTTCACCAGCTGATCACTTTTCACAGCCGATCAACCATAAAATTGACAAAAATAGATCATATCTTATTTGTGTTGCATCTCTATGTGAAACTATTTATAGCTAGTATATTTGCCATCAAAAATAAAATGTACTTTTGTTTTAAAATGTATTTTTAAGAAACAAAAATCACAGATTTTGTCAATAAAATTACTAACTAGCAATACTAATCTTTCAAGTCGATTCAGTTTTTTTATATAGCGGCAATTCACAACACGTCTCAAGGCACTTAAGAAAAATCATTTTCCCTCATTCTGAACATGTATGCATGTAGTGATAGTGGAATTAAAGTTTTTCCTCACAACCTTGCTCAGTATGATCGGCCGTCTGCCATGGCCGACTGGTTGTTTGAGAAGACAGAAAACATAAAAACGAAGCCGGTAAACTAATGCAGGTGTACTTCGACTATTAAGCTAAGGTAAAAAAAAACTAATGCAGGTGTACTTCGACTATTAAGCTAAGGTAAAAAAAAAAGTTTATAGTTGCTGGTAGCACCATCTCAGCCGATTCCCGTCTCTGGGAAGGTTTCACAGCTAACAGAATGCCAGACCAGGTACAGTTGCTGTGTAGAGAAAAACTCTGCATAACGACAAAAATAGCCCAGGATAACCTAACACTTCAGGATGAGACGTGAGGGAGGTAGGGCCAAGCACACTCCATACCTTCTGCACCTTTCCCAACTTCCTTTTAGAGATCAGATCTTAAAATATAATATCTGGAATCTGTTTTCATTTTAGGATGTTGCTTCCACAATATTAAGCATTTTCACTTCTAAAGGTCACACTTTCAAGTATATGGTGACGTTGGGTGAGGCTCCATGTGTTTATAATGAATCAAAAAAGGGGTACGTACAGTAAGATAGCATGAACTTGCTGTGCTTCCTCTGCATCTAAGCTAATGGGGCTTCATCAGCACATAACATGAAGTGTTTAAAGTATGGAAACATGAAGGTGTTTGGCACCGCGCACAGAAACTGGACACAGAAGCACACTCTCACTTACACTCCACAGGAAACCAGAGTAAGAGCGAACTGATCCATGCGTTAATAGGAGCCCACATACTGTTCTCTCAAGTTGGGAACACTGTGAAGGGAATAAACAACCCTGGAGGTAGAGAGAGGCAAATCAGTGTTACTACAAAAACATAACAAAACCAATTTTTTTTTACAAATCTAACTATATAAAATATCAAGGCAGGCCTAAAACATTATAATTAACAACTAAACTTCTAGTTCTTAAGTGATCAAATTTAATGTCTGAAACCTCAGTCACTTCTTTGTTCATCCTGATTAGAAAATGGGCAGTTTGGTAATCGTAGCTAATCATTAGCTTTGCTGTTGCCTAGTTACAGCTGATGTGGACCTCGAGATTATCTGTTTGCGAAATGTGGTTACTGTGGAACTGATACTGGAATCCCTGGAATCTAAGGAATCTTTCATGTCTCACTGCAATTCACATGTGCTCACATAAACATGAAACTTATGTGCAGAATAAACTTGTTTAGATAAAATCTACTTGAACAAGATTTAAGTTCAGAAACTTTGACATGTCCACTATAGATGTCATAATGCAGCATGCAGGTGTATTAGTATCTAATGTAAACATGGCTGTTTTAGAACTTTACCAATAGCAAAGCTTTTTAATGTTTTCAGGAAATTAGCTTGCAGTTTGATGTTTGTGTGTAGTTTTGCTTTTGCAAACACTGTCAGCCTCACCTGGGAGGGTTTGAGGTTGAAAAACAATAAAACTATAAACAAAACTAATTGTGAAAATTGTAAAATACTTACATGGTTTTTTTAATTGAATCTGTAACTTAATCTTATTTTCAGTTAAGTCTATGAAAGTCATTTTACTAGCTGAGCTCTGTTCAAAATGTCATGGAATATTTGCTCTGATCTCTGTTTCCCTCCGTGCCAAAGAAGTAATTCAACTGAGGAAAAGTTATCTATAGTGTTTGTTTTTCAAGACATAAAGCATTTTGAATGTAGGCCAAAACCTTTAGTTTTTATCTTATCTGACCAGACCTACTCCTTCTACATGTTCGTACTTTCCTCTAAATAGCCAGTTTTAAAGTTTATACTAGACTTTTTAGCGCCTTTTTTTAATCATAACTTTAACTTTATTGACTTTTATTCACAGAAAAGAAGATTTATCGAGTAGACCATTTATAGTTTTCATGATAACAGATTCTCCTTCCTTTGCTGTGAATCCCTGCAGGTCCTCCAGAATAACCATGTGTCTATTCCTGCTTCTTTAAACTAGGCTCTGTTAACAAGGTCTATCTGTATTGGGTGATATCCATTTGTTTCTTGGATTTGGAGGTGTGTTGGGCTTTTTTCTTTTCTAGCTGGTGGAATGACAACCAGACAACTGAATGTTACAAAGGGGTAAGAGAGTAAAGAGGGTTGAAAATAAGGTCCATACAGCTTGTTGTAGATTTTTTTTTCTATTGTATTTTTTACAAAGGCTTTGGGGAAATTGTGCATCCCACTACACAATATGCACAAACCTTGCTTGGTCTCCCACAAAAAAAAAAACAAAAAAAAAATTAGTTTAATTTTATGGTTGGTATAATACAAAGATTTCCACAAATTAGATATAATAAATATTTTTTTCAGTAAGCAGCTTCATAACATAACTTTCAAACACCTATTTTGAGGGAAGAAGCAGTTTTGTTTTGACATAACACACTTGGAGGAAATTGAGAACTTCTGGGCCAAGGATTGTCCCTGTGGCGTAGTGGTGTAAATTTGGAAATGACTCCAAGGCTGCACCTATTAAAAAAGCAGAAAGGTCGTCTGCTGGTCAGTAAATGTTAATAGCCTTTTAATGGATATCTCTAGTTCTGGGCCAGACTAACTTGACAGCTTTTTTGATGCAGTTCAGAGCAGTGACGTTACACTTGCATTGTTTGTGAGTATCCTGCAACATAGGAAATATTCATGCAGGAAACTGCTATCTCTCCTCAGAGGTCGATGAATTAACGGAGCTTATCTCAGTGCAAAATACAGACTATGGTGTCCCTCTTTTTATTTATATTAAAATCACATCCTAACCGCCTCACAGGAAAATGAAAACAATTTAGCTATTTCTTCCGGTTACAATATGTATTTAGAGCTGAAATTAATCAGCATTCCCCAAGGAAGTCACAGGTAATATTTGGATATTACAAAACTCAGTTTTCCCTGTGCACAGTCAATGTGTGTGTGTCACAGTCACACAGTTAACAAAAACAATCATCCAAGCGAAAAGTTTACCCTGAAATTTTCTTATATTTGCAAAGGAAGTTGAGCAAAAAAAAAAGTCATATTACCAACGATTGGGGAACAGAAGTAACATGGCACTAGAGAGATTATTTAATCATTTATGAAAGATAATATTGAGTCAAAATACTTCAGGGAAGTTTTCTCAAGGCTTTTGATATTAAAGATCTGTGGGAAAAATGTCCAGCTCAAGGAAAATGCTCAAAGTCTCATCTTTTGGAATGGATTTTTTGAAGCCATGTAATAGATTTCATGATGACGAAATGTGCAAATACGTTCCTGTGTGTTCTCCTTTAGGTCTTTGTATTTATATAGTATTTTTAAAATTTTTAGTCAGATTCTGGCTGGGACGAAGTGTCCATTGTTATTTTGTTACTTAGATTTACTGTAAGCACGGACCTCCTTAACGACGAGAAGAGGCCAAAAATACCAGGTTGTGCTGTCGTTTGTTGCAAATAGAAACATACATAAATAGGACTAAGATATACTTCAAAATCCAACCTGTCATGGGTAAATAAATTAGTGCAAGAATTTTAAGATTAAACCTAAATTTTTAACTGCTTACTGTTGTCAGAGTAACCTACCAAGTGAAACCACATGTTACTTAAATTTACCAAAGCATATTTCCAGGGAACATGAAACAAAAAATATAGTGTGTCACTGCTGGAAAGTAGGATTTACTTTCAATTTGATTACTTGTTCTCATTTTCAAGCAGGATTACAGAATTTAAATCAATTTTGTTTTCTCCCCTCAGTGTCTTAAATGCCATTCCTAACACTCACGGGCTGTGTATGATCTTTGGTGATGAAAACTAATTGAAAAGATGGCTTGATTTATTTTAGCTGGAGAACAACTAAAAGAGATTATTACTAACAATGCTTAATGGTCATTTTACAGAATCTAAAGAATTTATTCTTTTTACCTTTACATTATTATGAATTAAGCATGTTTAGTGTTGGATACTGAAATCCCATGGGCTGTTAACATACTGTATGTCTCACACTTACAATCAACACTGTCTGGTAACAGACTGTGACCGTGACTCATTTAATACACTGTTCCTTGTGTGGTTCGTGGCCTGAAAGTTGTCAAAATCTGTGCTGACAATTGCCCGAGTTTATAAAGAGGACACAAGGAAGATTGAACTATGTACAATTGGTTGTTTTTGTTTTTGACTTAGTAGTTGTTTACATTTTGACGTTTATTAGACCTCCTTATATGTTAAATTAAAACAAAATTTTCACTTAGTACAGTATCATGGAAACTGATATAGAAAATAAGAAAGCATAAGAAGAATGTAAAAAGGACTTTAAATTCATCAATTGCTTTGTCGGGTACAATGTGTTTTTTCCCTTGAACATTAATATGATACCAACAAAGGACGCTTTATATTAATTAGTGTTCAAAATTAAAATGTCAAGAAAATATGTAAATACAGATGGGACCTATAAACAGAAAATAACTATATGTGATAGAAAGGCCTGGACAAGGACCCAAAGGCTGGAGTTTTTTTGTGCTAGGAACTTGTTGCAGAATTATAAACCAACATAAAAATACCATTAAGTAGCGCAACTTAAAATTATATGCACCCTCTGTAAGATTACATCAGTAGCCGCAGGATTAGGTATAGGGTTAGATCGATTTTGTCCAATAATGCAACGATTGAGAATAGTCTCTGTTCATGGTTGGGTCGACTGCTAAACAGATGTCATTGCAACAGTCTGAATATAGTTTGGTCCACCAACACTCATTGCAAACACACAATGAAAGGAAGCAGGCATGTAACACATAACACTTCTAAGGGCTAAATGGGGAAGTTGATTGTATGAGTTCCCGAAACATTGTTAAAACTCCATCCAGCCTGGAAAAAACAAAACAAAACAGAGAAGTTGGGAAATGAAAGAAAAGACAGAAGGTTACTTAATGGACTTCTGAGGATTTAAACCTATGGAGAATTTAAAGTTATGAAAAAGGTTTTGGCTAAATATTGTTGTTGCAAAATAACTTAAGAATATACTTTTTTCTCTACCTTATCAATTAACAGTAGTCAAAAAAAAGTATTCTTGTATAATCATGCCCAAAAAAAAGAAAAGAAAACACTTAAATGTTGGCTTGAAAAAATACATTTTGCAGGTGTGTTGTAGTTTTGTTAACCAACTTTACAGATAAAATTATCATTATAAAGTTCTTTTGTGCAGAAATATACCAATTGACTCCGATCATACTGGTGTGTGGAGCCAGTCAAAGATATATCTCTGTATCTGCGAAGCTGTCCGGCAACCCATAACACTGT
>JAVLVB010000002.1:9706290-9757559 GCA_032876305.1 Orestias chungarensis
CACACACACACACACACACACACACACACACACACACACACACACACACACACACACACACACACACACACACACACACACACATCCAAAAGTTATTTTTAGGATAGCCTCTGTGTGGAAAGTGTCTTTTGTGCATTTGGGGCCAGGGTAGGATCCGACTGCCTGAGATATGATGTGGAAAATGCTAGAATCCATATTATAAATTTTTATTTATTACAGATATGGAACTTTTCTATGTGATTTAAAAGTTTTTTACTAAGTAACTTTTTAGCCTTCAAATATTTTCATAAGTTATATGTTGACATAGAGCTCATTGAATGACACCTCTGTCATGGCCAGAGGGGGTCTGTACCGCTTTAACTGGCACTAATAATTTTTGAGGAGGGGAGGGGAACCCTGCTACACAGAACAACAACAAATATGCTGACTGCTTTATGGCATATAAAAAACCCCGTTTCTTATTTTCAACATCTTCGTATGACTTTGTTTATCCACAATTAGGTTAATTAACTCATCGCTATTCATCCTTCACACAGTCACAGGACACAGGCGACTGTGAGATCAGGATTTTACGACGGGTTTTGCTGGTCCTCATGGGAAATGCAGTCTTCCTTCAGGCAAAACACTAAAGCTTTTGTCAACAGTGGTGCCAAAATTAACCAAAACTGAAACTTTTTTATTCTTGCTTCTGCAATGCAGCAACAACATTAAAGATTAAACATTAAGAAGCAGATGAAGGTAGAAAAATGATAATAAATACTGCAGATGGGCTTGTGTAACCTGCTAACTAAAATTTAGAATTAACCATTTAAAACTTTTGTTTTGATTTTTAATGAATTAAAAAGCTGAACATTATTTTGGTAATCCTACTTTGCTGAAATTATACTTTTTTATCCTTTTTTATGTTAACATTTATTGTATATATTTGTTTATGTCCTCATTGAAGTTATGACTTTTTGGTAATTAATTACATATGAATTGTAAACATACAGAAGCTTGTTTGAATATTAGTTAAAAGCCCTAGATAAATCAGCAGATTTTTTTTAACCTAACGCAAGAAAAATAGACAAAACAGGTGGAAAAAACATGCCAATAGAAATAGTGTTTCTTTTATCAGAAATAATTATTTTGACGAAAAGCCACTTGTAAGTTTCTTTTTTATTCATTCAAGTGCATTAAGATATTTGTTATAGAAACTATACAAAAAAATCCTTAAATAAGATTTAATCTCTTCTGTTTAAATGAGTAAACATCCGATGCTACAAGTGAATGTAATCCTTGTGTGTTGAGCTGGTTTCAGCAGCACATTGAATTGATGAGACGGGCATTTACGTGAAGCAAATAGGGAACTTAAGATGGAGTCACCTTTGGCCTTAATACGTCGGACTGCCTTTCTAAAAATTTCCGATTTATGTTGCTGTTCCTTTGTGTTCTGATTCTGTTCCTAGTAAAAGCTGACACTCATTTAAAGTAGGCAATATTTTTTTTTGTACTCTGTATCCCCTAAGGTATAATCCAATTGAGTATATTGCACCTCCACAGCTATAAATAGATGTTAAAGATGGCAACTTTTATTCTCTATGAAGTTGTTTGGATGCAACTTGATGGTATGGCTTTTTCTGAACTGACAGAGGCTGTCATGTATCATGACTACACGTTTAGACAGAGTTTCCTCATCTGTTTGTTTGTGAGGTTGAAGGGTAAATATATTTGTCATTGAGGTGTCATAATCTAGATTTGTAGGTTAAATTACTGCACAGTTACGTTTGACATTATAAATTGAACTAAGCGTTATAGAACAGGAGATTATTAATATTTCAAAACAAAATTCATATCCACTTCTGAAGCATGTTTAGTTCTTTCAAAGGTTAGATTAGTGCAGAAGTAGATTCCACATTAACACTAGACCAAAACCAGATATGAACAATGTTGTGTTGTTGCTCTTGTAACCTTAAGGCCCCAGATACTAAACTAATAAAGTAATTCAGCATCTGTTCCATGTTACTGTGACAAAAGTTGGTTATAAATTCTTTATGAGCATTTTTAATAAATAAAAGGTTTAACAAGATTTTAAAATAGGGATCTTTAAAATCAATATATTCTTCTTTTGTGGGTTAGATTATTATTTGTCTCAAAAGAAAACAATCACTATTAAGTCATAATTGCCTTGTTGTTTGCTCTATGTGTTGTATCAATATTTGAAAAACTGGCTGAACACCACATTCATAAATAATTCTTCAGAACATAAAATATCATTATACATTTTTAAGTTATTTTAGCTATATGTTCGTTCCATGCTTGGATGCCATCACTGATACCTATTTAGCACCTCTCCAAATGTTCTCTACAGGTCCCAGGCTTGTGTTCAAAATGACAGGATCAGACTTTAAAATAAAACCACCATGTTTGTATGGTCTAGGAGATTTAGGCACTAACTGGCCTGACATCAGCAAAGATGTCCCACAAAAAATCTCTGCCTCTTTTTCAAAAAGGTTTGTGGGATTTCAGGAACATCCAGGTCAGTCTTCCAAGTTGTTTTTTTGAGCCTTTCCCTTTGAAGGGAATGATCTTCTGTAACTTAATTTACCCTCTTACAGGTAATTTTCAGTGGTTGTATATTTTGAAATAGTGGTTTATTTTGCTTTACAAATTAAAGTCTGAAGACAGACACGTATCCACACTTTTAAAAAGTTGCCAGACAATTATGAGAGATGCTCTCATAATTGTGCGTCTGTATCGCCCTTCTAACACTTAAAAGGCTTTTACTGTTTCTTTATTGCATGTCTTTTTTTATACATATATAAATGTGTAGAGATTCACTGACTTGAGATTTAGTGACTGACCATAAATTGTAAAGTTTTGACCTTCATTCAATTGTTGTAAAACGTGAAAAAATACCACAAAACAAACTCTTATGTAACTTTGAGTGACATAATGTAATCTCTTTTATGTAGTTTTCCAACAACAACAAACTCAAGTGAAGCCACAGACATCAGCGACTTACATTTGGTCTTTTGTTGATTCTGATCCAACGACAGACTCTAAGAACAGCTTGGTAAACTTACAATGAAGACTTTAAAGCTCCATTATTATTCAAAAACGATGAAGTTACTGTTACAGTTGCGGTTTCAGAAACTGATTCGAACATCAGATAAACCAATACATTTTAAAGTAATTTACAGAATAATTATTAAAATGTTTTGTGGTATGAATGTAAACAAAAGTGTACTATATAAGTAGAAACAATTGGATCAGCCTGAGTGAAGTACTTACTCACGGAGGCTGAAACTTGGTAGAGAATCAGTCAACAGGTATATCCGACAGCTATTAATATGTTAATAGCTTATCAAAACCATTAATAGTTTTTTGGGGTTTACTCTGAGGGATGGTAGAAAACACAACTTAATCAAGGAACTAAATCATGAGTATCTTAATTCTGTTAGATTAGATGAAAACACAATGTGCCCATTCTGACTGCTAGCTCCACCAGCGCACACATGCATACACAATCACATACAAGCAGCATTACACTGCTGTCTGTGAATTTGGCATGACATTCCTTTCTTTATTGTGGTTAAAGTTTTACAGTAATTTGTTTAAATTAGTTTATTTAGTAAATGGTTACAAGATATACACAATATTTATTTGTTGCCACATTTTGGCAATCAGTGTGTCTGTGAGACACATTTCGACTTTTGATGTGTGATTTAGACCACAAAAAAAATATATTTTCAAAGCATTTAAACCATGTAGTTTTAAACAAGTATTGAAAACACCAGCATGACAAGCTTTAAAAATTGAAAAATCAATAAGGAGAAATTTAAACTTGTATTTATCTTTAGTAGTAGTAAATGTTATTATCTATTGAACTACCTTTTTAGATTTTTTTTTTTATATCCGATAACGTCAAACTTTACCGTTAGTTTTAAGGTCAAGAGGAAATTTTATTTGGTTACTTCTAACAACAGCTTGAATAGATAAAAGCCTGTCAATGTGTTCACACTGTCCCTACCCTTAAAGTTGGAAGTCAAACAGGTTCCAACAGTGGTAGAAATCACCAACCATGTGTTACTAGCCGTGGCCAGTATCTAGCTCAAATTCAGCTGTTTGTTCGAGTAATACAATGGCTCATTATTTTAGAGCCTCACACACTCAGAAACTCACACAGGGACACAATGAGGCAGCTTCAGGCCATCAGATTAGTGAGACTGACCCCCTCCCCACCCTGCAGCGACTTCCCTTTTCTTCCTGACCAATCAAAATACTGGCCTGGCAGAAAGTGTAATGCGAAACTGGGGGTCCCTGTTAAACACTTTAAACCTTGGCCACAGCTGGAGGGCCACTAGAAACGGCAGCTGTGGTCCTTTACACTCCCATTCCCACTCAATTTCCTTCCTTTGTTATACGGTGTTTATAAAGGCCATCCGTAGCCTGCTAACTTAGTTTCAATGAGCTACATTAGCACACCTCCAGAGATCTCTGTGGGATTTACAATGAGGACCTCGACTGTCGGTTAGCCATTTTCATCCTATTTGCTGTACGTGTGTCATACGTCTTTAGTACACACTCTTAGGATTTACAAGTTCAGAAGATAACTAGGTTGTCAGACTACTCTTCAGGAGCCTGCCAAGGGCCCCGCATTTCAAGTGTGGAGGCGCAGTCATGCAGTGTGTCTTCTCTTTCCTCTCCCCTCAGCTGAGCACTGGATCCCCCTGCAGCTGCGAGGTCAGCCCTGACGGCACAAAGAAGAAGAAGTCCAAGAACCTGTAAGTACTTGTTTCACAGTCCCTGAAAGTAGCTTTTATAACTGTGTCTTAAGTCACAGTTTACAAGGACAAGACTGAAAAAAACCGGGCTGGGAGTATCGTCACATCTCAAAGCTGTTAGCCATTAGCCTTTAATTTTGATGCTACTTTAAACTGCGTTCGTTTTACACCTTATGATCTTTTGATTTGATTTATTCTGATTAGACAGACAGGGAATGATGTTTTTCCCGCAGCAGAAACATTAGGACTTCCTCTAGCGTTCTGTTAGTTTGGGTGAGAAGACATTACAGGACTCGAATTTTGAGAACATAAACTACTACCTAATTAAATACAATTTTGGCGTCCAGGGGAAACATTGACAAACTCAAACAACAACAGGCTTCACTCTTTATCCGGTAAATCATACAGGTGGTTTGGTAAACACAGGGTGTGATGCTAGGCTGTGTGGCACCATATGTGTGTCCAACATTCTCAAAAGTGTGAGAAGTGCATGTGTATTTTCTGGTGCGCTGACACCTCTGGGATTCATCAGCTGTTCACGCTCTTCTGTCTACGATCAGAACCCATCATTTGCAGGCCATAAAGCAGAGCCTGTCCACCGGCCTCCTAGCTGCCTTTTTGTTTCCCTTGTCTGGCTGTTGTTTTTTTTTTGCCCTGTTTAGTTTAACACCAAATTAAGTGATTAAAATGCCAAAGCTTTATTTTACTCCTGTATTCTGAACTGTTTTTTGTTTGTTTGTTTGTTTACTGTTAGCTCTTAGTAGTTTACACAATTATAAGTTGCTTTAAAAAAAATTACATGTAGGAAAGCTAAATGACACAAAAAAGGTGAAATTTGTCGCTTTTTTAATGATATATCCAAAATGAATGTTTTTATTATGTAAATGTCATACATAGAATTAAATGGATTTTAACTTTAATATAAGAAAATATGAAATGTCAAATGGAAAACACTTATAGCCTTTGTTCTTCTGATCTTCTGGTAATACTGTGAGAGAGTAACTGAGGCACTGATGTATGTCACAATCAGTGTTTGCTCTTGATGTTATTTGCTGTAATGATATAAACAAAGATAATGATTGATAACAACAGATAAAGATTCATGTTCAAGATGGCTTCATTTAAATAACTGTGATAAAATCAAGTCACAATGTTTGAGCAAAAAATAAATAAATAAATAAATTAATGTTTTTTTAAAATAATTACTCTTAAGGCTTTTAGATAAAATATTGATCGAACAGTATTTTGCACTTTTAATTTATGTTGAGCTTTTTTTTTTGTTTTATATTTCATCCTGTTCACACACAACTCACAACCATTGAAAAATCTTTTAGTTTATCTTACAGAGATTTCTGTATCTAAAGGTCAACGTTTGGTCAGATCAAGGTAGCTCAAGCTAAGGGTTAAGATGTTATGTGAATATTAATTTTCAAGAGTTGACATAGATTCTGATCTGGATTTTGGTGTGAATTGGGATGTTATAAAAAAGCTCACTGTTGTGACTTTACAATTGTGTGTTACTATCGTTTGTGTATTGTTTAAACCCCCCAAAAATGTGTTTGACTTTGTGGTTGTAACACAACATGTTTAAAGGCGTATAAGCAACTTTGTACGACTCTTAGAGGAGCTCTTAGAGCTGTAAACTGTTGACTACACTTACTTGACTGCAAATGCCAGGCAGCTTCATGGATGGAAAGGTTTGTTAAAGTCTTTACACTTTCCTTAGGTAGAAGCCTCTACTTCCTTCCTTGTTACAGTTGCTGAATAATAAGCTGAATGATGACTTTGTTTTTTACAAATGTCCAATAAGTTTTCCAGGTGCAACCGCCATTAGCTTCAGAGAGTTGACTTCAATCATGTTTGGAAAGAAGCATCTGCCTTTCATAGTTTTGACTCTGATGACAGCAACATAAAGGAGAATAGTTTGTCTTTTGTTAAAAAAAATGTAAAAAAATCTATCATGCCACTGCTTGCTTCTGTCATCCTAAATCAATAAACTGAGAATGAGTCACAAAAGTTGACATATATAGTGGAATCTCTCTGTTAACAAGGCAGTTACTGTGGCCAATTAACTGACAATGTCTTCAGCTTATTGGATTTGTTTAATTGGTCCTTAGCTCGAAACTCTTTCCTGTCATTTGTCATTTTTTTCTTGGCTGAAATATCTACTCATTCACAGAAAAGTCACACAAATAAACATGCTCTGAACACAATCTTTCCGTGTGACTGAGAGGAATACAAATTCAATATCTCGCTGCTTATAGATTGAAATCTCAGGCTTCCCAGTCTCGCACGAAGGAAATGCTATTATTTCCTTCAGATGTTGAACGCTGATAGGTAACATACAGAGAGAGCCTGAGGAGCCAGAAGATTTACAGCAACATGTTCAAAAAATATAACTGCAACTTTAAAATCTTCCCAAGCTATTTAAAGGTTTAGACTGTGCTCACTAACCTCTGGACAAAATCCTTCGTTTACTACCTATGTCTATCTATTACAGATTTCTTCTTATCTCATCTTGACTGATAATTTGCAGCTTGTTTTTTTTTTTGCTGGTTCCAAATCCAGTACACATTGAGACACTTCATGTTAGAATCAGTTTCTAGTTCTTTGCGAATGTAAGGCACCCTCAGAAGGAAGCTATATTATCCCATGAATAATGAAAAAAGGCCTCGCTCGGCTCATATGGAGCAACTCTAAAACTCATTAACTATGGTAAGAACATAATGACAATGACGCAAAGGGAAAAAAATGTTTGGGGATGAGCAGGAAGACTTCCTATTTGGAGTAGCTTCAACTTACTGGCCTGTAAGTATCTGCTGCTAACATCACGGTGTTAGATTCCACAGGGCACCTACAGGGGTCTTGAAGGGTCCAAGATCGGTAAGACAGTGTTGTTTTCACAACCTGTGAAGCACCAACAAAATATTAGGAAAGAGTAATCAATATCTCTTTAGCTCATCTGTGGAAAAACACAAGAACGTCACTACTTTAAATGGCTTTCCTCTGCTAAAAAACAAAAGGCTTTCTCGTCATTCATATATTATTAATAAGTCTCTTCTACTTGCTTCGCATTCTTCTACATCTCATCAATTTCTTTTTTTCTATTATCATGCATCTTCACTTGTTTCCCTTTTTTTTCTTTTTTTTTGACATGTATATTTGAATTTGTTATTGTGTTTAGTTTTGTGGATTGAGTTCTAGCGTTTTTTTTTTGATTGTCTACAAGATCTCGGTTTCCTATTGTACGCCCTATATAATCAGTCCAGGAATTCAGCAACTTACTACGAACATGGGTGAAAAAAAATATATATATTACGTGGCCAAAAAATTAATAACCTATGGGAACAAGATCCTATGCCGTGGCCAAAGCTTGTTTAACGCAAGTTAGTAGAACTCCGTTAAACAAGTTGTGGCCACGGAATAGGATCTCGTTCCAACATGTTATTAATTCTTGGCCACGCAATATATTTTTTTCACCAGTGTCACCAGACGAGCTCCGTAACTTCCACCTCTTTACTTATGGGAGTTTTTTTAAGGAAAATAATCGATTGATTGGGATGCAAATGACTTATTAATTAGATCTCGAGTGATCAGGATAGATAGATTTGGTAGACCTACATAAACACAGCACTGATTACAGTCTCGTTCTGATATTTAAATTGTTTTCAGTGGAACATTTGAATAAGAAACTAACTAATGATGTATTCAGTTTTTTTGTTTATCGACCATAAAGGTATCTTCATCTTTTGTGGTTTTAAAACAGCCCCAAAAGCATACACTATTATATAGGTAACAAGCTGGCTCTAATCATCCCATGTATGTATTACCAAGTTGTGGTAAATGGAATATTAGCAACATTTTGGAAAACTGATTCTTTTAAAAGCAAGCAATATGTATTCTCTGGTAAAGCAATACCATTTTAAATCCTGAAGCCTTTGTCCCAGATATTTACAGAAAAGCTACTGATGAGTAGGAATCAGTGCTCCACCAATTACATTTGCTCATTGAACATAATCTGAGAACAGAGCATTTAACATTTTGGGAAATATCAGTCATTTCAGGAAACAGTAAAGCAGTTAAGAAGAACAAAAACAAGTGGTTTGAAGGAATGCTATTTATTAAGGCTTTGCTGTACATATTGTGTTCTTTGAATACATTTCACATAGGAAGATTGTTGGTAAATTTCCCCCCGCCATTATTTCCAGTACAAATCAATAATTTTTTTAACTTGCCTCAAAACAATCAACCAATGCAGGCGTGAGACCTGTTAAAAGGCTAATTAAACACCATGTATATAAATCACAATGGCATTTTCAACAACCATTGAATCTGGATTGTGAAGACTCTAAAAGAGATATATGGTAGACGTTAACTGCTGATGACTTCAGAACATAAGTTCAGCTTATCGTGTGACCATAAACATATGTGTGATTCAACTCATTTTTTGTTTCAATACAAGCTTACCAGCACAACATACTTGCCAATTACAACTCCATGCAGAAACAATGAAAAAAGTGGTATAGTATGTTAGAGTTAGAAGGTTTAACAGGGCTCTAACACTTTTTGATTTCCCGGTCAGTAAAACAATCATTACATTAGCCAAGCTTTGTTAGTGGGACAAACTTTATCTTGGCTAAAAAGAGAGAAAAAAAAAACCTTCAGACCCTAAGCAGAAGGAATCCATCTCTTGAGTGCTGCCTGTTGATTGGGCTAGCCCAGGGTCCGCCTTCTCCAGACCCCATGAACTATAAAAAAACTCCAGCAGAGCCTCTCAGGGGTTAGAAGAATGTGATTGCAAAGAAATCCCTGGGTCCTGACCGCTGCCACTACTGACATCGCTTACATGCAGCTGGGTTCATGCCAGAGCCAATGTTTCACACCATGGTTGATTTCTCAGAAAAATACCTGGAAAGGTAAGAGCAGACTGTTATTTTCACTTTGCAGATAGAATAGAAGATGATGTATTTGTGCCCTGCAGGGATAGCTACCCTTAGGGTGGTAAGAAGGCTATTTGACCTCTATTTGGATTTCATTTGACAGTCTCAGTGAGGAAGGCGAAACCCCCCCATAGCCCCTCGAGAGTTTGGTGCAGGGACTATTTTGGAGGAAGCGGCTTTAAATTTAACTCAAGGCTGTCCCGTTTTCTTCTTATAACCAACCTGGATTTCAGGAAAAGGATTGCTCATGTAGTCCTTCCAGCTAGAACACTGGGTTTTTTATAGCCTTGATTGAAGGAAATTGTCAATGTAATAGGGTTATATTTAGGGAGGAAACAGGAGACTTCTTTTTTTTCATTCTCTTTCTATGAATATGGCGACGTGTTTTTGTTGGCTATAAAGCACTGTGCATGTTTTCCATTTTTGTCGGCTGTTATGCTATGAAACTGTGTGTTTTTTGTAGTTATTTCAGAGTTGTTCATTGTCAGAGCCAGAAAATAATGTTTATTTATTGCATAAAGTTACAGACATTGTAACACTGAACTTGACCTATTATACAAACAGGCCCAAATTCAGGCACAGTTTTGTTTTCGTGTCATGTCCCGTATTCAGTTAAAAAGGATACCGGCCCTCTGTCAATATACCTGAATTGGGACTGAAAGTGCTCTTGGATATTGCTCACGCTATGCTTTGCTATACCTTTTAAACTATAATACCTATAGCTGACAAATAGTCATGTGGCAATTAGACGTGGGAAATGAAAAGGATTGCAGCAGATTTGCTTCCTGCATGCATGTGGACTGTGATCTGCATTATGTCTGTCTGCAGCTCTCCCCATGTGCCACCAGACCCTTTCCCTGAGAGTGCGGCCTACTTTCTGTTGCACCAGGAATAGCCAGAGGGGTGCTATTAGTGCATCTAATGTTAGCCAAGCAAAGAGGGAATATAGAGCTTTGGAAGCTGCTGATAATTGCAAAGCAAAAGACCTCTAGGTTCTTAGCTTCATTGTCAGGGCTTTATCGTATATGCAGCCAACGAGGTGGATGTGCTACTAAAAGCTTGTTGAACAGTGGAACAGAAATGTCTGGCTGAGTAGTGTAGATCAAAGATCGTCTTAATTTGATAATCTTTAGACAGAGCATGTGTCAGCCTCTTGTGGAGTTAAGTCAAGTATAAGAGGTCAGTAGGTGTATTAAATCAAATTGAGGGTGATAAATGACTAATAGTGTTAGGACCTGACTGGAGCGAGATATCTGCAGTGAGGTGTAGAAAAAAAACTAATTAAAATGGAGGTACTCAAAACTAATAATATGTAAAAAGGAACAGACAACACTTAATAAATCGAATTTGACTACTGACCCACGAGACCCCCCCCCACAAAAAATAAAAATAAAAACAGCATGTAGTTGTGCTTTCCGATGTCACAAATAGCATCTGCATGTGACTGTGGAGTACATCGGAATCCCTTTTTATGCCTGTTTTAACTCTGTTAAACCTTGAGCTACATTTGAAGCTTTACTTGGGGGGGATCAGAATACCATCACTAAAATATCAACAAATCTGTGAGGTCAAGCTGAACTGGCTCAATGGATTAGAGACGCTTGGGAAAATTCTAAAAACCAGCAAGTCAATTTGTCGGTATCACTGAGGCTGTGGCTCTAGGATATTTGGTTATTTAAAAAAAATTTTTTGTTGGAACTGTATAATAGAATTTGGCCCACAACTAAAGATGAATTTAGTTACGGTTAATCTACAAGATTATGGACAAATTATGCAAAATGATTTGCTATTAACACATTATACAACATGTGATAAACTACCTTTACATTTGTTAATTTAATTTCATACTCAATACCTTATTTGAACATTTAATGAAGTGAATTGTAGTGATAGTGATTGATTGGCAGCTCTTTAGGTGTGCAGTATTCAGTGGCCCCCACATGGTGGCACGAGAGAAACACAGATTTCTCTTTAAGTGTCTGTTGTTTTGACATTACTGTCAT
The DNA here is from genome assembly GCA_032876305.1 of Orestias chungarensis. Lineage (NCBI taxonomy): Eukaryota > Metazoa > Chordata > Actinopteri > Cyprinodontiformes > Cyprinodontidae > Orestias > Orestias chungarensis. Next base: position 9,718,000 of record JAVLVB010000002.1, read on the forward strand.
ATCACTCTCACATGAGCTCAGTCTGTTTAAAACCAGGCATAAATAATATTGCATCTTTTGTCAGGCCCGGAGCCTACTTTCCAGGGCTTATAAAATATGATTTTCTTCTTCGCTCACATGTTTTGGAAAAGACAGAGACTCTCTTTTATTTAAACACAGCTCTCATCCTAATTGCCTCAAGTCAAAACCCCAGAATAGAATTATTTAATAAGTTCTGCTCTGGTGTCATGAGTTTTTTTTAAACAGCATGGGAGATGTTATAACAGTATTTACAAGCTTCAGCCTTTCAGCACTGAGCTATTTTCAGGTATATTGGAGAGACCCTGTTGTTTTTCTAAAGCTGAAAGCCTTACACTGGAGCTCTGCAGTTGAGCATCTAGATTTCAGACTGCTTAAAGCAGGGCACTTGTGTTATTGCAGTCAATGGATGAGTCATCCGGCCATGTCTGGAGGCAAATTTTCTCTTTTTACCGGGCAGTGAAGAAAAATAAATAAATAAAAAATGCTTAAAGTCTATTTTTAAAAGGTACTTTTAATCTGACAAGCTGGCCTTTTTGGAACCTATATTTTAATTAACTGAGTATGGCTGTGTAAATGTATTTAGGCCCACATAGTTTTCAAAAAGCAGACTATTAGACCTTCTTACAGGTCTGAGCTCATGCAAGTCAATCTCCCTTAAACATCCCACTCATCCGGATAAATCATGAACCTCTCAGCTGCTCCTTGTTACAGTCATCTGTTCATTTGCTCAGGCATGTTTTGACATCCCTGGCCCTGCAGTAGTCAGAAAACTAATCTCCACAGCTGGTTGTGCTCTTTGTCTTTTGTGTAAACCATCTCACTTGCCAGCATGCATGTAGAACATCTTCTCGATTCCCATTGTAGATCAATAGAAATTACCAACACCTGTTTCTGGTATGATAGTGCCGGTGAGGCAAGCATGAGTTGGCAATAGTGGAGAGAAGCTATAATAGCTATTAGCTATTATTCATAGCAGAATCCTCTCACTGGCATTCAGGTGTATTTATCTATTTTACCAATATTGTAATTCCATGCTAATGCACGGTTGTTTGAATGAGAAGTGTCTATTACAGGAAGTGCTGATGCTTAATTTGGGGGGATACATGCTCTCCTGAGACCTGTGGTTTGGGACAGCTCGCCATGATTAGGCCTGGGCAGCACACAAGGCTGCGCTGCGTTATTAGCAGGCCAGTCAATCCACAGTGGAAATCAAAAACAGGAACTCAGGAAATGGGTGTTGAGTGAGGTCACATCCCAACGAGGCGGCACGTGCTCCAGGTCGGGAGAAGAGAGGACGTGTACCATGGGAATATGGGAATGTGCAGGATCCTCTTGAACCACATGGGTACCAAGAGCTGGGTTTCTACAACGGTGGAGTCTTAATATGCTCATTTGCGTGAAATGATTAGAAGAAATGTGGTCTGGAGGACTTTGGATGCTAACTCTTGAGGGAACGGAGATTTTTTTGTGCCCTATTGCCCCTGCCTTGGGTCAGGTTCTATTCAGCAACCTCTATGGACATATGGAGGATGGCGTGATGAAACAAATGAGCGAAGACTGACTCTCTCCTCCTCTGGCTCATTTGCTTAGTCCCTGTCGAGCAACCTGCCAGGGACATTCTACCATTAAGGACTGAGCTAGATATTAGATTAACAAGAAAGAAGCTGACGTGAAGTTGGGAAGAGTCTTTGCCTTTTGGAAAGCTGTTTCGCCAACCTAACTCGGCTGAAGGCTACGATGTACATTTGTGTTCATGCTTTATGGTGTTTACTGGTTCGGTTTTATGTGGACTGGCTTTAAAACTCAGCTGATGATTCCATACTTTGGATTGTTTCCGTTGCGGATTGCAGACTTGGAAACTTATCTGGTTTTCTTTGTGTGTTTTCTCTTTCTTCTCCATTCTCAACCCCCCCCCCCCCCCCCCCCCTACCCCCATGCTTCTCCTGCATTTGCATTTACCAACCCTGTTTTCCCGTTCTCCCCCTCCACCCTCTTTCTTTCTCTCAGGGCCAAAGACATGAAGAATCGGCTGGCTTTCCTGCGGAGGAGAAATGAGTCCCCAGGAAGCAACCCAGCCGGGAAGTTAGACAAATCTATGAAGTCAGTGAAGTAAGTGGCCACTTCCTGACAGCGTGTGCATGTGGGCGGGAGTTTAAGACAGGTTTGTGGATTTGACCCTGTGTTGGAAGGTAGACATGTGGGCAGCAGGAGAGACGGGCGAATCTTTGTAGTGCGGCATTCAAGAATGTAATAAATGAAAACAATCTGTGAAAGACCAAGGTTATTGTCAAGTTTGCAGTTTTTTTTTATAAATTTTTTTTTTATCATAGTTTCTTTCTAATAATTGCTTCAAATACAGTGTAGCACATCTTTTCATAGTTTGATAAACATCTAATATTTTGTATTGCTTCGTATAAAATGTTTTACATAGTAACTGGTTAAGTCAATGTTTTTCACTGTCTTGTACCTCACAAAATAATCTGAGGTCTTCATTTGCTCTCATTAACAACCAAGGTTTGCGCTTATAATTTTAAAAAGACGACAGAGCAAAAAAATAAACCCCCAAAACTAAGTATGGTATCTTCATTATTTAGAGAGCTTAAAATCCTAAAATACACAAACCTGTAAACTGATTTAAATATTGGCTCCATTTCATAATAACAAAACAGTTGCCCTCAATTGGAATCTAAGAAGAGGCTCAACTTAGAGCCTAAAATGTGGATTCCAATGAGGGTTCAAATGTTAAAATGCATTCATTGTAAGCATGAGCGGCACCAGGGGGCAGACACAAACCGTCTGTGATGGGAGGTCTCTAAAACCCCGAACACCTCCTGATTGGTTGTGTGAAGCTCCTTCCCCCTTTCTCCAAACTGGCACTGAGAGGGATTATAAAAGCCAACCCCCCACCACAGAGAAGAAGACAGACTCATGGCTTAAAGGTGCTGCAACTTCTTACCAACCAGAGCTGAATGTGTCAGACTAGAGTGCAGCGAAGCTTTAGGCGAGAACAGTCTGCTCACACGTTCCCACTCATCTGCGTAGTGTCGCCCTAAATCCTGCGGATGGGTCACACAATGAGAAACCTGGCTGAAATGGGCTTGTTAAAGAACCGTTCTGCTTTCATCTGCAGGCCCACTCCAGAGGAAGCACTCAAATGGGGGGACTCGCTTGACAAGCTGCTGGGACACAAATGTAAGTTTCCTTTTTTTTATATTTCTCCTTCCGTATTTACTTGCTTTGCAAATGAAGTGTTGGTTCACCCTTCATTCGTCAGAGGGTTGGGAACTGTAGATACATATGGGTTACATGCTCATACTGCTGATCTGAGTGGCCAACCTGCTGCATAATTCCTTAATCCACACACAGACACACACACACAAAGACCACAGTTTATGACACGATGTTTCTTAAGATCTCAAAAATCCAGTTTGCCCCTGATTCAGTTCTTTCTTTTATAATTGACACAAATCCAGGTCTACATCTGTTTCTCATTCGGTGCTCTTGGCCCCTATATTCCTTCTCCTCTCATTTCCTCTCCTCTGCTCTTACCTCACTGCTCCTCGCCAGAGTGAGGTAAGAGATGAAGGCCTTGTCCGGCGTTGCTTATCAGTGTGGGTGATTCATGGGAACGGAAAGGTGCTGAGAGGAGCCATGGGTGGACTCGGTTCCTGCCATTCTTTCCCTTGGATGCCCACTTCCTCAAATCATTACCCGCGCCAAAACTTGAAAATTTCCCTCTTGAACTCAAAAACATAAATTTCCATGTCCGATTTCAGGGCTGCTTTAATAAATATTAACAATTTAGAGTTAATGGGTGATTTTATTTAAAGGATGTTTTGGACTTTAATATATTCTTCCCTTTTGATGAGTATTTTTTATTTAACTCTTACTTTACTGAAACCGCATGACTCAAAAGGCGCAGCTATTTTAGGAGCTCAAAATCCAAGGAGGGCTTCAATGGTGAGGTTACCATGGCACTCTAGTCAACTCTCCTCTGTTTATCCTCCTCCCCTCTTGCTCCCTCTCAGATGGTCTGGCAGCCTTCAGAGCTTTCTTGCGCACTGAGTTCAGCGAGGAAAATCTGGAATTTTGGCTAGCATGTGAGGAATACAAGAAAGTAAAGTCGCAGTCCAAGATGGCCTCAAAAGCCAAGAAAATCTTCGCCGAATACATCGCTATACAGTCATGTAAAGAGGTAAGTTAGTCAAATAAATGTTATCTTTAAAAAAAAATTCTCATATGCTGTTTTTCTTATGATTTTCTCACTGATTATTTTTCACAGGTCAATCTGGATTCATGCACTAGAGATCAGACAAAGGACAACCTGCAGAATGTGACACGCTCCTGCTTTGACTTGGCACAGAGGCGGATATACGGGCTGATGGAAAAGGACTCGTACCCTCGCTTCCTCCGCTCTGAACTGTACTTGGACTTAATTAACCAAAAAAAGCCCAGCGCCACATCAACCTCATCCTCCTCATAAAAGATGAAGAAGGACATAAGGAGAAATGAAAATGACGACAGACACAAATGGGCAGACGTGGGGGAAAAAATAACCCCAACCGTGGTTGGGATGTGAGCTTCATTGTTTGCCTTTTTTATTTTATTTTTTAAGTCTGTGTATGTATGTCATCCTGTTCACTATGATTTTTTTTATGTGTGACAAAAGATAAGCAAAGTTATGGCACTGCAAAGGAATGTAGTTCACACAGTTACCAGACAGATGGATGCATGAAATGGGTGAATGATACTAAATTTACGGAAGCCCACAAAACAAGGGCTGGAGCAGAAAGTGGATACCTGTCTGATCACTGTTTCTGATGTGCTTTTTCATGCCGAAGTCAGAAAAAAAAGGATGCATTTATTTGTGTTCTTGTCCAGTTGTACTGGATAAAAAGGAAGGGGTTGCACCAAAAACCCTGCAGACATGAAGACAGTCCGGTACTGTTTTGTCACTTTTCCCCTTTATCTGCCAGTTTAAACCCCCTTCCTGCTCCACTGTTTTCTTCTCTTTAAAGGAGCTTCATTGCTATTGGTACGATTGAAAGGTCTATTTGGTTTCCTCCTGTCTTCTCATTAGATCTCTGATGATGGAGGAGGGAAAAAGCTGTTTGAATCATAACTACCTTTCTGTTAAAGGTCATATTCACGCAAAGCTTCTGTGAATGAACCTGCCTTTTCAATTCAAGACTGGATTCCACAACGGAGACAGATGAGCAAAGAAAATGAAAGGATAAACTGGAGTTGCATTCGAACACCAATCTGAGAACTACTCCCACTCAAGCACAACAAACATTTGAAGCCTCAGTTGGACAAAAAAAAAAAAGACGACTTGCTTCCTGCCTCCAAAGACTATTTACTAAAAGGAACCTAAAATTCGGAAGAAAGCAACATCTCCTTTAACATTGTAGCTCATTCTGGACTAATCAGGAAGCATTCTCAGGACATTGCTATTACAGGTTACAGCTCGATATCTTCTTCATGGTTACTGGTTTTCTATATACACCCATTGTTTTGTTTTTTGTTTTGTTTTTCTAGTATGCTTTGGGAACCAATCTGCACTCCCTTATCCTTCTGCGCTACGCACAAAGATTGCTCATTTCCTAGCCAGGCGGAAAAACAAAAAGAAATGCTTCATGTGTATAAAGGAGTTACTTATTTATTTAGATTAACCTGCTGGATGCTTCTAATGACACAACTTCACGTCCTCTAGAGCACTCCCTCTAAAGCTTTTTACTTTCCTCTTAACCACCGAACAGGACCAACGCTGTCCTGAACTTTTTAAGTGCAATATTTTTTTCATTATTATTTTTTATTTTTATTTAAATGTTATTATCATGTTTGGTTTGTTCATTTATTTCGATAAAACTGAATTTTAACGGGGGACGACGGAACGGCTTGAGCTCTGCATTATCTTTTATTTGTTAAGAGAAACATACTTAGAGCTATAAGGTTGACTTAAAGTAAACTTCAAGAATCATAAGCAATTGATTTAGTTTTAGGCAACTGATTTTAGTGTTTTAACACCCCAGCAGCAGGCAGCTGGGGAAGTTTTGGTTGTAAATATAGTTCTTTAAGAAAACGATGTGATAACACATTAAAAAAAATAAACAAAAAGAAAATACGAGAAACAAACAGGTCTCTGCTGGAATGAGTAAGGGACCCAGCTGTATCTATGTAAATATAAGAGACTCAAAATTATAAGATGACATGTATTGTTAAAAATAGGTTAGAGCAGATACAGTCTGCTCTTATTCCCCCTGGTTATACACTGCTTGTAAGGAGTTTTTCTGAAATGCATTTTATCATTTTCACTGTTTACAATTCAAAATGCATCTCCTATGATAGCAAGTGGTAAACAATAGACTACATTTGTTGTCATTCCTAATGATAAATAAACCAACCAACTGATAAAGTGAACTGTCTGGTGTCCGGTTTCTTTCGCCATGATGCAAGTATGCCCTAGCATAGTGTTCAGAAATTGTAAATAAAAGGCATTTATTTATGGTCTGCTGCGTTCAAAATAAAAGCTTGTAATGGTTTGTCATATTATGGGTCAGAACCTTACTTATTGTATTATAAGACACAAATTTTAATATGTTAAATCAGACTAAAAAGAATAGTTAATTACTGACAAAATAAGGAAAGGCAATAATTTGAGTTGCTTTTTCTTTCCTCTATGAAGTCAGACATTTATTTACAGTGGGATCATCATGTCTTTAATTAGCTTTGGAAACTTGGGAGTGCCCAGATAATGATGGTATTGCTTTGTAAGATTACTACCAATTTCATAAAACTTGGCCTAAATGGAGATCTGGATGTAGTAAGGTGCTTCACAAACACACTGCTTACTTGTATCATACCATGAGGTAATCAAAAGGTTTTTAGCCTTTATGGCTAAGAAAGGGTAAAACAAACTAAGGACTGTCGGTGCATTTTTTTTCATTTTATTTTCTTTAACAAACCTTCAAGAGCTCTGATAAAGACATTCCACTCTTGGCCAATTTGGAAAATGTCATGGCAGCTCAGTATGTTAGCTGTTGCTTGCTGGTTATTGAACAGCTTGTAATCTTTGCGACATCTATCCTTTTGAAGGCTTATGTCATTTAAACCCTTTTTTTATCTGTATATTAAAGAGAAATACATATATGTATCTTGTTTTACTAATGAAATTCTTAGTGGATTTTGGAGTTAAGTGGAACGATTGTAATCAACTCAGGTGTGACATTTTTTTCAAATCAATTTTCTTGGAGAACTTGAGTACAACATAAACAAGCATATATCATACATCAGAACCATCAGGGCCTTTATGTTTGGCAACCTTGCACGTAATAATGATTAGCATTAGCACGTTTTGTGTGGTTTTGTTCCTGCGTCATCACTTCATTGCTTTCTCTTTGGGGTTTCTTTTGGTTTCTGTTGACTTCATAGCGTTGCAAAATTTAAAACAAGATCTGCTTTGTTAAAAAACACACCAATTATGGTCTTAATTGCTTTAACTGTCCATAAAACGTACATAATTTCACTAAACCTACTATGCTGGTACTATACAGACGGATGGCCCAGTAAGTTGCTCTATGAATGAGGACCAATATCAACTGAGAAAGGTTTTGTATCTTAGTGACAAAGATCTTTAGACTTATCTTGATCAAGATTATTATTCTGAGTAGATAGGACACTAAATCAAGTGTTGACAGACTTGTTGGAGGATGATAAGAGGAAACAGCAGGGAGTCTTTGAGGTTTGTGTGGATCTGTGTGTTTGGGGGTTGGTCACTCTTAAGTCCAGCTGAATAGTGTAGTAACTGCACCTAATCTTCTTTACCAGCCGCCATCTGTTTTGACAGACGTGGTTTCTTTTTTCCACTAGTGCTTCTTGCTCCACACTGAGATGACCCTTGAAGAACCCACACTCTGGAGATTTTGTTTTTCCACTCATTTTGTTTAGCCTCACAATAGTACTGCTTTTAAGGCAAGTTACTTTGTCATATCCTTTTGTTCAAGCTTCCTTCCTTTTGGTCATATGTGGAAGCCATGTGGAAGTGTTTGCTATTGTTTTTCAGCTCAGCTTTCATATGTCCTAGCTTATGTTTCCTCCTGCGATCTCTTATGTCCGGTAGTTTCAGATGTGCCCATCAGTGTTTCCTCTGCCTTAACAGTTAAGATATTACCAGAAACCAAAAGCTATTGTCTTTATTTATAGGTTTTTCTTTACTTCATTGCCCTATTTGCTTGCTTACCGACACAAGCCTTTAATTTAAAGAAGTTTTAAAATGGTGATACACTATACAAGTACTACCAAAACTAAATTAAATGTACAAAATTGAAAATCAGATCAGAATCCCAAACCTTTAAAAAAGTTGTTGAAAAATGTTTCCAAAGCCATGTTAAAAGTAATACTACAACAATTTGAAATGTAGAAATTCACACAAAGTTCCCAGTACAGTGAGAAACAGTAAGAAAATGTATAGCCTTATTTGGGTTTCAAAACAAAACAAATAAAGATTTTCTCTTTCACGATAGAGGTTTGGGTAACAGACAGAAACTTGAGACTGATTGCCTTGAATATTTGCATATAGGCTTTGAAGTTCATATCATGTTCACATGGTTTAAACGTTTTACAGGTCCTGCGTATGTTCTCTCACAGCAGAATCAACTACTTTTTTATTGTTTGCCGCCTCTTTGCCTCATAAAGTCAGAAGTTTATTCCAAATGGTTGGTATTCAGACGGTTTCTACATAATATCAAAGCATTCAGTCATTATGATCTACCTAGTCAGTTTTGACCACTGAAAACATTTTTTTCTGCACAGTAAGTACGAAAACAGCCAAAAGTACCGGGAAGAGGGTTTTCTTGCAACATCTAACAAATTTATTACCAATGTTTGCACTTTCGCATTTCATTTCCTCTGATGAGGGTTAGTGCAGCAGCTTGTCTTCACATGCTCTTGTTATTCATGCGCTACATCTTAATCCTCCCTGCAAGAGAGATTTAGGGATTTCAGTCCAGGACTGTTACCAAAATATGCTACATTAACTAATTTGATCTCTTCAAATTACATGTAGAATATATATATGACTTCACACAGAGAGTAAACTGTGCTTATTTGTGTTGCCTGCTTAAAAGAAGAAAAAAAAAACACCTGTTCCAAGATTGTTTTATTCAGTTTCCCAAGTTATTTGTCTCATTGAACTGTTTAGACATGAGCCCGGTTAAATGTTCCAGGAAGGCTGATGTGATGACACACAGTTCACCAGACAACAGAACAGATTTTAAATGAAGCCCTCAAAGGCAGAGAGAAGTGTGGAGAAAACACAGGTGTTCCCTGGCAAAACACTTTAAATGACGGATGCTTCAAGGAACTCTAGGATTCAATATTGCGCCTCGCTAAAAGGAGTGTAAACAACCAAATTTCCACTGATATCACCGGATGAAACTCAATACATTCCAGCGGATTGTTTTGAGGCATTTCCAAACTATTTCTAATAAATTGCTATTTTTCCTGTTATGTGTTTTATATGCTAACAGCCTATTGGACAATTATCTTGTCTTCAAAATGAACTTGGAAGCTGGATCTTTCTTTTTTTATGTGTACTGTCAGGCAGTGTAGCACTGTAGTTGTCTGAGTGCCAAACATAAATCTGATACAAAATCCAATGGACCTGGAGACAGGGAAAGGGAAAAAAGCCCAAAGAACAGAGAAAAGAAGAATTTGTTATCACCTGGAAGTCTTCTTCCACACAGAAAAAGAAAATACAGAGAACCCATGGAAACAAACAACAGTTGGATTATTTAGGCTGCAAGTCATAAAATGTTATGAAATGCCTGGTGGAGTCAGAATATTATTTCATTCAGTGTTTAATTATATCAGATAGAAACAAATGAGTTTCCATATCCCTTTCAAGCTTAAGTCTGAATTTAAAGACGAATAACCACTTCCTGACCTCTTCTGCCCGTATATTTTAATTTTGGATTCTGCACCTTTGTCACATCTTGTGGAAAAGCTTTGTACTTTAAAGATATAGACACTTTTTTCTTTTTCCAATTGTATTTTCATATTTTTAATGCCCTAACATCCAAATACATCATACATATAACTAACTTGAACAAAACCAACTAATATTCTAAACATATCAATCAGAAATCCTTTGATTTAAATTATTGTGTGTAAACTAGCAGACAAAGAGGTTAAAACCAGTTAACTGTGTCAGCCGCCAGACAGACAGATTGAAACTATTCAGTATTCCCAAGGATCACTGCCTTTTGCCAAAAACAGATGGAGACTGTTACGCAGGGCTGTGACCTGAGCTGAGTCAGCTCCTGTGAAGTTTGAAGTTATCATCAATAAGTAGATCAGTTTGAATCACCTACTTATTGTTTGAAAGTAAGAAACTCTGATGCAGAAATATAAGAATATATGGCTGGTATAAAGCCATCCATGCATTTATTGCTTGGATTTTTGTATTAATTTCAGGACTATGAACCACAATCGTCCTGTCTCAGTTAAGTAAACAAGAATGCCAAAAAGATATGTATAAATGAAATTTATGTCTTACAACGACATGCTCTTGAAATGTCATTTGATTAACTCATGACTCCCATTTGCATTTTTGCCCCGTGGCTATGTTCACGTCCAGTAATGCTTGTAAATGAAGACCCAGCTTTTCCATCTGTCTATTCATTACCAGCTATTTATTTACCAGATAAGGTGCGTAAATAAGATACATTTTGAAACAATTTCACTATGAAACTACTGCTTAAAGCTGTAGTGACAATACTAATTATAAATAAAATACAGTCTAACTGTTTTGTTTCTTTTGTATTTTATAAAATCCCCTCCATTTTGCAGTGTCAACTCCAGAGTCACTAAAATACCTAATATATAAATATATTATCATTGACATAAGAACCCTGTGCACATTACCATTGGAGTGTCAGTTGTGATTCAATATATCATGCAGCTCCACTCACTTCTTCATGTCTCCATGTCACTTAAGTCACAAAGTCTTTCAAATGTATTGTAAACCCTTTCAGATTAATAATTTCAGTGGTTTTCAGCCTACATAATGAGAAAAATCTATTTAAGTAATTTTTTAAATCTACAAATGTAGCAATAATCAGGACTGGTTGTTGCTGGTGAAATGAAAAAACAAAACTGAATGTTGCTGGTGAAATGAAAAAAAAAACTGAATGCAATCCATGCATAATTTATCTATGATTAAATAAGACAGTTTTAGTTTTCTCCTCCTTAAGAGATGTACTCATCACAATTTAAAAAAATGAATTTGTATGTTTGTCATATTTCATGTTGTATTATTTTAATTTAAAAAATGTTTCAAAAAATAAATCTGGAAGCCTTGAAAATTTTTTTTAATTGCTCCTTCCCCACTCTGTCTGCAGAACATTTAATTTGTTGTTCCATTTAATCATAGTTCAGTCTTGTTATGTTATGTATATTTGAAACCGTTTTTAAAAATGATAACTTGTTTCTGAATACCTTGTTATTAAAAGGTGACATCAATAATGAAAATCTTTAGATTTTGGCATATTAGTCAGTAAAAAGTGAGACTGAAGTAGACACAACACAATTCTTCTCTTCTTTTTTTTGTGCATTTAGTTTTTTTACGGTCTTGATCTATTATCCTTCTTTTTGTACTGAGCAGGTCAAAAGGTTAAAACCAGAAAAAAACAACAATCCTTAAATGCCATTCATTACTATCCTTTTACTGGATACTTATTAGATGTTTCTATAGTAATTGTTCTGTTTCTTTAAAACTATGGGTTGCTCTGAGACAGTCCGATCTTTAGGCCTCAGTTAGTCATACAAGCTTATCTAGACTACTTGCCTTTTGTAATTAAAACTTTTGTAGACAACCCTAAAGTTATTTTGCCCTTTACCATCATCATCTGGAGATAATTATTTCCTGTTAGTGGTGTTCTAAACTAAACATGCCTTGTAGTTTTCAGTCAGGCAGCCGCTTAGTGTGTCTCTCTTTTTCAATTATAATGCATATCTTCCCTGAAGGTGCTGTGTACCGGTGATTGTGTTTCTTCATTCACATTAATGAGCTGACTCTGCTGTGAACTGACATTACAAAGCATGTGTGTCATTCATTCAAAGTGGGGAAGTGAAACAACGGAAATGAATCAAGCAGATGATGTCACGACATAATTCTGAGCATCCTCAATCTTGTTTGAGTCATGTGTAGGTAAAAGTCATAACACACATACTTTATTGTACATCACCTTTCTCGCTACAAAGTTTTTGTATTTCTGTGGGAGAAGAATATTTTCAAGTCTTAATAATCTGGGGGTAACATTTTTTAAGACACAGGCTTCTCTTTGCGCAGACAAATATTTCCCTGGAGCCATTCAGAGGATTCTATAAACAAAGTGGAAAAAGTTAAGCATTAGCTGGGGAATAATAATCAATGAGTTTGAAATTCTGACGTTCACTGATCATCATTTCATGTGACTTTAAACTTCGTGGAGGCTGAGACTCTGACACTCATATGACAGCATACATTTAAATATAGATTTTTTTCAATTAATTTTTTTATAAATACATGTGATTTCATGCATCATGCAAGAATTCATCATCTCTCTCACTATGTGAATGTACATTTAATTTTTATATGTCAAAGGTGTGTCAAGAGCCTTTGCTGTTGTAATGCACACAAATGACTCTTCTTTAACAAGATGTTAAGCCTACAAAGCAGATATTTGAAATAGGACAAATAACGGTTTACGTTTCTATTTACTAAACAAGCTTTGTTGTGCATCAACAGTGTCAAATAAATTTCCACTCAGACAGCCTTTGTTACCATGTTGCTTTAATACTGTTTTCACTGCATGGGTCAAATACAGAACCAGGGACGAAATCCAGAAAAGGTCCATTCAATTGAACAAGACCAACTAACTGGGGATGTTTTAACTTGAATGTGTTTTATAATTGATTCTCCCAATATTCACTACATTCATAATAATAAGGCTATACAAATTAAGATACTGGTGATTATTCTGTCACACAAGCTCATGTAATGCTAGTCAAAGGCAACAATAGAAACATGTTCAAAGTATAATAAGAAGCGAGGCTCTTTGTCTAAAACAGTAAATAATTACTGTCAAACGCTTTAAAAAATTACTTTTAAGACTAAAATTGAATCATTATCATAATATATATATATATATATATATATATATATATATATATATATATATATATATATATATATATATATATATATATATGACAAGACTGTTGAGCATGGCACTTTAGGTTAATGTTAAATGAGTATGACATAACCTGTATAATTTTTTAATTAAATGATCGTGACAACATGATTTATTGTTAATAGATACAAGTATTTTAAAGTTTATTGTGTTGTTGTTTTGTTCCTCTCTGAATGTCTGCATGATTTACCTTCGTTGCGGCTGTCGGAAAGGGAAAGTAAATCTGTTGGCCTTGCGTTGGCCTCAACGAATAACTCATAGTCCGTCACTGCCAGACAGGACACACAAAAAAAATTTATTTGGAGCATTGAAGCATACACTACAAGGCTCCATCGATACACATGTATAACCCTTTATTATTATTACCCTTTATTACTATTTACCTCAAAAGCATTAAAACGCTGACAGCTGTATAAGAACTTTAAACCCTACAGAACATCTTTCAAGACATGCTTTTTGTTTGAGGTCTCCCAAGTTCGTAATAAAAAAATTAAAGGTGATCTGAATCTAAAATTAAGAACTCAAATAAAAAAAAGGTTTTATAATCATCCTGTAATACCAGTTGAGCTAGTTAATAAATAACAATAATAAAAATCACAAAAAATAGTTTGTCATGTGCACCTGCCCCCGTGCATTTGTATTTTAACAATAAAATTATTAGCCTTGTAATGTTTTTCTTCTGCAAAATGGGCCTGTTCATGATTCAAATGACAAAACTTATTACTTGACATCTATTTTTCAACTAGATACATGTGAAAAGAGAGTTCACATAATTACACAAAAACCTCCATTAATGGAAAGTGAAGTATTTGGGCTGTGACTATAAATCTGACCCTAGTTTTTCAAACCATGTCCTCCATCAGAATAATGAGGTAAAAGGCTACGCAACAGTTTCCATCTTGGCTCTAAGTCATTTGTTTGCAAAGTAAATCTCCCTGAAGATTTGTGTGCCAGCCAAGTTGTAGCAAGTTATGCAGGGGGCAGAAAGAGAAACAGAGGCTGTACTGGGTGCATAGCTGCCCTTCTGCTTCCATTGTTAATACTAAAAATGAAAGGGATGGTCAAATGAAAAACAATTTATAGACAGTATAATGTACTTTTATAATACTAATATTATAGAGCAGGAAAAGCCAAAAAAAATTCAGTGATATATGACTGAATTCATGAGTTTGTATTATTCCATACCCGTCTTTATGTTTGATTACAAATGTAAATGTAAACTACCTGTGTTCAACAGGAGGACACCAACTGTACAATATACTACGTTTACATTTTAGTTAAGGATGGTAAACTTTCAGCTTTGCATCCAGCAAACATGAGAACACCATAATATAAACTATCCATCCGTCCACCGATCCATCGAAACAGGCAGACAGATATGTACACCCATAGACATATAAAGAGAAGACCCTTGTGTGACTGCTATGGCTGCCATATTGAGTCGCTCATCCAGCCTACTTGGCTATACCAGAGCTGCAAAGATGACTCAGAAGTGAAGCATATGTTAGATAAAACTGACAGACTGTGTTGGCACGTGTATTGCATGAAATACTTGGTAAGTCTTTAACTAACTAACTAACTAACTAACTAACTAACTAACTGCACACATACATCCTAAATGTCATTATTTCTTTTTATTCATGTTACGTTTATTTACACTAAGAGACCAACTCTCATTTTTAAAACTTTTTTGAATATAGATTTAAAACAACATTTTATCAAAATCATTGTCACTATCATTAAAAAAAATTAACAAAAAAAAAATCAAATATGAAAACACATCTTTTTGACTTTCACTGGACTTTTAACATGTAGCTCTTTCATTCCCAAAATGAGTGTGTCGTTCAAAATATTAGCTTTTTTACTAACTAAGTTTTATTATGTTTTTAGCATCAAGCAATCTATGTGTGATCTAAAAAAGGTATTTTATAAATGCAGCAAAACTCTCAAGTTGCTTTGGTGCTAAATCAATAATCAGTCCCCACTGGTACAAAACGTTGGACTAACTAACTAACTAACTAACTAACTAACTAACTAACTAACTAACTAACTAACTAACTAACTAACTAACTAACTAACTAAGTAATAACTAAGTAAACCAGTTAATAATACAACATATTTCCTAACCATTGCAGATGTGGTAGACAGTCTTAATGGGAGTAGGATTGCTGAGACAAGTTTGCTGACATTTTATCCTACTTTTATTGTCATCACCAAGTATGTGTTAGTCAGTGGATCATTTGTTCAGTCATACAGAATCAGCAGCAGACAATTCAACAGGAGCTCCATTTTACTCTGCAAACACAGGATGTGGCCAAAATCCATTAATTCTTCCTAACATTTATACGTTCCCGGGATAAATGGATTTCAAAACTGGTGTAAAAATAGAAGAAAGGAGGGGTGGGGTACAAAAGAGGAAGGAAAGAGTAAATTATGAAACAGAGCTATCAGACTGCAGGGTTGGGAAAGAACTGGTCAGGCCAGGGCAGTCAAAAGGAAAACTTACTGTTATACTCAGAGAAAATATGAGGTTTATTTGGAGATAAAATAAATTTAAAAAATACATGTCTTTTTTTAAAGCTAGTGATGGAAATACTTTCTCCATTTTGTGTGAAATGTTTTTACTGAGTATCTTATATACAAAAAAAAATATGTAAAAGTTGAACATGACCTAATTTTAAAACTCTATTACAATAAAACATTTCTTCCCTTACAGTGGAAATGTAAATATTTTCCTAAAAGATTCAGGTTTATATTCTTAATCGTATTTGTATGGGATTGAAATGACGATTTAGTCAGCTTTGTAAATTGACGCATTTTGAAATGCTCTGGATGTCAGTTTAGATTATGGTGTGCTAAAAAAAATATTTCTCCAGCACTGATAAATAATTATTATTACTATTATTATTGTTACAGAAAAAGGCTATGGAAGGGTACAGATATTGTGAATATTTCCAGGAGAAAAAACATGTGCCAGACTAACATTAGTAATGTCATTAGTAAGATTGACAGTCAGGTATTGGAGGTTCAAAAATTCCCAGCACACATATTTCAAGTATGAAGGGCTCAATGAGTCCCCGGGAAGATTAGTCAGTACTCATAAAAATTACCAAAGTTATTCTAAAAAAAAGGCTGGAACTGTTAGTTAGGTATGAACACTGACAAAATGAAAGTAAAATGTGTTTTAAAAACATGAATGACAATAAAAGATGTGGTGAAAAAATTTAATTTAGAGATGAGAAAGAAAGGTTAAACTGTATTTAAAAGGTAGTATATTTGTGTTTATAGACAAAAAATATTTTATCCAGCAAAACAATATAATTTCTTAAACAATGCCCATTCAGAACATTATCTCAACCCATAGGATTGTTGACTGTTTCCTGACTGTTTCCTGACTATTGGTACCATCACATTCCAGAAGGACAGCACAGCATCTAAAACAAGCCATTCAACACAGCAACACTTGGAGGATGTGGTTCCTGTATTGGTACAAAAGAATGAAGGGCCACCGCAAAATTACAAACTGCAGTCCGTTGGGCTATTGTGTGAGCAGAAAGCTCATGAACACCCACAACAGAAAAAGTGACAGAGGAGGAACTGAATGCGAAATTTAAAAAGAGTTGGAGGAAAATTACTCTTTCAGGTTTCCATTGGGTTATGGTAAATAAATACACCCAGGAGCTGTCTGCAAGGAAAATGGTGACAGGTAGTTTGCTACATCACACCCACAACACCCAGAGATTCAACAAGTGTGAGCTTTTCATCGTAGGGGAAACTCTTGAATACAGTGGGAATCTTCTTGCATTTAGCACACTTTTTGAGATTTTCCATTCGCATTACTGTAAAATGAGTTTCATCCACTTAAAAAGGAGTTAATGATGCTTGTGTGATTTCTAAGGGGAAAAAAGTTTCTAGAACTCTTACATAACTCAATTTGGTCACACATATTTTAAAACAAAATGCCCTGTCTCTAAAAGAGCCATGCTCAACAGTCTTTATCACTGCTAGAAATCCAAAAACAATCTTCTTTTCAGTTAATTTATTTTTGCTGTCCAGATTGACATTGTTTTGTAATCAGTTACTGTACGGAAATTCAAAAAAGCTTGCAAGACTCTGTTAAATATGTACATGTGGAACCATTTTCATTTAACTTTACACCAACGTGGCTTGTGTGAGAAATTTACTCAAACTGTTTCAGATGAGTTGAGATAAGATTGTAGTCCTTTAACTACTTGGTGTGTCAAATATGCAACTACAACAAATTGTAAAACAGAAACAGTAACACAGTGGTTTCAGGAAGAAAGAGTTTACATTCCGCAGGCAAATTTAAATTTTTTTCCCTTTAATCCTAACTGATGATGGTGCACCATTTATAAAATTATTTTTACATACCAGTTTTTGTACATGTATTGTTAGTTGGGTGAGATTTGCACCTCATAATAACATTCGTGACATCACCGGAAGCAAACAAATCTGGAGATCGAGACAGTGGATGGTTTTGGAAAGTACGCGGGTGCACTTTTGGTTTCCACTCAACTGTTTTTCTGTTGCTATTTTGTCTTAAAGGACTGGTTTTCAAAAGGATTTTAAAGTGTTTATTTGGTTGGTGGTCAGACAAGGGTGGGATAAATGGCTTTGAATCTGCAGTGGCGGAGAAGTTCTGTTAAAGCTTGGAGGGCAAATTAACTTTTTCCATTGTGTCAGTGTGCCCCAGTCACAGGATTTAAATATGTTGTGGTTTGAAAAAAACTGCAATGATTTTATATTGTCTGTTAGCAATATGTATGCTTAATTTTAAAAGATTTTCTCATTAGGTCTTTAACCACTGAAATTTGGCAGCTTGTGTAATAAAAATAATATGATGATATTTCTCTCTGAAAATAATTTTTTTTGAAAGACACACAGAATGACACACAAGCTGATTTAACTGTTTCCACCTAAATGTTTTGTTGTATGTTTGTACAACTGTCTAAACTAAGCATTTCTGCTTTCCGATGGCATATAAAATAGCTTCATACTTAATTGTTTAATGAACAATGGGCTTTCTGAAAGCATGTGTTATGATCTATTAAAAGGGAACTGCATACATTTTTGTTTCATAAAAGCAACTCTGAAGCATACAATGTAAATGTCAAGGAAAGACCTTGCAGATTCAGTCAATCTTATTAAACCAAGGAACGTGTCATTTCCTCCACTTTACTTTAAAAAATCAGAAGAAAACAAAAATCCTATTCAAACTTTAATTCGCAGTGTCCACTTGCTTTACTAAGTCAGCTAATTAGCGAATAGAATCCAACCTTCTTTAATGCATCCATGCATCCATCCATCCATCCATTCATTATCTTCCACGTATCCGAGGTCAGGTCGCAGGGAACGAGTCGAACAGAGAGACCCAGATTTCACTCTACCCAGCCAGTTAGGTCAGGTTGCTTGGGGCAATCGCAAGGCCTTATCAGGCCAGCTAAGAAACATAGTCCTTCCAGTTTGTCCTGTGTTTACCTCTGGGTCTGCTCCCGGTGGGACGTGTCCCTTAACAGTTCACAAGGGAGGAGCCCCAAACATATTGCCAGCAATGCTTATTAAGCTCTGACACTGGTCTTGCAGGAACCTAATATCCTGATATCCAAAATTCCCAGAGTACCCACAACAAGATCCTCCAAGGGACATGGTCAAACACCTTCTCCAAGTCCACAAAACATATGTAGACTGGTTGGGAGAACTCCCAAGCATCTTCCAAGCACTGCTAAAGGGTGTAAAGCTGGTCCGGTTTAACATGGCCAGGACGAAAACCCCACTGCTCTTCCTGAATCAGAGGATCAACTGTCCGACAGACCCTCCTTTCCAGAACCATAGAAAATACTTTAATAGATAGATGCTTAGGAGCCTGACTCACCTGTAGTTGAAACACAGTCCAACCTTTTGATTAGGGGTACCACCAACCGGGTAAGCTAATCTAGTAAACTACCCTTGATGTCCTCACGAGGCACTTTGCTTAATAACTCAATATGATTATTTTAATAATTGGATTTTTTTATTATTATTATTATTTCATTTGATTTTCAAAGTAAAAGTTTTAGGATCAAAGTAAGGGAGTTGAGCTTGTCACTTCGTGAAATCTTTACATAAAAACTAATGCATACATTGCTCTTAGTTCATAAAAAATTTATTCATTCAAATTTAAGACAGATGTCTGTGAATATATGTTTTGAGTATGGATTACAGAAATTTACAGAATAAAAGAAATAAAAATTTAATCACAGTTTGCAATCAGACAGTATGCACTATTTGAATTTAAAGAAAATTGTTAGAATTTTCCCCTCCCATAATGATGTAGAGCAAGATATTTTTTTACTAGCCTACTTCCTACTATTCACTTTTTTTTTTCAATCATCTACGTAGGTTATTTCCTCTTTGTTTATTTTTGTTTGGGCAATGAATCACTCCTGCCATTTCTTTAGCACTGATTTTCCATTAGTCTCTTAGCAACTAAGGTTGTAACCCCAAGGACATGACCATGAAATTCTACATCCCCTCCTTTTCTGGAGTAAAATTAGAAAACAGGAATCAGGGACTGGAAGCAGTATCTGCCATGGTACTCCCTGTGGATTTGCAAGAGACCAGACTGGAAGTGTGGTAAAATAACATATTACATAATAAAAAACATTATTGTAGAATAATGTTCTAAATGTGGTATTAACTTTATTCTAATGATATTTGTAGAAAAGTTTAACTATTCTAAATATGCAATTCATTTCTGATAATTATAGATCTAAACTTTATGAACCATGTTTTTAACAGTGGTTTGAAGTCCCAATAACTCAGTTGTACTTAATCACTAGGGATTTATTTCTTAAAAACATACAGATTCCTTAAGGTTAAAGATTCTATTTAAAAACATTAAGCATTTGTTGCATTCTTGATCAAACTGCCAGAAGCCATTCAATTATTTCTTCCCCCTCTCCTGCAGGCATTGACAATTTTGGTGACGTTCAGAGACTAAAAATAACCAAAGGAAATTAAAACAGAGGTCAGGAAGACAAGCTCATCTTTACTTTTTCCATGAGCCAAGAATTTCAAGCATTTTTAACGACAACACCCTTCATTCCCTTCATTATGGGTTAGGATTTCTGTTTCTTAACTGCCAAATGAAAATTAATCCTATTTTAGCTTGAGTTGGGATGTTGGAAATTTCACCAGAAGTTTCTCCAGCTAAAGTATTTCACTTTTTTTCTTTTCCCTTAGCTATAACCAGAAACAGTCTTGGATCTAATGATTCACCCACTAACACTTACCATGTGCAAGCAGTCGGCAAGTATCTGGCATTGCTGTATTTTATTACTAAATTCCTAAGCATTGTATTTCTGTAATGTTAGTGTCTGTGAATCATTTCAGACTTTCTTTTAAGTTGAACTCATTATAGTTATAGAATCTAGTGTACTGTATGAGATGGAAGCTTGTATCAACTCCCACTTGTAAACAAAGAATGACTAAATGGTTGCGTAAATGAGAGGATGGATATAGTGTAAATAAACAGATCAATCAACTGAGATTTGAATTACAAAGCTATGTAGGTGGCACACAAAAAAGCATTGGGAATAAAAAAAAAGCCAACGGAAGAGAATGTATGTTTTGGCATTGTCCGCTCAGTGAAGGAAACATATACACTGAACACAATTAAACTGAGTGTATTCCTATAAATCCTACTTCAGTCATGACGCAGGTTTTACGCCACACTGTGACTAACAAGCTTAAGCAGCTGTGTCAAGGCTGGTCTGAGAATACAAAAGTCAAATGCCGCTGGGGGAAGTTAAAATGACACTTTGTTTAATAAGCCCATATAATTGTGGTTGTACAATGACACCACCATTTGTGCTTCTAACTAGTCTAGGGTGGGATGGTGCAAAGAATATAAGCCAATTTACTGTATAAACATGTACATATAGTCACGAGGGATATTGAGTAACTACGCATGTGTACCCACTTAGGAGTGTGCCAATGTACATAAAACAAAGTTTTACTGTATGTTAAAAACAAAACATCGGGATGCTCAGTCATTTCCTATCCCGATGACTTCCGTGGTATCACAGTGTAATAGGCTTGCAGTGAGAAATCAATGAATGCAGCATACAACACACTTGTGTTCAGACACACTGTTAAAGTCAGATTATCACAGATATATGAAGCTATTTAACAAGAGACATGTTTTGCGACCATGTCATTGTGTGTCTGTGTCGCAGATGCTGAAACACAGTGAGAGAACTTGTTTAACCTGCAGATAAAGCCTCAAGAGAAATCAAAGTTGGCTTAAATCTATATAATAAAAACAAAGCTTTATAAAATCCCAAATTGGTAACATGATTTTTTTCCCCCAAGTGTTGCAACATTACTACAATTTCGAGCTCAAAGGACTCTCAATTGGTTTGCGTTCAGTATTTTAGTTTTAAACTTCAGCTGCAGGAAATGTTTTTTCATGAACAAAAAAGATCCATCAAGAAACAATTTCTCAGACACACCTGACCTTTCTCTTTTCCCTGAAATGTATTTTTACTAACTTAACCTGTTCTTAGTTTTCTACTTTTGCTTACCCCCTTCATTTATTAACAGAGGCTGACAGTAATAATTTCTAAAAATAGATTTAACTAAATCGCAATCATTACTGAATAAAGCCTTGATGGGAAGCCTGGCATACATCATCTAGGTCACATCTCCCACTCAGGATTTGCAGGAAAAGTATATTAAAAAAATAAAAAACTGTCAGAACCTCAACCAGATTAGAGATCACGTTTGGTTTAACATAATCCTAAACTTCAGCATAATCAGCAAAGTGTTGTTTTTAGAGATGACGCACAAACAACAAAGTCTGAGAGTGTGTGTTAAAACAGCCCACAGCTCAGTTAGGAGCTCTCATTGGTACCAAGCTGATGTATCATCCATTAAGATGATTGGATTTTTATTTTTAATATGGGTACATTGAAAACAGAAAAAGCAATAAATGTTTCATGTTATAAATACTTTACTTTTATTGTGCCACTAGGATATGACTTTCAGGGCGAAATCCCTGCACTTCCACACAACCCTGCATGTTCTATTCTTAATGCTATTAGGTCTGGTAGGGAGGAAATTGTTATTATTTTAGGACAGACAGTTACTCGGGAGGTTTACTTTACATTGCCTTTCTTTTGTCACTAGCTGAGAAAAAACAGAAGAAATTCAAGTAACAATCTATTACTATGCTCTCGTGGTCTGTTATATCTGTGGGTTGGTTATGTAATTCATCATAATTAGAGCACAAGCTCTATTTCTGATTTAGGTAGACATAAATTATTTTTTAAATGTATGTTAAAATTACTTGAATGAAACAGGAGAAGGGCACTGCATAAAAAGATGAAAGGCGTGTTTGTGCACATACAATACATTTTGAATGTGTTTTTTAAAGAAACAAAGTGTAACACCAGTTTCCCTTTAAGTGACCCTCTTTGAAGGGAGATAGCAAGAGATTCTTTATGGTTCTTTCAGCATTTTTCTTAGCTAGGAAGCTGTAAACATTATTTACCTATAGTCCCTCTCAATGAGAGCCAAAGCTTTCTAAATATGGCACCATATCATGTGATCTCTGCAATACTTTAAGGACACAGTGGAGTACAGAGTAGAGACAACAAATACCATATGATGGCAGCACCGTTCCACAGCTATGCTAGAATAAATAGGAAAATGATAGCAAAATGATGGATGGTCTGCACAGTACAAGCCCAAGTTCAATCCAGAGTAAAAGGTGGGTTTATTATGTGCTTACAAAACAGGTAATTTAAATTCTTTTCTCAGCCAATTTGTTGCTTTTCTTGACTGACCCTCAACATTTGCCAAGCATTAAGTGCATTACTCAAAACAGTTCTCACAAACAGCAAACTCAATGCTGCTTGTAAAACTCATTCTCACCACTTACAAGAAAATATCTGTTTGTATTTTTGGGAGATCAATGACATATGAATGCACATTTATGCCTTTATTGTAATTTGTTGACAGGCAATTATGTCCCAATTATGTCCCAATTATGTGTCATTATATCACAAAAGGTAAAAGGCAGCTTTGTATAACACACAAAACAAAAAACAATTATAAGCATTGGGAACACAATATCTCCTTAAGGAAAACTGTTCATGCAGTGCTGTTGCAATTACAATACAACTCCTGACATTTCTGGTTTTTGGGCCACTGTTGAGTGCATCCTAATCCTTGTCTCTAATTGTCAGAAATGTAAAATTGTGCAATTTACCAATTATGGGCAGGTTAAAAATATTGATAGAGATTTGAAGTATTTAGAGATATGATTAACATGCTAGTGTCAGGCTTAAATGTTGTGTAGATTGAGACTGTTCAACAAACACCCATTTAATGAATTTTAGACAAAAGCTATTGAAAATGTGGGGGGAAAAGCAGAGAAATGTACATTATCACTTAAATATATTTATTAAATAATATTCAACTTGTGCATATAAATTAATAACTACATTCCCCCCTCCAGAAGGTCTTTTTGTGGGCTATAGTGTCCTTTATATGAAAGTCAACTGACAGGAAACGGGGAAGGAGAGGGGGGAAGACATGCGGCAAATGTCAGTCGAACCCGCGAGGACTCAATGCCTCTAAACCTGGGTCAAGATAAACCCTACGCCACCACAGCAAGGCCCAAACTACATTTTTAATATGCACAAGTGACAAAATAATTTGAAGAATGAAAAAGTAATTTTAAACCATGCAGTTCTGGTTTGTTTTGCTTTAATTGGACCTATAACCTGGTGGAGCGCGAAGTCTGATTAGTTTACAACCCTACGACGCTTTGAGGACGCTACAATTGTCTGTTACGATACTGCCCTATGCAAAAAAAAATTTGTATTAATACATGCACCGTTACGCCACATCTAAAAACTATTTTTTTTACATCTAACAATTTCTATTACGTTAAGATAATGACAATGGTTTTTTTTATGCAAAAGTGCTGATATAGTACTTTTATGAATAAATGCAAAGAACTCATTATTAATGTGAGTGTATTGCTAATGTTAGCTACCTTGATTACCTTCATGTTAGTTGCAGGTATTATGTTTCCTATTATGTTTCTACTTTGCGGTTCAATTTACAACAGAATTCAGTTCAAATACTAGCTTATTGGGAATAATAAAAGTGTTCCATTTAAAAATTAGAAAAGGAGAGCAACCTGGACAATTCAAAATACAGTAGCCTAATATGGATTAGCGTATTTTTTAAAAACTTTATGCACTCTTTTAAACTAATAAGGACTGGAAGATTCAGCAAATTTTGCTTTGCAGGAGCACAAGAAAAAAAAGTGCCAACATCTAGGTGTAGGCTGGAGTGTACAGAGTCTCTCTGCCTCCTCATTCATGAGAGAGAGACACACACACATGCTCACACAGTTGGAGATTTGATTAAAGTGGAAAATTACAAAAGACAAGGTAGATATTGAGTAAAAAGGTCAAAGTCCCAAATGAGAGCAAGGGGAAGCGCGGGCTCTAAATTGAAGCTGTTGAGTCGTATGACGAGAGTCTAATTAGGAATAACACGAATACAAACTGGAACAAAGCAACAAGTTAGAGCAGAAAGAATCCATGTTTTCCACATAAACAAAATTTGAAAGGCCCTTTTTCTGATTCTAAATAACAAGTAATTATGCAGCTCTTCTTGAGTGTCTCTGGATTCTTTTATCAGTGGTTGTTTGTCATCCTACATTCAGGACAGAGGGGACACAAACAAGAGGATCCTGAGTTCAAATAACACAAAGGGTGATGACTATGGAAACTGAGACAGGACCTTGGCATAAAAAAAACACTTCAAACAGGGGAATACACAGATCTGTGGAGTGGAGGGTCAGACATGGGTGATGTTTGTAAATTTTATAGGAATTCAAACCAAAAAGGGAGAAGAAATTGACTTTTTAGCAACATCTGGCCAAAATGCAAACACCTTTTGTTTATTTTAGCGAAAATAGTTTTGCAAGTTTAGCATCTCATTTTTACTTATAGTGTAATGGAGAAGCACATAATATAATAATAAAAAAGTTGATAAAACAACTTTAGCACATGAAAAGGTTAACTCCCTCTACAACTGGAAACCAAATAAAATTAATGTTGCTAAATTCTCCAAATCATTTTAACATTCTAAAAATAATACATTTTACTTAGTGTATCCAAAGTTTCCATATATCCTTAACCTACATGTACCTGGAATGAGAGAATTTGTGGTCAATTCAATTATTTTTTTACAACATGATAACATTATATTTCAGAGATGCATCATTTAGGAATACAAGTCAAATTGAGCTTTAATATACAACTTTACTGCAAAAAAAAACACACACAAAAAAACAGTCTAAATAAGACTCTTGTTTCTACATTAACTTTTAAAACTTCCTCACTTGAAAATGTCATTGTTGTGTTCTATCATTATTGTTGATGACTTTCTGCAGGAATCATTCAGCACCTTGTTAAACTATCCATACTCCCTGTTTATTTTTCACATCCAAACATCCAAATATTAACCTAGGGACAAATGCAATATACATATTGAAATCATGCCAAACAAGTGGATCAAAGTGTGGATTTAAAGTATAAAGACATTCCTTGGGAGATGAAACTCCAAAAATTATTGAGCCAGAGACTAAAACTATGATAAATAAACGTAAAGACTTTTAACACGATGATAAGAAATACTCTACATTTTTCTGATTCCACTGTTGTGTCAATACTTGATGTAGTTATTTTTACTCTTTCTCTGTATACCACAACCCCAATCCTTGGTAACCCTTGTCTTGTACATTCAGGCTCATTGTGTATCACATGAAAGGAGAGTTTCAGAAGTCATATAATGCATTAAGGTTGGACATGGAAGAAATTTTGATTTCAAAGGTGGGCGGGACACATATTTTTTACCTCTTTGAACTCACTGATAGGTGGTCACATGGTTCATGTAGCTCCGAATAGTTCCAAACATCTCAGCCCGGTAAGTCAGTTTGACCGACTTGTGCGAAAACAACTTTTTTCACTTTCACCCACAAGTTTGGGTGATTATTCAGCCATAATTAAACAATTTCCTTCGGGATCAATAAAGTCTATCTTATCTTATCTGATCTTAATGAACAGATTACTGATGACTGATTACTTCACTGGGTTTTTACTTTATCAAAGCATTTTTAGGCAGGGGAATTCATAAATATAAATTTTGGAGGGGAACAAGATTGCTAACACATCATTGAATGCATATAGGCTACTGTCCAAATTTGCTTAAATAACATGGGAGTATGTCTGAAGTGTTTCATAATGTACACAAACCTTAACAGAAGTAAAAATACCTATTATAAAAAGGAAAATATGTTGCTGTACATGTTTTGATTGAAGACCTTGGATGAATGCTTTACTTTTGTAGAAGAAATAATTATTATAACGTTTGCTTTCATGCAAACCTAGTTGATTGTGATTGTAGTCTGAGAACTGTTAATTTATAATTAACTGATTAAAATATTCATTTGATTAAAACAGTTTCTCGTTAAAATCAGATTACATAACAAAATAACTCAATTGTGCAAAAGTAAATTACCAAACAAATTATTGTAAAATATGTAAAATGCAAAAAAAAGTAAATCGCCATGCCGAACACGTCCACGTGTACCAGCCAGCGCAGCTGCTGGTAGATGCCCATGCAGGCGTGACTGGCTGAAAAAAATATGAAAATTATTTAAGTTCAGAATGTAAGTTGTGATGGAAAGTTAGCAAGTTAAAATGCTTAATTAACAAAAACTGGCAATATATAATATTACTGCAAAACTGTGATATGGAACAGTCGGCTAACGCTTCACAGCAGCAAAAAGTTTTAGTTTTATCAATTTACCGTAGAAAACTCTTCCGAAAACACAGAGAATGCACCACGTCCAATGCTGGTACTGCTGGTGTTTGGAGCTATTAGTAGCTCCATGCTTCTTTCTATGGAAGTCAATGGGAGTGTTCGAACTCTCTCTCTATAGCGCTGATTGTAACGTTAGCTTCTAAGGAGTGACAGTGGAGACAGCCAATTTCACAAGAGATCCATTCAACAGAGAACCAATCAACCGCTGGTGGGCGGTCTAAACTCAGAGAAGCGGGCTTCAGCTTGAGCGATTGTTTTCTGCTTGGTCCTAGTGCTGACAATTTCGGTGTAGTGTAGGGGAACATTGTTTTTGGACAGTAACAAGTGCAGGGGACCAAATCTGACATTTGAAAAAGTGTTGGGGACATGTCCCCTGTGTCCCCTCCCAAAATTACATCCGTGAGGTTGGAAGAAATGGAAAAACAACTGCAATCAAAGAAACTACAAAGAAACATTTGTGCAATCTGAATCCTTCACTGCCAGTGAAAATAAAGACACAGGAAATTTTGCTTTACAAAACATCTACATTAAAGGAAAGTCTGCTTTAAAAAAAAAAAATTATATTTAAACTAGCATAAAATTGAGGATGGGAATTTTCCTACTTTCTGCAACTCTCCGGTTGTAGTGTGTGGTACAAATTGACACAACTTCTTGTTTTTGCACTGTGAATCTCAAAGCATTTGAGAAGCTTGATTCTATTTAAAGCAACACTGAAAAAGTTTCAGTTTTGGTCGATTTGGTCGAATGAAGACTGCATTTCCAATGAGGACCAGCGCATAGCGTCGTAAAATCCTGATCTCCCGGTCACCTGCAGCTGGTTTGAAGTAAATTTCTGTTTCAAGTGGCTGTGTGAAGGATAAATACCGATAAGGTAATTCGTCTAAGTGTGGTGAAACAATTTCATATGATTATGTTGGGGAAAAAAATTGGGGAAGTGACATATGCCGTAAAGCAGTCAGCAGATTTGGAGTTTGTTTTGTGTGACAGGGTTCCTGCCTCCCTCCTTAAAGTTAGTGCTTCGCTTAGTGCCGGTTAAGAATCAAGAATCAACAATCCATTTATTTATACAGCACCAATTTACAACAGATGTTGTCTCAAGGCACTTTACAAGACAATCAATTAAAATCATAGATACATCATCAAAAATTGTTTTTTAAAAAAGTCCAATTTAAGGAACCACAGCAGATTGCATCGAGTCATTGACTTGCAGCATTCACTCTTCTGGAATTAGCAGACAGAATTAATGGCTTGTGTTGTCGTTGAGTTTACAGCATTCCCTCATACTGAGCTTGGATGTAGTGACATTGGTAAGAAAAAACTCCCCTTTAACGGGAAGAAACCTCCAGCAGAACCTGGCTTAGTACAAGCAGCCGTCTGCCACGACTGACTGGGGGTTTGAAGAAGGCGATGTACCCCCTCGGGCCGTGACGGACGTGCAATTTCACAATCTAAAGAAACTTGTGGAGGACCACACGATTTTGTACTTAGTCCAATTTTCTTTATTATAAATATAATTGTTTCCAATTTTTAAAAAAGCATTGTACAAATCTTTGTGCTTTTTATTACGATGCTACTGTACTTTCTATTACAATTCAATTAGGTTTAATTGATACTATTTTAAATAGTTACATTTTCCATAGATTATTATTATTATTATTTTTCCATAGAAGCTACCCCTAGTGAAGTTAGCTGAGACAGCCTGCTTAAGGGGGTGCATAGAGATATTTATGCCCACAACTCAACCTTCTCCCACCCCTGTCTTTAACCTTGTTCACAGAAAGTATACCTATGTCATATTATTAACAGAGAATGAATTGTGATCTTGGAACAGGAGCAGCTGGAACGACGTGGGAGACCGGGAGATTCTGGTGGAAGTGGACAGAGGTTGTGAGTAGACAGTTTATGTTTTGTGTAATCTTGTGAGAAGAGTCTTACTTGGAGTGGAGATGGAAACCGCCAAGGGAGAGGTGAGTGGTTTGAGGGTATACTTGCTGATGCAGATGTTGAGGTTATCCCGGGGAATCACAGAGGAAGTTGATGTGAATGCTGGGCAGACCAAGCTGAGCGAACAAGGAGTGGGGACCAGAGTTGCAGGAGAAATCCAGAAACTTCACAGAGAGGGTTGGCACGGAGGAGGCTTGAATTTACATGGGTTGAGCACACAAGAGAAATTACTTGGACGAAGGCATTACGAAAAACACTGGAGCAAGGATGAAGTAATTTAAGAATATACAACGACAGAAACATTAAGATAACTTGGATCTGACAGGGGGAATGTTACCAGTAGTAACAAACACTCCGGAGAGGTGTAGCTGGTCCACCATTCCTTTTAGGCAGTTCAGGTCATCAGTGGATAGAGAACACCTGTGCACAAGCACAGGCTTTCAGAGGTGCTCCAGTTGGGAAGGAACTCTGGCGACCCCCAGTGGACAACCTGGAAAGAAAGAGCCGTCAACCCTGACAACCTACATCTGTTGGTGCTTCTTCTTTTGTGTTTTTGTGTCTTCTTAATCTAAATTCAGTTGTGGCAGAAAGACACTTGTACTTTTACCACTTGTTTAATGCTGTTAAAGGGGGAGTTTTTCCTCTCCACTGTCACTATATGTATGCTCAGCATGAGGGATTGCTTCAAAGTCAACAACACAAGCTATCACCGACTGTCTCTGCATGTTTATTCAGCAGAAGTGAATGGTGCAAGACTGACTTGATGTAATCCGTTTCCTTAGATTTTAAAGCCTTTGAGTTCATTTAAAAAAATAACTGGCTCGATGAATTGCTTGATAATTAGGATTAACTGGAATGAAAGTTAAATTCATTGTGAAGAGCATTTAAATGCAATGTTTTTGTAATAAGGGCTATATACATAAAAGAAAATGAAATTATTTGGATTATGTTTACTATACATTTAGATTCAGCATCAAATCTATGTAAGATATAGAAACTGCTATCAACTTATACCTCTTTGGCATCAATGATGAATTTGAATGCCCCTCATGTCATAGAGATGGCCTGTCTCTATTATAACAGCTTTCTAATGAGCTTCCATTTATAGACTATCATTTATATGATGTCGGACCTCAGGTCAACACACGGCACACATATGCATGTACGTACGCACACACACGCAGCCCCATATCTGACTCTGAGTCTCTAAAGCACTAAAGTCTTCCCTTTCTAATTTTTGATGTTAGGTGTTACTCCTGACCTAGATGTAAACTAAAACTCTTTCATGGTTTGTGAATGAACTGAATGTTTACAAATCTTTTCTATTTATCTCAAGCACTTAAAGCACTTTCTAGAACTGCAATCACACAGATACATTTACAGATGTGGATACACAATCTTACATCATATGCATACCAGTAGACAACATAGGGTTAAATGCACAATGGCAGGTTGGAGTTTTCATGTAATTTTTAAGCCTTTTCACCCATATATACAGCAAACTCTTAGGAGATCAGAAATCAGATTTATATTGTTTCTTTTGATGAGTAGTGAACAGGAATAAAAAGCACTGGAGCAGTGGTAATGGAAAATGGGACAAAGCTGGTGAAGATGAGCTGCAGGTGAGTAATGATAATCAAAGTGGGTAATACTTGGAACTGAGATGTGAAATACCAGGGAGAGGTCTGCGGGCTGAGAGACTGAGTTTTACTGTCTGAATGATTGTCCAGAGGCTGGAGCAGATAATATCCAAAAGGAGCTGGAGCGAGCAGATCGAGCAGAGCACCTGGAGTATAGAAGTTTAATCATGGTTGAGCACACAAAGAAGTCAGTAACTTGGGAGGAAACACTCAAGAAAATACTACAGGGAAAGAGAGAAAGTAACATGAGAACAGGCAATGAGAATAACGTTACCGGTGAGTAACAAACACTTAGGCCATGAGTGTTTGGCTCTACACTCCTTTTGAGCTGCTCTGCTGATTGCTTGATGAAAGGCACCTGTGCAGCAGCACAGGTGCTAGGAGGGCTCCATCCTAGATGTTGGTCACCCTGGCAGGGCCAACCTAGGGAAAGCATGTGGAAGAAGCAGTACAAAAATCCCTCAACCCTGACAGTACCCCTTCCCCTCGAAGACCGCCATCTGGCGGTCCAGATGAATAGGATGCCTCAAATTCATCTATTAACTGAGGGTCCAAGATGAATTAACCGGTCACCCAGCTATGCTCCTCAGGACCATAAGCCTGCCAGTCAACTAGATGTTGATAACCCCGACCTCACCGACGGGAGGCCACGATCCGTTGGAGATTGTAACCTGGATGTACAAAGAAGACTTGGGCAGGTGGTTGGAGCTCGGAAAGAGGGCACAAGGTGCTGGTAAGGACGGGCTTGATTTACCAGATGATGAATGTACGATTTATCTTAAGGGACAAACTGTTGTAGGACTGCAGCAGAGCAGTCGTTGTGGAATGGACCAATGAATCTAGGCGACAATTTTCTTGACATAGCGTTAAGAGGGATATGTCAGGACAAGATCCTAATTTCTTGACCAGTTTTGTAAAGGAGCGCAGAAACACACTTCTGATCTGCGACTCTCTTGTTCAGCTCAGCAGTGCGATGGAGTGTGGTGTTGGCGTCAGACCAGATCTTGCGAATAATGTTGATGTTCTTATGGACTGAGTTAACCGAGATATCCTCTCATCGGCGGGGAACCGTGGTGGCTGGTAACATAGGGATATTTCAAAAGGAGAGAGACCAGTTGCTGCGGAAATGTGAGAATTGTGTGCATCCTTAACCCAGGGAAGGTGCTGGTTCTAGTCGGACTGGTTGGACAATGTGAGACGGATGGTGGCTTCCAGCTCTTGGTTAAGACGTTCTTTCTGATCGTTTTATTGGTGTTGATTTCCAGACGTGAGACTTACTTTGGCTCCAAGGGCGTTGCAGTAATGTTTCCAAATCTGTGAGATGAAGTGAGGGCCTCGGTCAGAAAGAACGTCGGTGGGTATGCCATGGAGATGGAATACGTGCTTGATGAGGATTCGGGCAGTTTTTATAGCGATGGGAAGCTTCCTAAGAGAGATCAGATGCCAGACTTTGGAGAAACGGTCAACTACTGTGAGAATTGTGGTCATACCTTGTGAAATTGGTAATCCGATGGCAAAGTCTCAAATGATGGGAGACCAGGGACGTTTGAGTATCTCAAGTGGTTGTAGTAATCCAGATGGAGGTCTATTGTTTGATTTATTGCAACCACAGTTAGGAAAGGCTTTGTCATACTCTGAAACATCCTTATCGATGCTGGGCCACCAGAATCTTCTTGAGATGAGAGCGATGGTCTGACTCAGACATGGGCGAACTACGGCCCCCTGGTCATATACGGCCGGTTATTCTTTTTAATTTGGCCCGCCAAACTTGTCCAAATTATAGTAGAATCCCATGGATGTGAAATCACTTATTAAGAGTAAAGAAATGGAATAATTACAGATAAAAGGTGGAATGAAGATAAGAAAGGAAGAACATTATATAAAGTACAAAAGTCAATATTAAGTAGACATATTAATATGAGAAACCGAAAGGAAGAAATAATAATGATCAGATTAAGAGTATGTCGTACCTATTTAAAGGACATTCGATATTTAATAGGGAGGAAAAATAATGATAAATGTGAAGGATCTGGAGAGAAACAAAATGTAGAACATGTATTGAGTGTAAAAAGTGTAAAACATATGAACCTGAAAGGGAGAAATTGAGAAGAATGGTTGGAAGGACAGGTCAAGAATGGACTCTTAAAGGAATATTGGGAAATGAAGGAAACATAATGGATATTTACACATTAAGGAAAGCATTATTTATTTATCTTCAGAAAACCAAATAGAAAAATTGAATTCGACTGATGTAAAGTAATGTTGCTACACACTCATGCTCCTGGCCCGGCCCCTCTGTCAAAATTTAGAACCCATTCTGGCCCGCAAGTTAAAAAGTTTGCCCACCCCTGGTCTGACTGGAACCAGGATTGCAGGAAAACTTAGTTGTGTGAAACCAATGGATGACCTTAGAATGGACAACGGAGCGTAGGTGGTTTTCTGTGGAGCTGGAAGTGGATCGGGTTCATCTTTGAGAGCGTTGATTATAATGTCCTCGATCTCCCAGGTTACGGAGCCAATCACACAGCTAGGTGGAATGATGGGCGATGTTTCCTGGAGTTAATCATCATCGGGGAAGAACTGTCTTGAGAGAGTGTTGTGTTTAATGTTCCGGGTCTGTAAGAAATGGACAGGTTAAATCTTGAAAAGAAAAGGGACCAGCGGGACTGACGTGGTTTTGAGATGTTTGGCTGCCTGGATATAGGCGATGTTTTTATGGTCGGTCCAAATCAGCACCTGATAATCAGCCAGTGATGCTACTTCATGAGAGCTAACTTTATGGCAAGGAGCTCCCATTCCCCCACGTGGTAATTACATTCTGCTGGTGAATGTTGGCGAGAGAAAAATGCACTGGGGTGTAATGTTTCATCTTCGGAGGATTTCTTGAAGAGAACAGCTCCGACCCCCGCGTCAGAAGCGTCCACCTTAAGAATGTACTGTTTTTGAAGGTGGGACTGTACTAGCACTGGGGCTTTTGAAAAGATTTCCTTCAGTCCTTTAAAGGTTGTTTTAGTGACCAAAAAAATGGTCTTTTAACGGAGGAAAGGGCTGTGACTGGTGTGGCTGTCTGACTGTAGTTTTAGATGAATCGACGGAAGAAATTGGCGAAGCCGAGGAACCATTGTAATTGTCTAGGTAGTCTTCTGAAACGTTACTGAGGTCCTGAGAACCGATGGAGACTTCGGGGCGGGCTTGGAGGAACGGCAGCTTGCTAACAGGAGGAAGGGAAGTCAGCAGAATAGGAGTCGATATTGTTGGTTCTCCCATTGATTAAAGGATTATGAGTTTGAAGCCAGTTGAAAACTAAAATGATATGGGGTTGACACACAGAAAGACTTGGTTTCCTTGGGATAACCAGAGATCAGCAGTTCCAGGGGTCGAGTGATGTGTGCTATTTGATGAAGAGATGTTCTGTTGAGATTAGAGGCACGAAGGGAAATGTCGAGGGGTGTGATGTCAATGTTCAACTGTTGTGTTGCATGGCCCTAGTGCTTACAGATGGACCTTCTCGGGGAAGCCCCTCCTTCCAGCGGAGTGGACAAGCTGCCAAGTAAGGAGTGAAGTTTCTGAAATATAGACAGTTGTGCGACTGCATCCTCCTCTGGTTCTGAGGTTGTTTTTTGAGGGGATCCCAGGGTAGGTGTAAGTCTTTTGAGCCGCTCCGCTGATTGCTTGATTGACGGCACCTGTGCACCAGCACAGGTTCCAGGAGGGCTCCAGCCTAGATGTCTGGTGCCCCCACAGGGACCACCCAGGGTACGCAGGAGGAAGAAGCCGTACAAAAATCCTTCAACCCTGACAGGAGGGAGGAAGCTCTAATCCACGGCTAACCAAATGCAAGGTTCCCAGTTGGCCACTTTTATGTGATCAAATAATGGATAATTAGAGCAGGAGTGATGCAGCTTACCTAGTGGTTTCTAAAATTTCTAAAAGCAAAAGGGAATGCAGATTTTGTTTTAGTTTTCAGGCTCCCCTCCTGTCAATCTAGCTCCTTCTTTTAGTCCATGAGACAGAAATCCTGTCTTCTTTTAAGGTTGGACTTAAACCTTTTCTTTTTGATAAAGCTTATAGTTGCACAGATTGAAGGATATTCAGTTGCTGGATGAGTGGAGGTGTAAGATGAGGTAGAGTGTTGGCCGTACATACAGCCATAAGTATCAAAATAACAAATTGAGTATCAATAAGGTTTTCTTAACCCTCTGGAGTCCATTGACGCGCCGGCGCGTCAAAGTTACGTTACCGACTAAAGATGGCGTAGCAGCAAAACGCAGCGTCGATGAGTCGCTGTTTTAACTTATATAGAAAGCGGGGACTTCAACCTATATACCAGTTTTTAAATAATGTTGATAGGCCATATAATACCAGAGTTCTGAGAAAGTACACTACTCACAAAAAGTTAGGGATATTTGGCTTTCGGGTAAAATTTGTGGAAAATGTAAAAAGTTCCCGCTGCAGTGATATCATATCAAGAAAGTAGGACATTTAATTAGAAGGATGCACTAGCGATTTCCTCATCTCAAACAATTTGTTGAAAGAACAACAAAAAAATGTCAACGTCTCAATAACTCATCATGTGCCCTTTAGCATCAATTACAGCTTGACAACGACGTCTCATGCTGTTCACGAGTCGACTTATTGTCTGCTGAGGAAGGGCATCCCAATCTTCTTGAAGGGCAGCCCCTCAGGTCATTGAGGTTTTGGGGGGCAGAGTTTCGAGCCTCTACACGGCGACTCAGTTGATCCCCAATGTTTTCAATGGGATTCAGGTCTGGAGAAAGTGCAGGCCACTCCATTTGAGGTACACCAGTATCCAACAGCCGTTCCCTGAGCATGCGACCCCAATGAGCTGGAGCATTGTCGTCCATGAAGATGAAATTAGGCTTGTGTTGTTCATGTAGAGGCACAATTATTAGATTAATGATGTTATTCAGGTAGTATGGGCTTGTCACAGTACCATTCACAAAGTGTAGGGCAGTTCTATACAAACTGGATACACCTTTCCACACTGTGACACCGCCACCACCAATAGCTTGTCTGGTGACAACAGTGGCTGATGCATAGCGCTCTCCTTGACGTCTCCAACATCGTTGGCGCCCATCATTTCTGCTCAACATCAATCAACTTTCATCAGAGAACAGCCCACTGGTCCCTCGTCCAGCGTAATTGCTCCCTGGCCCATGCAAGACGATGACGCCTGTGCCTGCTGGTGTGGTCAGGTACCCTTGCAGGTCGTCTAGCTCGCAGACCAGGCTGATTTAAACAGTTTCGAATGGTCTGACTTGACACTTGGGTGCCTCTCACCTCCCTTAAACGTGCCTGGAGTTGAGTGGCATTCATCATCTGGTTTTCAGGGCATTGTTCACAATGTAGCAGTCATCAGCATGGGATGTGGCCAAAGGACGTCCACTTCTACGCCTTTCTGTAACTCTTCCAGTCTCTCTGTATCTCTGTTGCAACCTGCTGATGACCCACTTTGACACTGTGAGCTCAGTGGCCACGTCCGTCTGAGAACGTCCTGTTTGAAGCATTGCAATGGCCAGGTACTGTTGTCGTTTTGGTCTCATTATGTCACAATGTGAACAGCCAGATGAGGACGACTGTTTAAAGACCAGCTGTAATTGTACCAGGACATTTATCGGTCGATTCAAGGATCAAACACCTGTCATGACATTTGCCATTAAGCTCCTCGTTAGAGAACAGCAAGATGTGCAAAAAGTACTCAAACATGTAACAGTTGGACAGGTGCATTCAAAAGCTTACAGAAGGTCACATTAAGTTCACCTGTTAAGGTTTGAATACATGTTGGGCTCATCCTGAAATTCAACCCGGCAGCCAAATATCCCTAACTTTTTGTGAGTAGTATATTTACACCATAGTTTTTCTGAATATTTTCATCACGTTCGGTGTGTGCGCGCCTCATAAACACCAGAAAAATTAGCCTTTCACACAGACGAAAAATAATGCATGAAAAAAAACAACAACAACAACAACAACAAACTCCTGTCCTATTGGTGGAGAGATGCCACATTAATCAATCAAAAATGATAATTGCAAACCACGGCATTTGGTCGCTACGGGACGAGGGAAATTTGTGGGATTGACGCGACGGCGGCGACAGAGAGAGAGACAGAAAGAGAGACCGAGAGAGACAGAGAAAGAGAGAGCGATAGTAAGTTTTGAGATTTCAGTGATCTGTGATATTTAGTGTGTTTAGATAGTTTGTGGTTGTATAGTTTTGTGTTTTGGGTTAGAGTTTGGTTGGTTTTGTGAGATAAAATAATGAGGCGATTGATGAATGTGGAGCAGGCAGTGGAACTCTTCTTCGTTCGAGCAGAAGGCAGCTGAGGAAAAAAGGGTGGAGCGCAATTCGGAGCCAGAAAGCAGGCACTTTTACAACTAAGGGGACGATCCGGGGTTTTTATCGAAGGAGGAGAGAGAGAGGAGGTGCGAGAGAAGCCTCAGACGAGTTGGTAGATCCGCCCAGAGGACGGGACGGCGGGACACGCCCACCAGGTTGTGATCTCCTCTGGCTCAGGCTGCAGAGCCAAGCACAAACTTTGAGGCATTGCCTGCATTTTATTTAGTGTTAAATTACTTTGTTGTGTGATGAGAGTTTACTTAGGTTTTGAAATTAACAATTTCTATTTGCATCCTAAGTTTTAAAATTGGTTTGTTAAAAATATTTGTGAGACATTACATTGTTTTGTAAATAGCTGTACAAAAAACGCCTGAGGTAATGCCGGGATTTTATGCAAAGAAATTCATAAATTACTTTGTTCTGTAAAATATTGTATGTTGATTTTGACATTTACAATTTATATTTATATTCTAAGTTGTGAAAATGGTTCGTTAAACATATTTGTGGTTTTCACAGAAAAAATATGACTTTTTTGTACTTGGATTTTATGTTTTTGACTGATTTTAGGTCCACTGTGTTAATATGGTACGTCAAAATGGAAAGATAACTATAAATCCACAAAGGGAAGGTTTTGCTGAAAAAATGATACCAAGCAATGCAGGGTAAACATTTTTTTAAAGTGAAATATAAAGATAAAATCAAAAGTAGTCAAAAACGGCCAATAATACCCTGGACTCCAGAGGGTTAATTACTTATGTCTACATATATTCTGACGCATAAAAAGCCTTCCCCCGCCCCCACCTCGGGCTCTCCGATCACATCTCCGCCATGCTGGTGCCTGCATACCATCCCTGGCTGCGACGCTCCAGAACCACACAGAGAACCATCACTGTGTGGCCCAGTGACGCTGACGCCGTGCTGGAGGACTGCTTCGGCTGCACAGACTGGCAGGTCTTCAGGGAGGCTGCTGAGTACGAGGGGGAGCTTGACCTGGAGGACTACACATCTGCTGTTCTGGGGTACATCGGGAAGTGTGTGGAGGATGTCACCACCACCAAGACTGTGACTTGCTACCCAAACCAGAAACCCTGGCTGAATGCAGAAGTACGTTCTCTGTTGAAAGTCAGGGATTCTGCGTTTAGGTCTGGTGACTCACAAGAGCTCAGGAGGGCAAGAAGAGAGCTGACTGCAGGAGTTAAGAGGGCGAAAGCTGCATATGCTCAGAAAATCCAGGGACACTTTTCCTCCCAGGATCCACAGAGCATGTGGAAGGGCATCAAGTGCATTACAGACTATAAATCTAAAACTGCACAAAGCCCCAAAGACCCCTCCCTGCCTGAGGCTCTCAACCAATTGTACGCCCGGTTTGAGGACCCTGACACCCTCCCCAGCACCAGAATCACGACTTCAACAGGAGAAGAGCCCATCAGTGTGACTCCAGCAGAAGTAAGGAGGACGCTGAGGAGGATCAACCCCAGGAAAGCTGCTGAAAGTTACAATAGTCCAGCCTTGAAGTAACAAATGCATGGATTAGCTTTTCAGCATCTATCCTTGAGAGAATATTTCTAGTTTTTGCTATATTCATAAAATGAAAGAAGGACATCTTACAGACCTGTTTTATATGAGACTTGAAAGACATTTCCTGATCAAAAATAACACCAAGGTTCTTTACATTGTCACTAGATGCCAACCTGATTCTATCCAGGTCAAGTGGCTGACTATGCAATTTCTTTTTTAGAGGTTCTGGTCCAAAGATAACAACTTCTGTCTTTTCAGAGTTCAGGAGCAGAAAGTTTAAAGTCATCCACATTTTTATGTCATCTAGACATGCCTGTAATCTACCAAACTGACTGGATTCATTGGGATTTACAGATAAATACAGTTGTGTATCATCAGCATAACAGTGGAAATTAACACCATGCTGTCTGATGATTTTACCAATAGGGAGCATGTATATAGTAAATAGAATTGGGCCAAGTACAGAACCCTGTGGTACAAAACTAGAATAGAGATGAGCCCAATGTCTGAGCCCATGAGAATATCATTAGTAACTTTAAGGAGAGCTGTCTCAGTGCTATGATGAGCTCTGAAACCTGACTGAAATTCTTCAAATAGGTCATTATTCATCAAATGCTTTCTCAGTTGATTAGCAACAATGTTTTCAAGG
Organism: Orestias chungarensis; assembly: GCA_032876305.1. Taxonomy (NCBI): domain Eukaryota; kingdom Metazoa; phylum Chordata; class Actinopteri; order Cyprinodontiformes; family Cyprinodontidae; genus Orestias; species Orestias chungarensis. The sequence goes on from JAVLVB010000002.1 coordinate 9,757,273, forward strand.
ATTTTAGATAAAAAAGGAAGATTAGATATGGGTCTGTCATTTATTAAGTCTTCTTGATCAAGTTCTTAAGTAGGGGTTTTATTACAGTTACCTTAAGAGCCTCTGGTACATAACCATTCACTAATGACAAATTAATCATTTCCAAAATGGGGGTAATAATAATAGGAAATACTTCTTTAAACAATTTTGTCGGGATTGGATCCAACATACAAGTTGAAGGCTTAGATGAAGAAAATATTTTTGAAAGCTCAGAAGGCTCAACTGGAACAAAACACTTCAAACAGAGA
>JAVLVB010000002.1:9757659-9789211 GCA_032876305.1 Orestias chungarensis
GTAAAGGCTACATTTAGACTGTCATTTTTGGTGTCAACATGAATGTTAAAATCTCCCACTATAATGATTTTATCAGTGTTTAACACTATATCAGATAAAAAATCTGAGATCTGATCTATAAATTCAGAGTAAGGACCTGGCGGACGATAAAAAATAACAAACAGAAGTGGTTTAATTCTTTTAGAGGTTGGATGAGGAAAGCTAAGGGTTAAATGTTCAAAAGAACTGTAACTATTAGTTGGCCTGGGATTAATTAATAAACCTGATTGAAAAATGCTTCCTACTCCTCCACCTCTCCCAGTACTATGAGGAATGTGAAAGTTTGAATAATTAGAGGGAGTTGATTCGTTGATACTAACATAATCCTCATTCTGCACCCAGGTTTCTGTGAGACAAAGCAAATCAATTTGATTATCAAGAATTAAATCATTAACTAATAAGGATTTTGAGGATAGAGATCTGATGTTCAATAAGCCACACTTAATAGGTGTACTTTTTTGTTTCATCTGAGTTGTTTTCATCTTTATGAGATTTTCAGGATTAGCTATTTTTAGATTGAGCTTTAATCTATTTGGTTTTGGCCATGGGCAAGACACCGTCTTAATGGGATGATGGGTAGGTAACTGTAGAGAAGCCGCAGAGAGGATAGATAGATAGATAGATATGTCTATAAAACATCAGAAGTTGAATTCATAAACTTATATTTTCCAATACAGTTATGTCAATGTGGATGGGGTTGAAAAAAAAAACAACAGGCCGTAAAACAAGCATGATAAAAGTGCAAGTAAATATCTAAGACAATCAGAAGTTGTTATTCGGAAGAACTCATTTTTGGGAAATTCGGATAGATAACTGGAAAGGCATGTTGACTAGAAATACCAATACTTTTAAATCTGTTTGCTATTTATACAGAACTAGGAAATACAGTGCTGAAAGAAAATATATACTCCCTTGGGTGATTGCTATCATAATTATACATAAAGAACTTAAATACTATAACCTAAAAATAAAAAGGAATCATACAATGTCACCTCCTTTAAAGTGAGTGACTTAAGTCAACAGAGTAACAGCCTCACAATAAGTGGAACAGAAATCACCAGACTCCAGTCAGAATGAGGAAGCTACCTAGCTTAAACTAAATTAGCAGTTAAAGGAGCAGAACACTAAGAACTGATTTAAAGGGAGTGAATATTTTTCCTTTGACATTAAGAGTTTTTTTCTTACAACAAAACAAACAAAAACATAAAACATACAAAGGCATAAAAACGTTTTATTGGCAGTGTAGAAAAGTGTATCAAATTACCTAGGATGCTTACAAGGTGATTGCTAATAACGATCTTATTCCTGCGTTTTATTTAGGGAGTTTTATACTGACCGTCATTAGAAAGGTCTTTATCTCTAAATGTCTGCTTTGGGCATCCAAACGTATGAACCCATCCTCTATTACACTCAGCTCTTTGGGGATGATTGCAACCCGTGGTCTTGACTCCACAATGAGCAAACATGAAAACAACTATCAAGGACTAAAATTACAATTCTGCCTATAATTAGCATTGTCTAGAGGACTGCTATAATTAAATTCATTCTGGGCAACAGAGGCTTGTGTGTTTTTATTCTTAGCGTCCTCCTCAGCATCTCCAGGCTTCTCATGCATATAAACATGTAGGAGGGTTAGTCATTTTCTACCCTATCATAACTATAATTACAATAGGTGTTCTTGTCTAATCAGGTGCTCAGAACGTAAGTGTGGGGCTGGAAGGTCTACCTATTATGGGCTTCTTTTGTGGGCTAGCAGCCTTTTATTACCTGCATGCTGCATTTGAAAGACCAAAATGCTACAAAAATAGGAAAACTACTCACACTGTTGCGTAATGCTATTGTTAAAGAACGACTGGCTTAAATTTACAGCTAGAGATTTTAAAGTATCGTTTATCTAGAAAACATCTGTCATCACATCCAATGCATTAAAGGCTGCGCGCTTAACCAGTAAGATAAGAAATTTATGGAGAAAAACAAGAGAATGACATTCTTGTATAATATCATCAAAGCTGTTTTCATCATATCTATATTTGACGTGTAGATTTAGAAAAACTAACCAGTCCCTTTACTAAAAATCTTTAAACAAACACACCCAATACCATTATTTTCTGTCTTTAAGGTTCATTTTAGCAATAAGACTCAGCTGCTTCCCTTTGTACATAGACACTGAACAAAAACATACAATTACCGATAGCATGAGCAAACAAACAACAGAATGGATCAGTCCCTACTTTTACTTTTCCGAGGTCAACACACAATCACTGTTTTTCTCGACTAACAGAAAGATCTTCTTCATTGGAATGGACAGTTGTATTCAAGCCTGTCAGATTTGGACTTGTAAAAGAAATTAGTCAGCAGTTGCATCATAGTGTTTGCTGATCTGGTAGAACATTCACAGATCTAATAAAAACTGCAATCTTTATGTGTTTAGCTTAAACACCGTTATCAAATTTAATATGTCCAACTAGAAAACAAACAAAGTACTGTATATGTGCCTTATGACTATAGTCACGTCATTGTTGCCGTCAAACACCAGGTTGCTTGTGTGCTTTTAAAACTTTGGATAAATCTTGAAATTAACTGTGGCTCTTCTGTATTACTGCATTCAACAAACCTCCTTTCTTAAGCAGCGTAGGTCCAACCCTATCAAGCATCACGTTTTGCCGTTTGCCGACTTTCAAAATAAGCCTTGAATTTCACATTTAATTTCAGTAGTATAATAAAGTTTGAAACTTTCTGATTTTGTTGTCCTAAAATGGAATAGATAAAAATGTACAAAAATTGACTAACCAGAAAGCATAATCGAAGTAGCAGGAGTTTTATCCCAAAAGTGTATATTTTTATTTATCATTTTAAATGTGCAATTTTATTTTGATTATTGTTACAATTAAATATATGAGGGTAATTTGACTAGAAGCAAAATTAGAAGAAAAATTCGATCATAACAAATATATTATTGTATTCTGTGTAGTTCTCATTCCACCACGTTTTTTCAATAATGGATTTAAGTTGTATTTTATTTGACAGATTTTAAGCAGTAGTTCACTATATAAAAGAAAAGAATGCATATTATCAAAATATTGTTAAAAAATTTAAAAAATCTGAAAAAGCACATATTCAGCATCCTGATAAACATGAACATAGCTTAACCAGTCATCTGCAGGAGTCAGTTTATTAGTGAACAGAGTTGCTTTGTGTGATATAGTCTCACCATATCTCACCATAGAGAATAAGTGTACTGAGACAGTATTGTTTAAGTGGAAAACACAGGACCCAGCAAAATTCTGATGAACTGATGGGCCAAAGCAACGTGGGTTTCCATCACACCTCTGGTGATCCACAAACAGGTCACCATCATGACACAGTTTTTTTTGTATAAAATAAATGTTTAATTATCCAAACTTGTGTTATAGAGAAACTTAGATTTTGGGTTTGCATTATTTCTATGCCAGAACCATCAGATACATAGGGCTTGACGTATTTCACTCAAAATTTGTTATAGTACATATAAATGCATTTGTAAATTTAAATGCACACCACACTTTCAAATTCCTACATGAAACAAAAGAAATAATACATTTAAAAAAAACAGAACATCTCTTTTCTTTACAGTGCACATTTGTGCAATACTTTGTGTTACCACATAAAAAGGAAATTAAAGCTGAACCTCTAATGGGAAAAGATATGTAAATACTTGCAGACCATCAATAATTTAGCAAGCACTGTAAATGTACGCTCAAATTACTGTTCAAAATGTTCACTGAAAATACTGACTGCATTATGAAACGTATTACAGGTTTTATGTTTACCCTAACTACACATAATTTCTGTGAAAATCTGCAGCGGGGGGTTAATCATAAAGTCAGGAGATTAAGTTATACAACATTTTGGTTGCAAACTAGCCAAAATTAGCCCTCATATGATCACGTTCTTTCTAAAGACCGCCAAGAGTGCTAACTGAGAAAGGACATGTTATACTGTTATGCCAACAGGGATCTGGAATGTGTAAATGGAGATTTACCAAAAACTTCCACAGAAGCCTAACTTTACTCAAGTAAAACGCATAACATGCAGTTGAAAAATGCATTTGAAATAAATGACATGTGCAATTTAAACACAACATATGATTTTCTTTCACCAAAAAAATTTTAAAGAATGAAATCAATTAATGAAAAGTATGATGAAACTAAAAGTCGAGTTATGAAAATACAGTCCTGTTAGATGTTTTTTATTATCTAAAAGAAAATAATGTAATTCTTTTTGTACCTCAAAAGTGGGTCTTTTGTAAGCAGGTTCCCTTGCTGACAGTTATTTTTGTCAAACTTTACAGGACTTGAATTGTGTTGGGAATTGTCACCTAATTTATGTAAAAGCTCTTGAGCATCATGCCAGCGTCTAGTAGCTCTCAAACCCAAGTAGGTCGATAAAAAAAAGCCCAGTTGTTGTCTGCCCCCCTCACCAGTTTCAAAGAGTTTTTTTTGTTGTTGTATTTTTTCCCAAAAGGTAGGCTGGGAGGAGGTCAAGGCAACCTTGAGGTATGAAAAAAGGTAGAGAAAATATTTTCCTTTATAGCAACAGTGTTTCTGTTCAGTAAACAATCTTAATCTGATAAACATCTTCATCAAAGCTTCTTCAAGCTAGAGTTACCTGTTTTACTCAGTTATCTAATGAAAAATGTTATTGACGACAGTAAGATGATGTTTAAAAAGAACACACTCCAAGAATTGTTACTAATCATTTAAACAATCACACTATCAAACCGGTTTGAGGGAACGGGATGTAAAAGATCATAGCGCTCTGCAGTATAGGCAGCAGAGGGAGCTATAGAGCAAAACAAGGGAATTTGTCAAACCTGGTCTCTCTGACCCGAACAGCCATAAAATGGTGTGCTTCTGCCCTCTCCTGGGCACACATTAGAACTGCATCAATATAATAATAATAACAATAATAATATATTTCCAGAAAAAAATACATACATACAAATATGTACATACATACATACAAAAATTGATAGACACATGGAAAACAAACAGTAAGAGAAAGGGCTATTTCGATAAAATATTAACGAAACGTTTTGTGCTTTTTTTACTAACAAAAGTGCGACATGCCACAAACAGATGCATAAATCATAATTTTAATGATAGAAGTTAGGGGAATAACAAGGTGCGGATACATTTAAGTGCCAATGCAAAACAGAAAAGTAACATGTAGCAATGAATTACACCCACGTCAATCTAAGCAACATTGATAGCCTTATTCATTATCTGCTTTTATCTCCCACACATCTTCATTTATTACTGGTCGTTAATAAACACGGCTGTTTTAGGCCCAGCATTAATGTGTCACGTGGTTTAATTTCTTTTAGTTGTGATTGTTGTGAAATAAAACAAATAAGAAAGTACAAAGAGAAAATCTGATGGTTTAAAACTGTTTTATTACTATATAAGACTATAGTCATTATTAGCTGTTATTACTTAAACCTCTGTATCAAACCTTTCATAACCCTGCGTTTGAATCTCAATAATAATAACAAGCTATTTTAAACATATTTCTTATTTTTTACTAAGCTGAAATGCTCGAGTTCAAAGTTGTTCGTTTCCAAGCAAACAAACACAATTTTCACATTTAAATTCTTGGAAGAATACGATTTTGAAAAGAAAATATGTTGGCCAACAAAAAAATTGCTCTTCAAAAACCCAAAAATTAAAAAAACTGCTTTGACGTCGCCAGATTAGGTAAAATCGGTTTTCACAGTTTTTCAAATCGACAGAGTGAAAACAGACCACTTAATAGAAAATCACATTGTCTCACACATCACGCTTATGTGCAGCTTTAAATGAATGTACGATTATGTTCCTCGCATTTAATTTGAACAAACATAAGTTTATTTTCTTTAAATGTTCATTTAAACTATTTACAAAATTTCTATTTTCACTTACAAATTGTTTTATTTGGACTTCACCGTTTGCATAGGTAACAGTCTATATTTTTTCCCCTCTCCGTGAAACGTCACAGTTGGCCAACTTCTTTTCTGACTCCATTCCAGACTTTTTTTTTTCTTTTCTTTTTCTCGCGCAGGCTAAATATTCAAGCCGGCGCAGCGATTTCAGAATCTGCACCCCCCACCACCCACCCCGTTGTAAATGGCGGACGAAAATTTCCACAGGAGGAAACCGCAACGCTAACCTCCTTTTTTCGGCGTTCAGACACGGCGGTTCGTCTCGACGCAGCCGTTAAGTCCTCCTTGAATTCATCACTCAAAATACGCCATGACACTTTGCTGAAATGTAACGTAGCGGGTCGGGAGGAAAGAGGAAAGGAAAAAAAAAAATGGCGAAATTTCTATCATTTGGAATTTCTCATAACTAATTCACAATTTTTATTTTTTTTCTTCTGAGGAGGCAGTTTTTTTCTTTTTTTTGTTGCCGTCACCTCTGTTCGGGGGAGGGAGGGTTTTCTGGAGCAGGAGTCTGTATCGTATGAGCTGCATCGCATTTAGAGGTATGTTAAACCACAGTTTTTTTTTCTTTCAATTAAAAAAAAATTGTTATTTAAAAAAATTTGCGGATATCAAGTTTTAATCTCTTTTAACACAACAAAACGAGACACAGGCAGCCTTTTGCACTACTGTTCGTTTCCTTTACTACAGGTAAACTGATTTTTAAATAATTTTGCTTTTATTATTTTTCATTTTTTTGGAGAGGTAATTTTTTTTTTTAAATTAAGTTGCGGCGAAACTGCCGCCGTGTCGTCTGTGCAGTTAGTTTGCTCACACGCCGCCCCAGGTGTATGTATATATAAAAAAGTAAAAATACAAAAAAACAGTGTTTATTACGACGAGGCAAAGCCGGACCAGACGAGAATGGCAACATGAAGGACGATGAGGGGAGGAACAATCTCAAACATAAAAAAAACCTCCTGCAGCCATGTTTTTGTGAATTTTCTGCAAAAATTTGTGCAGAGCTCCAGAGTTGCCTTCCTTGTGGTTTAGCAGCCCCATTTTTTCACTGCGGTGTGGATTTTATCCATGTCTCATCGGAATTGTCGTCGATAAATGAGAGGAAGGCTCTAAAGCGTCCTGATATGTGGAAAATGATTTAAAAAAAACAGCCTCGAGATGGGTTTAAAAAAAATACATAGGATTTAAATTTTACGTGCCAGGGGCGCCACCTGTAGGCAGTCATTTAAACAAAAATTAGAAAATGTAACGAGGCTTGTTGAGACCTAATGGTAATGTTTTAAAATGTTACTGTTGTGTATTGGGCTTTTTAATGTTACTGTTGTAAGGTTTTGTAACTTCTTCAGGTTTTTCAATAGGGATCTTGAAATCTTCCAAATGTGTCTGCAAGTTGAGATTTGTAACTGTGCAATCAGTTATTAGTTTATATTATTAATATAATTTCTTATTATTTCCAAAAACTAAAGCTTTTGGCGTGTATGAAGTGAACTTTATACCATTGGGAGAAGAAAGGACCATGTCAGCATAATTTGAGGGCAAGAAAAACAATCACAACCAGAGCCTCCACTGTTTATATTAATCCTGCAGACGCCAAACAGTTTTCCAATCTTGCACGGCTTGCTTTTATTTTAGTGGGGGGGTGGTACTGCAAGAGGCCATTTTTTTTCCACTGTGTGTGATTTTAATGCTGACCTTCAAAAAAATCTTTATTCATTCTGTTCTTGTAGGGGGAAAAAAATAATGTATGGTTGGTATGCAAAATCAGGGTGGAAATTCTGACCTTTACTTTAAAAGTTATCAGAATGCTAGAGTTTCTGTTTAACCAGATAACTGCAATAAGGCATCCATTGTCATGCATGGATACTGATAAGAATGTTTATAGGATGCACGCTTATATATACGCTTGAGAATAAAACAAAGTAAACTACAGATGCACAATAGTTTAGTAGCAACATCAGATTGGCCGATGTAGTCATTTTTTTAAGGTATCTATCTGTTAATCAAAACAGGGTCGATATGGATGCCAGGATTGTGAAGCAATGTCAGTGGAGTGGTCTTCTTTTTCCGTGATTTTAAAAGCTTATAGAAAAAATATAGAATATTGATAAATATTGGTGCAATTCATATCCCTACTTAAGACAAAGCCCAGGTTTCGTTCACTAAGAAACCGTAATGTAAAACTACTTTGTTTTAGAGAAGTTAACTCTAAAACGTATCAATCCGTACACAAGTTTCTGTTAAAGTTAAGAAAAAAAATATTGTACATGCATATGATACAATAATGTAATAGTAAAGTGGTTCTCAAAGTTGGGAGTTGCAAATAATCAAATGTGGGTTTTTCGGCTGCTCTTTTGAAAATTACAGCAAACAACCAAAAATGATCTTCCATAAGAAAAAAGATTTTTGCCATAAATCCCATGCTTGATAAGAATAAATAAAACAAGTTGGTATTCGTTGCCGTTCGTATTGTTGTCACACCTGTCTTTTATTTCCTCCTCAGTAATGGCTGCATGTTTACCCAGCAGTTAGGAACACAAGTTATTTTCATTGGCGCCACAACATATTCCAAATATATTTCCATTAAAGTTATAAAGTCATATGCAATATTCATGGCATTGTATGGAAAGCATTAATTGCTGGCCATTATATTTAAAGTGTACAAAACTTAATATAAAGTATATTAATGCAATATTTAGCCAGTTGTAGAGAGTCTCATGGAGGCAAATGCTTACAAATAATCACATTGCCCAGATGAATTAGACATGTAAAAAGAAAATACTCAAGCCACAATTTTACCTATATTATTTCCATCTCAATATTTTGTAGTATTGTGCGGTCATAGTCTCTTATTATTATTTGTGGGTTTGCAACCATTTGGAATGATATACCACGATGCAGAGTGCAGTCTAATGCAAAATACTGCTGCACAATATATTGTAATCACAATATCAGGATGTGCAATATTCACATCACAAAGAACTGTTTGTAATGCGTTAACTGTTTGCTAATTCATTCCAACTGTTATGAACTTTTATCATTTGTGCTGATGTAGTATTTAACCGGTTAGAGTCTCATGGTAGTAGATGCATACGCTGGACTCATATTGCATTCCTCCAAAATGCTAAAGGTCACCACAAGGAAGAAGAGCCTATGTTGCAGATGACAATGAGATAGAAATAATGTCTTATATAGTGCAGAATTAATGCAAAGTCTATGTTTGAAATTCTTGAACTGTGGTTATTTTCCAATTGATTCTCATAAGCAGGTTCAGCTGTTGTTTAGGGCATAAGCATTCGCTGTTACAAATTTGTCCTAGTATATATTTGGAAATGAAGAGTAAATATAGATTTATCTTTATTTGGGGAACAATTTACTCACCACTTTAACAAAGGGACTTTGCTTTTTTTTATCTTTTACTGTTTCCAAAGCTGTTTGGAAGTTCTTGTCTTTGGCTGCATGATTAGTGTGAGAACAAGTTTCAAAGTTTTTAACAAACTTTGGGAACTACTTCACCGTTTGTAAATAACACTTCTAAGGATAAAACGCTGCACTGCTGGATGAGAGCGAAGGGTAGGATACCAAAGATGTGATCCTAAAGAAAACAAAAAGTATAGTAGTTGTTATCCAAAAATTTTGTGTGTTTATTTTATAATTTTCCAGTGGGCTGGTTGAGTAGATATGGTTGGGACACGATGAAAAACTGAAAGTCTCTTTTGGACGGTTCACCATCACAGCAACAGAGGGAGGCTTGAAAGAGAGACCAGGATGGAGGTGTCATGTTAAATGAGAAAAATAACCTTAATATGCTTCAAAGAGGTCTGGAGCTAACAAAGACATCGGCACTTCCCAAACTTGTCTGCTGTCAGTCTCAAACGATTCTACTCGAATATGTATCTAAGAAAAAACGTATACTGCTTACATATATTCCTGTAATCTAAGGTGCAAGAACTTCTGATTTGTTCTCAGATGAAACAGTTAAGTCCTGTCACCAAACCATCACTTATACTTTCAAAGTAGTAACTCTAAAAGCTACTTAGGCTCATAGTTTGGGTTCTGAAAACCTCTTTCCTTATATACTAACCAAATACACAGAAAATACAATACCTTGAAAGATTTGCAAAAAATTGTTATTTTTAATTTTGTAACATAAAAAATCAAGTCTCAACGTAAAGATCATTTACTGACTGTTAGTAGTTAAAGGAAAATAAGCTGAGCTTAAGCTGGGATCAGTGAAATCGCCAGCTTAGATGAAGAGGTGAAACTTCTCTTTGGTCTCTGAGAAACAAAAGATGGTGGAAGATTAAATCCCTGCCCTCAGGGTAGAGGTTTTAAAACATCGGTTCTGCTCTCATGGCCATAAAGTTGGAGCAAACAGATCAGGTATCCTCTTCAAGAAAGAAAAAAACACATAGACTCTCTTTTGGGTTTTTTTTCCCCCCAATTCCTAAATTCCAGATTTATTTTTGAATATGAATATGCACAAGCTATATGTTCTGTTTATTTCCATAGTAGCATGTTGAAAATGTCTGAAAAATGGCTTTCGGTTAAATTAGTCTCAGGGGAGAGCTTTTTAATGGTCGGTACTGCAGCATTAAAAAAAACCTGTATATTCCGCACTTATTTTTTTCTTCCTTCCTTTTGTAAAAATGAACCTTATTGCTTTTATGAATAATGCATATCGATGTTCAGTGTGCTGCAGCCACGAAAATCAGGCCTGTTTACGTGCTGTGGTTTTATACACAGAAGCTCTTTTTTCTTTTTTCCCCTCGTCCATTTCTAGAGGTAGGGAGAGCCTGAGTAGCTTTTTTTTTTTTTTTTTTGAAAATACAAATTTTTAGCAAAGCAAATCTCATTTCTTTGAGTGAAAAGAGGAGGAGGGGGTGGTGGGGGTGAATCTCCCGTGGGTTTAATGAATCCATAAATCACAATAGTGCCAGGTTTGCTGCGGCTGCATCAGCGTGCAGTATAATTTTGATTTTCATCAAAAATTTAATCTGCCAGCCTACAAGGGTTTAGCAGCGGTCCGGATGCAGCCCTGAATTTCTAATTTTAGGGGCCCTGATCTTTCAGGATTTATTTTTGTATAATTCAACTCTGCTTTTCAATATCTCTTGTTATTAAATTTTAATTCGTGGCATTAACATATAGATTGAAAGGGTTTTTATGTGTTTTTTTTGGTTTTTTTGACTGAGCTGATGGAATTTTACTAGACGAAACAGTTTCTTTTTCCAGAACATCCCGTGTTTGTTTGTGTATATATGTATGTGCGAAAGTGAGAGACGGCCGCTCTGGAGTTTATCCATTTCTTTGCATTATTGCTTTTTTGAAATCGCTGGTCATACGCCGTTTTGGAATATATTTACTACAGAGAACTTCGCATTTGATTAAAGAAATGGAAAAATGCGTTGCAGGTTATTGCTCACAGTCCAGCTCGCAGTCACCCACTCTGCTCTGAATAATATAAGCATGCAGTCAAAGCAGGGCTTAAAGTGACCCCCTCCAAACCCCCACAGTCCCTCCTCCCTCTCTCTTTTTTCCTCTGTTTTTGCTGATTCCTATTTTAATCCCACCAGAGTGGAAACATTTTTATGAGCGTTAAACAAATTCGTATTTCATATTTGGATTCTTTTTTTCCGCAGCTTGTTCAACAAGAGTTCAGGAACTTAAGATCAACCTGGGATGTTTGCAAAAACACAGTGATTGATAAACACCATTATAGTGCAAAAGCCTATTAAGGATTGGACAAATAGAGTTTTTAACTGTTGGTAAGTGCTGAGTTTAAGGTCTGTCCTAGAGATGTTTTTTTTTGTTTTAGTAAACCTCATAATGTAGCCTTAAATAGATTAACAACAATCTTTATGTTATAATATTCATACAAAAACAGCAAAGGGGTGCTTTGTAAAACAAACAAAAAAAACATTTTTGCATTTAGCAAAGAGGAATCCATAAACTTGTGTTTGTTTTATTTTAAAGATAAACATAAGGTAGTGTATTGACAGAAGAAAATAACACATTGTTTTAAAAAATGCTGACAAAAATCCTAAAAGTGTGGCGTGAATTTGTTTTCTGCTCAGATGAGACTTGTAATGCTTTCTTTTCTTCTATAGCAACATTTGTGTATGTCGTTTTTGCCCTTTCTCCCTTGGAGAATTCCTCAGATTGGAAGTATTATTATGCCTATAAAGTATAATTAAACTTACATAATAGCATATAACACTCTGTTTGTTCTGGTGTTAATAATTGTTAAGCTAGGCAGGGGGTGGAGAAAAATATCGATTTATCACTGCATTATAATTATTTAATTTCCAAACCAAAATTGATTCGTATAACCCTGTGTATCGATTAGATCCTCTGGTTGGTGTGTTCGCAGCATGGTGAAAAACACTTTAATGAGCTAGTGGGAATGTCCAGCGGGGGTTGAGATTTCATACCGGGGGGCACCCTTAGCAACAGAGATACAAAGAAGGCTGGAAAGTAGCCGGTTTAATGAGTTAGTTTACATCCTTGCACCATTTCTTTGCTCCCAGGCACCTGTTGTTTGTGTGCAGGTTGTGGCTAGTATGCTGAGTGTCCTCCTGCTTGGAGGAGTGTGGTGTTAGACTGACCACCAAGGAACAGGATGCAGAAGTGGGAGGGGCTTACATCAGGAAGCGCTTGCTCGGGACTGTTATGGCAGAGCGACTGTTGCTTTCAAGTGTTGAAGGCATCAATCACAGAAAAGTCCAATAAAAAAGCTGGATTTGTCACTACTTGCTTCTTTGAAATAAAGTCTCTATAGGGGTCTGAGAAGTCACTAAATATAGCAACAGAGTCACTCAGTTGGTAACAATGAGGTCTCTATTACAGCTAAGTGTCAAATAAAACAGTTTGATCTATAGTCGCCATCTTTATCACCATTATTTTCTTTCTGACTTTATTGGCAGCTGGTTATCAACTGTTTGGTGTTACTTGCACCACCTACTAGTAAGGAATACTGGCTCGAGTAGCAATGCTGTTTTTATTTGCCTAGAAGTCATAATCAAAATGTTACCTCACTTTCCACAAAGGTAGGATAATTATTAAAGTTTACTTACACATTACCTCAAATTTTAATGCAACACCATAATTTGTAAAACTTTTGTACTTCATATTAAGCCCAATTGTTATTCAGCTGCTCTTTTATTTTCGGATATTTTTTTGCTGAAAAATGTTAATGTATTCCCTGGTAAAGTAATGTATACCACAAAAGCTGTTCTTTTGCGGAGGAAAGGTTATTGAATATGTAAAACACAAAACTATTAATATATAGTCCAATCAATAATTTGTTTACTACTTATTGCTTATACTCTGCATTCAAATTTTCTGCTACATTTTGCTAGCATTTCGCTTAGAAAGAAGGGTTCCGTTTTGTTCTTGAACCAGAAAACCTTCTTTCACATAATTTCTTTGTTGTCAACATGACTTGTGGCAAACTTCAGAGAGGACTCCTTATGTCTTTCTCGTCACTACTTTATGCCTTTCCCCTAATTTTGTTTGTCTCCCTTCTTTCCCTACTTAATATTTTAAGTTGGTGTCCATATTTTTTTTTTTTCACTTTTATTTAACAAAGACATTTTTTATTTATTTCTCCTAATACCGGTTTGCTATTCAATAACTCTTCCTTGCTCCAAACCTGTCGACAACTTTAACCATTATCTGTATGGTGTGTTCCTTGGTCCTCATGATGCTTTTTGTTCCCAGCTGTATTTATGCTGCTATTAAACTACACAAAGGTTTAAACAGTTGGTTTCTTCTGGAAGCTGGTAGTTACAATAGATACATTTTCAGGGTATCAGAAAAAAGGAAATAAGTACCAGTAAAGATACTACTTTTTAAATTTATATCAATAACAAATGGCAAAACAAAATCTGTCCTGTTGAAAATTTTGATCAAATGTTGCTATATTCATGAAGAGGCCTATGTGCATCTGGTTTGGATTTTCTCTCTCCATCCTGCTGCAGGCTACGGTATATAGGCCGCCTCAGACTATAAGAGAACATAGACCAGATGGCAAATTTTGCATTTTGCCTTTTAATTAGAGGAAAACAAGCCACATCCGACATTTTATATACTAATTTAGAGCTTACATTAAAATTACTTCACAAAAATGTTGCATGTGTGAAAGGTGGGAGTGATCTTTTTTTTTCTGAAAAGAGGAATGTCCTTGCCATTAGTTAATTACAAAAATTAGATGATAAAAAATCTTTCTCCTTTGACCCCTGGTCATGTATTGCATTGTTCCTCCTACAGGTCAAATTCACTAAGAGATACATTAAAACCTTCAATATTAATACATGAATGTCATTCCTCGGTTTAAGGCCTTAGCAGAGAATGCTAATTGTGTATTGCAATATGTTATATGCTTTTCAAAGTCTTAAAATTCCATGCACTCCCATGCTTTATGGCTGCAGGCTTTCAGGAGATCTAGGCATGTTTATTGCTCATCATGAAAAGGGGCCTTGCTCCAACACTTTATTACACATTCACGAAAAAATTAAATGCAGTTTTTGTAAAAAGAACACTTGTGATTTGTTTTTTATTTCAACTGAAAATGTACATAAATAATTAGGAGTATTTGCTAAAAAATAATAAAGGTTAAGTTTATCAGACTTAAAAACGCTAAACTATTGAAAACACAATCAGTTTGACAGCCGCTGTAAAGGGCAGTGATATATGACAACATAACATTAATGTAGCAACATGTGTGCAGGATTTTACTGTTTCAGTGGGTTGAATGGAACAAGCTCCTAAAAGCATAAATTACCTTCTAACGTATAAACCATCCTCTACCTTGGAGTTACCAATTTATATGTAAAGCTTCAACATGATTAATGACAAGAGTGACCAAAAGGAAGAAAAAAAATACTGCTGGTCAATCTGTTTCCAATTTAATTAGGAGTTTTCTTTGGTCTTTGCCTTTTTGTTCTTTTAATGAACAATTTTGCCTTTCGGGGCCTCAAACGGTAATTTAAATGAAACCATCTGAGAAGGAATTTGGCAGTGGGTTAGCTGGGACTGGTTTTGTTTGAGGTTACACGAAGCATAACATCTCGGTTTGTGTTAATAATATATTTTGATGTAAGCAATAATTATCTGGCATATCTTATGATCCGTTAGACGTCGTCTGCTTTTTTAGCCTGGTAGTTGTATTTTTATTTTAGCATTAAAAACTAAAAACAAAGGATTACTCTCAATGATGTTTTGTTTACTAATGTCAGAAAAAAGGTAGCAGTGATGAGTAAAGATAAGCTTAGGGGGGCTAAACTGGCCTAAACAGGTTTTATATATAGGAAATACTGTAACTTTAGAGTGGCTGTAGATGTATAAGAACCTGAGACCAAACTCAATATGACTTTCACTTCAGAATAAGAAATAACACAATTAAAATAGATATGTAGCCAACAGAGAAAATGCTTTTTTTGTTTAACCTTCATCAAATTTTGGGGTACCTTTAGCCATTTGTTCACTCTCAGCACACTAATGTAATGTTTTTTTTTTTCTTCTTCTTTTAAAAAAAAAAACCTATTCATAGTTCTTTATATTACCTTTTCTATAGGTTTTGCGTTCAGAATCTCTGTGTCTCTGCCTTCTATAAACAGATGAAATTTTAGAGCATCTTTAAACAAGAACCAAGTTGGTGTATTTACTTTTTTTCTTACAAAAATAATAGATGAATAAACATCTGTTAATTATTCAGATTCCATATTTTTTGCCACAATTTAGCCTAATGATAACAGCGGTTTATGCATTTACTGTGTCTATACATGTATTCACCCCCGTTGGATGTTTTACTCTGTTATCAACATTATTTTTGATAAAATAATTTACACAAAAAGCTGCTTGATATTAAAGTGACAGCTGAATTCTACAAAATAGTAAATGAATGCATGTATTTTCTAGTCAAGCCCTGATTAAAGTTTTTTTTTAATTATTATTTATGCTTTCTCATTGCCACTTCTCTATAAATCTTTTGGTTTAGATCAATAAAGGTTCAACCTGTCATGATATATAGTTACATTTATGGAAATATCCATTGAACTCTGTATTAATATGATCAAATAATACTAAGAACTTATGGAATTTTTTTGTAGCTAATTCTGAATAAATGAAAAACAGCTGAATATTAGGTATAGATAAATGAAAACAAAGAACCTGAATTTGCGAAGTCATCTTAAAAAAGCACTTTTCTACATGACTTGGGAGATTGTTTAACTGACGTTTTAATATATTATGTCTCTGAGGTGTAAAATTTGTCATCGCTCTGTAAATGATGAAAGGGCACCTCGCTTTTCAGCTGACCCAGAACAATTTTAAAAAGGTACGCACGTGTTTTTAAATTCGATTTACATTTTTTTGTCTTTGTGAAATGCATTGAGGAACTTTTTGTTGCCAATGTTAATGTTGACTTGTATTCAATTGAAAATTTACTGTTCTAAAACCACATAAGCAGATGGCAGTCTTATCACATTTCCTTGGTTTGCAGTTAAATCGGAAGCAGATGGTTTTTCACTCACAGGCAATAAAACACAACATTTAAGATAAGACTATCACAAAACATTTTAATGAAAAAAAATTGCAGGCTTAAAAGGTTGAAAGATTTTTTTAATGTGTGATCAAAATTTACTTTTGCATTCTGCACGTACGACAGGGGAAAAAAATTCCCTGTACATCTGTAGCAGTAATGTCCCACAACTTTTTTACTTCCGATACAATAAACTTAACAATAGTTATGAAAAAAACGGATAATGTTTTTATTTGTCGATAGGTCACTTGAATATTAAACTTTCATTAAAGAAAAAAAAGAACAATTAACAATTAAATTAAGCAAATTTAAATGTTTGCAATGATGCCATGGATCAAACGGTGGAACGGACTGCTTTTGTTGAAGCGCTGATATCGGGGAGATTTTACATTTAGGCGCATATAATCTGATATTCGTTTTTTTGGCTGACATCAGGGCACCGATATCAATATCGGGACACCGCTAGTAATTTTTATCTGAAAAACAAGCCACAGACAAAAAACATATTCCGATTTACTAAATGTGACTGTATATTCATCTACAGCGTATATACATTGCTTGAATGGGGTTTACAAGTTTAGATATTCTTAATTTTTCAGTCTTAGAAATAATATACTATGTTGGAAATAAATTACTTTTGATATGGATTTGCCTATATTATAATATGAATAAATAAAAATAAAACAAATATTTAAACCCTTGTTAGTTTTCAACAAAGTCATGGCGCTGAGTGATTATCAAGAAATATTTGCCTAACAGCTCACTGTCTCTGTCAATTATTATTTCATGTATACCTAGAAGGTGAGGTGTGCATATATACAAATATTTGTGTTTGTATGAGCATGCTAAGGCTAGTTGCTGCACAGACAGAAGAAGTTATATTTTAAACAGCAGAAACAATAGTATGTAAAGTCTTAGCATAGCAGAGCTTTTGCATTAGCAGCTAAAATAATGAAGTCACATTTTTACACGTTTATTAAGACATGCCATAAATTATGCTTTTTAATGAGAGGCGAGGAAAGGAAAACACAGATAAAATGTAATAACCTCACATAACCAGACTATTGGTGAATGTAATTAAAAACATTGTCTCTTTTTGTCAAATCTATTATGGTATTCTTTCTGCTTTAGCTCCGTCGGCCAGTTTCAGGCAGTCGATGTGCCATCACGTGGTTGCGGGTTGTCCTTCGAACACACTCTTCAAGCTCTACAAAACATACTGACATCATGATGTTTTAACATATGTAGATGTTGTTTTCCTACACTGATCATGGCAGAAAGGACAAATAAATATTCATTGATAAGCCATAAAATAAATGTTTTCCTCTGTTATCAGAGAAAAACATCTTAAATAAACAACAGATCACAATGCGCTGATGGGACGTTTGTCCGCTGCAACAGAGCAGAACCTAGCAGGTTGGGTTTGGTGTTTTGTTCCAGCAACTACAGTTGATGGAAAGCGAGATGCTCTTTATAAACTTTTAAAGTCGTACGAATAAGTGTAGGTTCTCATGGACTCGGAACTCGAAATTTAACCTATCCAAATCTCTGGGCCACGGTGAAAACAGCAATTCTGTGAATTTACTAGTCAGAGCAACAACAATGTTAGAAAGAAACATGCCTATGGCCAGTCACACCATATGGTTTGCTTCTTCTTAAAGAAGCTGAGGTCAAAATTAGGTGATTTTCTTCATGCAACTGCAAAAATTAAAACCATGCAGAGCTCTTTAGTTTGTATCCAAGGTTGTCCTTGAAGATGCGTGTCCTCCCCAATTTAAGTTTACATTCATGCATTTAGCAGACACTTTTATCCAAAGCGACTTACAAAAGAGAGTTAAACATTAAATTACAACAAAGTTACCTGCAGTATCCTGGAAAGGGATTTAACTTCAAAGAATGCTGTCTTTGGAGAGCTGAGAGCAAAGAGGGAAAAAATGCTGCCGAATTTTGTTGCTAAAGGGTGTCATGGGGATTCCAGCTATGACTCCTCATGTCATCAAAAATAGGTGCATTCTGGGATGTAAAGTTTTTTTCTACTCTCTTCTCTGGTGCATTTGTGTTAACTTTGTTTTCTATATGGCAGGGGTGGATCCCAACACTCAAGTAGTGTTTTCCATTATAGACATGTTAATTATGTTGACTCCTATAACCCCTATTTAAAGTTTCTTTCACAGACTGTGTTCTCCCTTTATTGAGATAGATATTTCTATATGGATGGCAATTTCTTGTATTAGCTTTCCACTTTTATTACAATATTTCAGGGTTTTCTACATCATTTATAGCTTGTACAGAAGTTAGGAGTGCAGTTGGTGTGTAGCATCACCTTTTCTTATTAATATTAAACAAACTTTATTCTTTTTAATAAAGGGTAATATTTTGTTGTTTTTTGTTTTCATTTGTACATGATCCTTTTAATAGTTTATGTTCAGCCTTTTTTAACATCTATTGAAGTACGCATTTATGTAGCAATTCTTCAGCAACACCGGCTTTTCTATAATTATTTAATTTTATTTATTTTTTAAGGGAAGACTAGTTTTATTCACTACTGAAATTTCATTTCAGACTCAAAATCACCAAGGCAGATTTTTTGTCATGGCCCCTCAGTGAAAACCAATCAAATTTCATTTTCATTTCACATTCCATTGGCCTTCTGAACAGCATAACTAGCAAAATGCAGTTATTGCACTGCTTTCTGTTTTCCCAATGACGATTTTATTGTGTCTTGTATTTTAAACATTTAGCCTTCATTTTTTTTAAATTTGCTTTAAACCTACTTTTAATTTATATAGTTTATTGGCTAGATGGGAAACATGATCAATTGGATTGAACGTTTTCAAAAAATGTTCACATTACTGCCTCAAAATATATTAGATTGTGAATTTGTGTGACATACCAACATACACAGCTGAAGAAGGAGAAACTCAACAAAGTCTGCTGTTTTTGCACTGCATAAGTCTGGCTTTCTTCAATATCCCATTTTGATAATGTATCAATAAAAGGTGCTCTGGTTAGAAGAGTCTACTATGTTGGTGAGAGATAGTTGTGATGGCATCATGCTGTGCGGATGTTTTCCACTCGAATGGATAGAGCAACCCAGCAAAGATAGATGGGCATAGGTTGGGCAGGTTGGTGGATTGGTTATGGAAAAATTCTGTTCAAAATATTTCTAGAAAACATATAAAAAGGTAGAAATTGATAATAAAACTGGGCTTTTATGATATAAGGGTTGTAAGCCTGGTAAGTTGTCAGGCTTATAATACAGACATTACTTATATATTTACTAAAAATTAAAGTAGGACTAATTTCTTCTAAAAATACATAATTATGTAGTTATATTTTCAAGTTTCCTGTCAGCTCATTACTGTTTCTACCAGAGTAAAATTGTGCAATTCTGTAGGGAACCTACTACCAGGCTTAGCAAGTTTTCTGGGGGAAATCTTGGGTATTATTTAGATCAAAGCACATTGATGTGCTGGAATAACCCAATGAAAGGGTTTTGGATTTTTAAATTGATCTTTTGAGTTCCACGGGTATGACTGAGTTTGAGTTTTCCGTCATTATTTAAAAGTTAACAGAGACGTACCTTCAGAGATTTGCAGCTGTAACAGCAAAAAAAGGCTTTTCTTCAAAGCATTAACTCATGGGGACTGAAATTTATTCATGTTCTTTTTTTTTTTTTCGGGATTGAGGGGTAGAATTAGGGGGATATATGTGAGGCTGTTTCACGTAATATTCACCTTGAACTTTGAAAATAACTTAAAGTTTCTTTCAGTTACAATTTTTGGGTGTGTTAGGCAGGAATCCGACAAAGTGACAGCCCGTAGAAAGATACTGCTTGTAATGTTGCGACCCACTTCGTGTAATTGCATTTTCAGATCCCCAATGTGAACTGCAAACCAGCACAGTTTGGTTTTTAGTATTACCCATTTTAGGTCATGTGTCATATCCAGACAGAGGTGTGTTTGGGGTTTAAAGAGGCTTGCTGCTGTTTTTGTGCACTATTATTAGAAGATAGATTTTCCCTCCTATAAAATCGTTCATTTTGGCATACTTGTGTTTTGCTTGGTTGCATTTGAGATTTGAGCTCATTCTTTTAACACAGCCTTTTATAGCCACATGTTAAGCTGTGTAATTTAGATATTTCTCAAATAGCTGGGGTTTGTGCAGCACAAAGCTGTAGGATTTCAGGCATTGTTAGTAACCTTCAATAACAAACACACACACACACACACACACACACACACACACACACACACACACACACACACACACACACACACACACACACACACACACACACACATATATATACATTTTTTCCTTATCAAGGTGGTGGACTTTCAGGTGCTGCTTTAGTTTTTTGGTGTTTTTTCAGCCATGTTGGATCTAAGTTTTTATCCACTGAGTCCCTTTGTGCAACGTCCAAAGTCCATCAATGATAAAAGTAATAGAGGTGGTGGGCGTGGCCAGCAAACGGAACACAATGGGTCGTGGCAGCAGCAGTACTGAAACATTTTAACTTTTGACTGACATACTTAAAGCATAGTGAGCAGACGTTACGCATTTTGGATGACTTGATTGAACTTTCAACAGGCTTTTTATCCAGTTTCGACTTGTTAACTTGCCATGTATTAGTCCTTAAAGAAGCATGTTTATCTTGTCATCTTCTTGTTAACGTAAACCACACTGGATAGGCCAGACTGTACTTCTTCAGAAAGCTTAGGTCCTTTAAGGTTTGAAAAAAAGTGCTACATATTTTCTATAAGTCTGTTCTAGAGAGTGACCTTTTTGCCATCCTCTGTTGGGGTAACAGCATCAAAGCCAGGCACTTAAAAAGGCTCGACAATAATATATAGAATGCTGGTTTTGTTCTTGAGACAACTCTGAAGATCAAGGTGCAAAGAACGATTTACCATAAAATGAAGAAAATCATGAACACCACTGATCTACCTCTTCATGAGACTTTTACTGGAGTATCTTTAGTCAGCGGCTCCTAGAGATTTGCTGTAATATAGACTGCTGCAGGAGATTACCGGTAGCTGTCCACAACCATCAGCATCCACAATAACTATTTGAACTAGAAAGAGCTGCTCCTGCGAAACAGCTGTTGAGAATGCCAAATGCTTAAAGGGATTGGCAGAAGATGCCCCAGAAAGCGAAGAAACATGAAAACGTAGTATCATTAAGCTGAAGAAAACACTGAAGAAAACTCTGAAATGTGGAAATTGGTAAGAGCTGAAGTTTTTAAAGTATTTAAAAAAATCTGCCATGCATTTTCACTGAGACAAAAATGTCACAAAAAGTTGAATAAGTTAAAAAGTTGAAAAGATATTAACACCAAAAGTCATAGCTGGAATGTCCAAAACAAGCTGAACGATTTGATATCCTAATTGTTGAAATCGGTTGAAGACTGTTGAATAAGTTAAGTGCCGAAAAACGGCTCAATAATAATAATAAAGAGAAACAGGAAAACAATAGTTGAGAACGCTACAATGCATTCTCAACAATTACCTTAAATATTAGAACTTATAACATGATTAAATTCATCTTTTAAATTGAGAAAGTATTTCTCACAACTTGCCTGGGTGCAAATATTGGTCATTCAATGTTTTTAGCAGATGTTGTTGGAGGCAGCATTACACATTGCCGCAATAAAGAGAACCGCTGTGTTAGGAAACAAAACCAAAAAAAGAAATACTTTCCATAACTGTGTTTAGTTCTTGATATAATTTGTATTTCATATTAAATGTTTTTCATTATTTATTGTTAATTATTTATAGCACAACTTAGCAATACCGAATATTAATAGCTCTAGTTCTCCTCTCTTGTTTCTAATTGGTTAATTTTATGTCCCTTTACAATGCTAATTATTATCCTTTGTTGTCCTGAACCAGAGTCTTGCGTTTCTAAATAACATTTCACGTTAAGCATTTATTAAAAGCCATTTCATGCTAATATTTGGTTCTTTTATGATCTGCACAATTGCATTTCCATATTTCTATTGTGCAATGCAAGAATGGAACAAAGATTTCAGGCCACGTACTAAGCTGTAAGTCACTGGAAATATTTTTTTTACGCATATACTGTTTTTATGTCTTATACAGAAGCACAGGCTCAGAGGAGGTGGAGTCATGAGCACACTGGAGGCACCTAATGGTGGGAAGGAGCAGGCTGAAAGTGGGAATGGGAAGGGAACTGCAGATCCCTCCACAGCCACGAGTGCTACTCCACCGGCGGTCGCTGTAAAGAAAGAGCCAGGGACCTCGGAGAAGAGCAACGGGAAAGTCGGAGATGCCAACCCTGCTGAGATATGTGTTGTTATTGGAGGAAAAGATGGAGGATCAAGTGGAAGTGGAACTCGTAGAGCTCAAACCGAGGGTATGTTTGCCCTTGGTAGTCCTCCTCCAACGAAGAGCACTGACTCATGCATAGGTGTGTTACTCTTTTGTCTGTCAAATCTCGTGTTTCCAAAACATTCCTGAGTAGGATCGTATTCAGCTAATAATTGAATCCTAAGCACAAGGCAGTACCGTCAACGTGTTGCAGCTAAATATTAATAATTACCTTCCAAAAATATAGTTGTATAAAGTTGTATAAGAAAAAGAAGAAATGAGAAAATGTATTTTTCCAGCAATTTTCAGTGGTTTGTTTGTTTATTTTATATATTTGTTCCTTTCACCTTATTGCTTAGTTTGAATTATGCTATTGACCAATGTTTTATAATACTGAGATAACCTTCAGGTAATTTAAAAAGTCATCTCAGCATCATATACATATAAAAAATGCAGCTGTAAACAGAAGGTTGGTACATTATGTAAATTTGGTTAAAGCACATAGTCTAACACAACAGCATTTACATAAATAATTATTCTGGGTAAACTAGAGCAAATAAAAAATTAATTAGAATCAGCAGCTTTTAACCAGCCTGCGCCTTTTTTTTTGGGCTAGAATTAATACTAAACAGGAATTTATTTATAAATGTTAACACATAAAAACAGTTTGTCCAAAACTGTACAGTGCTACTAAATTTCAGTGGAACGTTTTGAAGGTTCATATAATGTACACATGTACTACATTGCCAAAAGTGTATGTTTGCACTATTGAATCGCTGAATTCAGGTGTTTCAATTAATGCGTGACAATAGGTGTGTGACATCCCATCGCCTAGTGTGGTACCATAGTATGCCGTCTGTACAGCAAGTCCAGCAATTTAGATAATAAAAATATCAAAAGCTACTATTTATTGCATAATTAAATCAAAGTGATTGTGAAGGAAAGGAACAGAGCCAAAAACTTGTAGGCCACGTAAAATCTCAGTTGTGACATGAACAGAGGCCGTCAGATTTTTATTAAGTCGGTTACCTTCAAACGTCAATTGGTCTTCAAGATTAGCTCAAGAGTTTGGTACAGATAAATGAACTTTGTGGAACAATTTCTTAGCAATTAAATGGACTTAATGGAACTAATATGGCGGTTTTTATTTTCTTTATTTTTTTTATTATTATTGATTACTCCACACACTTTGGAGCCATATACTAAGGGCCAAGTGCCTTGTCCAACAGATGTTTACACATGAGGCTGTAGAGGAAGCTTGAATGGAACTCGGAACAACAACTCTTCCAACTGAGACGGCAATTATTTCCATAGAGAAGAACTCACAATACAAGACATTTTTGTTTTTGTTCTGTCACCATGGTAGGAACAGTGAGGGGATAGATGCTTCCCATCCCGACATCACTGCAAACTAGATCCTAAAGTTATGGATGAGTGAGTTACAAGTTAACGAACTTGAGGGGTTCCACTAAGCTCTGACCTAAACCCAGGGATTTCCTTTGAGATAAAACAGTGAAAACTGCTAGCCAAGCTTGTCGTCCAAAGTCGGTGTCTTACGTCTCACAGATGTGCTTCTAGAAGAATGGTGAAAAAATGAAAAAGTATTAGCTCCTAACCGTTGTAAGAAACACTTCCTAGAAAAGGTGAAGTTATCATAGCTGCAGAATGTTCGCTGAAATCCTATTACTATATAATGAGAAGGCAATATTACTAAACTTCATGTGTGTATAAAGGCAGGTAGGCAGATACATGTTGGAATAAAGCGTACATAAGTTCCTAAAAATTAATTCTGGCTTACTGTGATTAGTGATACAGTTTAAGTAAATTCTTACCAAGCTTTACTGGGACTAAAGATATGGTATGGCTTGCTTGTACCAGTTCTGTGATCAAACATTAACTGAAAGAAATCGCATAATGATGTAAAATACTGCTGACTGGCTGTGAATATCTAAACAGGTTATTTGCTCTGTTTTGAAGAAGCAATTTGGAACCCACACGTGTTTTTTTTGCTGGTTGGTAATTTATTAGTTATCTCAGGAGCAGTGTAGAGACTGTACCACAACAACTGTGTAGTAAGCGTTTCTAGATGTACCCCTCCGAGGGATGTGAATGAATATTTTTTTTACAGCTTTTTGTTAAACCTGAAACAAAATTCCTAAAAAGTATAAATGGCAAAAAAAAGATTTTGTTTTTGCAGCCTAAATGTATATTTATAACAATTTGTTTTGTTTTTTATTTGTTACACCATATGTTCCTCTGCTTGTGATTTTCTTTTTTCTTTTTTTAACACCACTGATACTGAGAATATCTAAAATGTAGGTCTTCTTCCCACAATAACAGCAGCTACACAGAAGAGTGTTTTGGTTAACAACTCCTGCTTACTGTAAGAGGAAAATTGTGTTTTTGAATTTTTAAGCAGATGATTAAAAAAAATAAAGATGATGAAGCAAAATAAAAATTGACTGGGTCACCAGCTATTTTTTTTAATGGTTTGTTGTTGATATTTAACACTGGAGTTTTATGTTTGGCAAAAATTAACATAAAGATTTGCACAGTAGATTAAACAAACTTTGGTATAATATGAATTATATTTATCAAAGCAACAGGTCTAACATTCAGACACTGAAATTTTGCAAATATCACTGTTATAGCAATATTCTAGTTTTACTTAAATATGACAAAATGTAAATAAATGTATATGGTAGATGTTTGCGTTAGACATCTATTTTAACTGTAATATATTCATTGCTACGAATGGTGTGGAGTTCTAATGTTGTTTTGAATTTTTTTATGCAGGTTCGTATGTATGCGCAGTGTGTGGAAAGAAGTACAAGTATTACAACTGCTTTCAGACTCACGTCAGAGCACACAGAGGTAAGATCATGGATTTTTTAATACATTTTTTATAACCCTTTTTCTTAACAGTTTAGAACTGCAAAATTTTAATATAAGGCTGCACAATCTATGGAATATCATCAACATTTAAAAATCAGTGTGAGCAAAAGACTACCCAGATTCTACAATTCGAATGTGTAGAATGTGTATGTCACATAGATTTATTGACCTAAAATTGCAACAAAAAAAAGTACTGGTTTTGTTGCCAAATGTCGATAAATGCTTTCCTAGAATAAGTGAATGATGCAAGTCATTATTTTAATCCAACAAGTTAGAATAATTAAGCAAACTTGTTTGCGTTATTTGAAAAATATTGATAAAAAATAAAAGGCTTTGTACCCCCCAAAATAGCTGCCTATTTGAACACAAAGTCCATCCTCCTTTCTTACTTCAATTACTTTGTTGTACAGTTTATCTGTGCATTTCCGTTTCACCTTTATTTCTTTTTTGTATTGACATAGAGGCTAATGCTGATGGGTTAGCTAATGCTAACCCAAGTGTTTCCCACAGGATTTTAGAAAAATGTGGTAGGAGGGTCAGTGACCCTCGGAGGTTTTAATGTGTCAACGTTTTTAAGCCTGATGTATCAAATTTAAGTGCATTTTGAGACCATGGATGTAAATAGCTATGTATGAACATACTTTGATGAATACGAACTTACAAAGGTATATCCGAAATATTTTGAAGTTAATACGGAATAAAACAATACCAAAAACTCAATCACTCGAACAACCAACCTTTTAAACAATACATTCTAACGAACAAGCATTTTTGGACGGGCTATTAACAAACTATTCACACCGTCTGCACCCAGGTGCTGAACATTTAATCTTTTTGGCCTTTTAAAAATTAGCTAAGGCAGCGAGGTGTTCCCCTTGAAGCTGATTGAAGTTTTTCTGATTTCACCTAAAAAATTAGGATAACTGCAATTAATCAAAAGGAATGAAAGGAGGAGCTGCCTTTAGAACATACATGTTAGGCGTAGTCTGCCTATGTATACAGTTTTCTGTAAATTGATTAAATATTAGGCAAAATCTGAGTAAATGTAAAAAAAAATGTAACCATCAGTTTCTCACAAATGTTTGTCACTAATAAAACTATTTTTGGGATCAACACTGGAACTTTAGTAAACAAGACTTAAGCAGCAAAAAATTACAACATGCAAAAATCCACCGGGGAAATAAATTGGCTGACACTTGAAAGTTATTTCTAAATACATTTAACGTAACAAAAACTGTACCAAAACCAGTTGATTCGACATTAGAAAATTTTTTGTTTAAATATAAACCAGATTTGTCACAAGTATCACAGATTCTCTAACCAATTTTCAAATGCTGGGAATTTTTAACAAACCAGATGTAGATTTATTAAAATTCGATACAAAGCTTTTAATAAAAAAGAAAAACAAAGAAAACTAAATAAAAAATAGATCATTTTAATTTAATTTGAGATTTATTTAATCAAATCAATCAGAAATACTTTATTTATCCCAAAGGGAAATTAAATGTTGTTGGAAGTGTCTAATTTAACAGGCAATCAAATGCAATCCTACAAAAAATCTATTGATAATCTAATTATGTTTAAAAGGAGGAACAACTTTACAACATGCTCCCATGTTTAAAAGTGCAACTGACGGCCAAAACACTGTAGCCTGGTTCAGTCATTCAGTCTTGTTTCTTTAATTATATTTGTCGTTCATGCTATTTATGTTGTACACAATGAACTTAGCAAACGAAACAGTGCTTCACAGGTGGTTTATTAGACATTTTCTTTGGTGTGGAGAGACGATAACATACAGAGTTTACAAAAAGGTCTCTGTGCGCATGAGCCGCGCGGCGAGTCAGTCAGGTCTGTTACTCTGCATAGCGCTGCCTCTCACTAGGATGCGTTCAATGTGAAACCTGCTAGCTGGCCCCAATGTTGCAAACTCGAAATCTGATTGGTTATCCAAACTGTCCGTTTCAGTTAATTTAAGTGTACAGGACATAGGCACCCTCCCTGTTAATTCTGAAGGTCTTGAGGAAGATTTCTTGATAGCTGAAATCTGACTAGATGAAACCACTACATATACAAGCAATTTAATTTACTCTTTAAAATGTTATTTGGCATAATAACAATATTTAAAGCCACAAGCAGCAAAAAAAATAATTTTGCGAGGCACTTTTACTTTTTTGGGTAAAAATGAAAAATCGGTTGCACTCAGGTAAGATTTGTTATAAAGCAGAAAACAGTTGGCTCTGAAGCGTTGCTAAGATGCACCCTGTTTGGCTTTTTATAACACTTTAAATTCTTTAAGGTATATATACTTAATCAGAAGTAAAAATTCTTATCAATGAAGGTTCCAGCATTCTCATTCAACACTCTAAATACCAGCTTTGCAGTGTGAAATGAAACTGAATTTGCTACTAAAAACCTGTCTGAACATCCTCCGTGAATTGGAATTCAATTATTTCAATTCACTTTACATGCATTTATGCTTTACATGTGTGTTTTACCTCCTCTTCACAACAACATTGAGTATTTGTGAGCTTTCAAAGTTAGTTTTGTGTAGCCCTGTAAATGTTTCAGTGTTCTTGGTCAACAAAGGATTTCATCCGCTCAGCATGTGGAGCTCTCCTTTGTTTTGTCTTTTGTGTGATGATCATTTCAGCGGCAGAAAGGTGTGGTGTGCTGAGGGGTCATTACAGGAACTAGACTATTCTGAAACAATGCAATCAAATACAATAAATGAGAATAAAGGTATTATGAGTTGCCTCAACTCCAACCAGAACCTACAATGAAAAACTAAAAGTAAGGTAGCACCTTTAAAACATCGTCTCCTTATAAGATGAAGCAGCCCGGTTTAGATACACACTGCATTTCCCTCATTAAACAAAAAAATAATACATTATTCAGAGGAGAAAAAGCTGCACAGTTCTTTGATCTAAAATTGTTGCATGCATGTTCTGACATGTGGAGTCTTCGTTTTGGATATTAAACAAAGAAGCATAAAATACAAAGCAACAGGGGGGTATTATAAGCCTGAGTAAGAAAATCAATAGACTTCTATATTATCAGGTGTTGTTCTTGTTGTTGTAAATCTTGTTTAAAAACGCTATTTTATTTCTTTTTAAATGAGTGCAATTTCAGAGAAATCTGCCGTAGTCCAGCTTATATAAATCACCTTTTTCTTTGAGCAAAACCTTTTAACTTAGAGATATTTTCAAATAATTGTCCATACAGTAATTTACACAATGCGTTTGTCTGTTTTTGTGCTGTCTTTCTTTTTGTTGTTGTCATCAAGCCTCTGATTCTGAATCGCCAACATGCCTTTTTTTAAAAGCACACACGAATATCCTAGAGCGTGCTGACTCTTTGGTCAGTGTGAACAAGATAAAAAAAAAAAAAAGACTAACAACACAACAGTTTGATGTAATCAGATCTGGATCTTTAAGAGCATGTTGGCACTAATCTATTCAAGCGAATCCAAATCTTTTGTTGTTTTTTTCATTATAGAATCAGAGAGCATGGTTGGAGATGGTCTGCCTCAGACACCTAATAGTAAGTACACTTTTTTGCAAATTATCCATTAAATACTGTTTATTTGCATGATAGCAGGTTGTGTGTAGTTTTTAAAATAGACATACGTCAGGCTAGCTAATCACAAGCCTAATATGAAGATTTTGGAAACAAAATAAGAGTAATTATGGTGCAATTTAACCACCTACTACTGAGAAAAGGTTAAATCCAAGAAGATGAATACCAGCCCCATAAGACCCATTTTTAACGTCACATTCAAAGTTTGATTAGGACTAAAAATACTTGGGTGTCAGAGTAGTAATTGAGTTATTTATAAATCTACCTACACAGTCACTGCACTTTTTATGTAAAGAAGCAACCTAAAGGCATTATATAATGAAGGAGAAAGAAAAGAAGAGTATCTTGCATTGGTAAAATGGAAACTTTTTTTTAATGATTTATGAGGAATAAAAGCTGGAGAGTATCTAACTATTTGTGACTGTTAATATTTAGGCTACAATGACTGGATGGAGAAGAAAAATGGAGATAAAATACTTTAAAGGATTAACTAGCTGTAAAGCACTTTTGCTTGTGCTGAGTCTTCATAGTTTTTATGGCTTGCATTTTTTTATTCACAGGCAAGTTTGTGGGGTGTGTGACAGATTTATAAATATACCATTTACAATAAAAGAAAACAGAAACAAAACAAATATAATTGATCAAAATAGTTTAAGTCTGGTCCAAAATTATCAAGTAAATAAAGCAGAGTCTTTTGTACAAGCGACGGATGAGTAGGTAAGGTGTTAAAACCAAGCTGCTGATAAAGAAACAAATACCAGTTTAAGTAATACTTAATAAAGCAGTCTGTAATAATTTAAAACAAATTGCATTTGATTTGTTGAACCTGACCAGCCATTCAAAGGAATTTATTAGGAATCTAATTTAATGTTCATGTTCATGTCAACTCATGTTAGCTGTAAACTCTATTTTGACTTGCATATTGCTTCAAGGAGTTTGTAGAAAAGTACTTTAAACCTTAAGCTTGGTATTAGCAGCTGCTTACTGTCCACTCCTGCATGCCTGTAAATCATTTCATAAAATGAATGCTTGACTGGTATGTATTTCAGGTAAGATTTAAATAATTGTACAGCCTGGTAAAAGCTAGAATATTTAGATGACTATGAAAATGTTTGCATGCATGTGTGCCAACAGAACAGTGATTGATCAACGAAACTTTGAAAGTAGCTTAGTAAAAACAAGGTGATATTTTTTAAATTCTTTCCTCTAAAACACACAACTTATATTTATATACATATACAAAACATACTGTTACATATTAATCTGTAACAGATTAGTTTGCACATAGCAGGGATTTTATTTTGCAAAGTAAACATTTTTCTAGTTTTTTTTTATAATTTTGTTTCATTAAATTTGTTTGACCAATCAAAACAAAGATGTGTTAAATGATATGTATTTTACAATAATGATGAAAGGTCAGTTAGGAACTTTATGATCATTGTGAAGATTATCATATTGCAATCACACAGAAAGATGAGCAGACACTTTATTTTGTTCACAGACTACAATTGCCTAATGATTAAATCTGGACCATTCGCTTTGAAACATGAGTTCATTATTACTAACCATGACCATTTACCTCAGTAATAACTGATTTCAGGTACTGACTAACAACATTAAAAGTCAATGCCTGTCTGAGGTTACCATCGTACAACAAATCTTTACCACTTTGTAATGGAAAAATGTACACACAGTTTTATGATATGTGATAAATTACTTTACTAAGTTAATCATAAAAACAAAATAAAAATCAGTTTAAAAAGACATGCCCACATTATTTTGACTGGAAAAGGAGAGCAGCACACAACCTTAATACAATTATATAATAGGCTGATATTTCTCTGCATGTCAATTGCATGAAAATGTTTTTAAAATGTCATTTTTGAATTAACCCGGGGAAGACCGTAATTTTGGCTTAGCAGTATTCCTTCACTTTAAGTGCTGTGACAAGAATCATAATGGTCTTATTCTTATCTTTTTGTTTTAGGGTGTCCGTTTCATAAAAAAATAAAACAAAAAAAGGGCCAGCCACAGTTCAGCATGGATCTTCAGGATTTAGTTAAATGCAAAAAAATAAAAATAAACCCCCTATATATATATATATATATATATATATATATATATATATATATATATATATATATATATATATATATATATATATATATATATATATATATATATATATATATATATATATATATATATATA
>JAVLVB010000002.1:9789311-9801875 GCA_032876305.1 Orestias chungarensis
CATGTGGTGTCCCAATGTTTATTTTTCTATTTACCGAATGACTTGGGGGGAAAAAATCATCAGCTACAAACTGCCCTTGATCAAATTATCTCCCGTTTCTCGTGATGATGTATTGATTCTGTGTTTCAGTCGCTGCAGATCAGAGGGAGATGACGATGTCTCGTGTCTGTACATGAATGGTTGGGGTTGCTGAATCACAAGACTGGACAGATCTCTCTTTTTTAGAGGGCTGACAATTATAAAAAGAAATTAGGGGGCTAAATAAATGCCTTTATACGGACATAAACTGTAATTTAATTAAATTAGATTTTTCAGCAAAGCTGCAGCGTTATCATTTTGTCTTATTTGGTTTACAGACAGCTGACATCTGAAAGGAATCAGGGTTCCATGACCAATTATTTTTGTTGTTTACTCTGTTATAGATTTATTATGAATTTGGATGACCTACCAAAGAAATCATCTAATTTGTGTAAAATAACCATGTTTCGTTCATGTTGGAGAATCATATTAAAACCTCGGTGGGTGTTAGTTCAGTGCTTTAATATCGATTTTAGATCAAAGTATAGCTTTATGTGTATGAAGAAAATCTTATTTAATTTAGCTATCTTAACACTGTTGCCAATTAGAGCAATTTTTTAAAGAAGATATTCACTCTGCTAATGAATTATTACATTCAACTTAAGGGTTGAATAGATGAAAAAGACTTAATCTTACAAATTCATTGTATTTGTTTACCATAATCAAGAAATAAAAAATCGATATATATATATTTTTTTTCAATTCAATAAATGCTTAAAAACAAATTTTTTCTTCCATAAAAATATACTTTTAAGATCTTTTTTTTGGTATAGTTTTGGTCTATTAAAACATCAGATCTTGTTATCCATTCATTTATTCTCAGATTTAAATTAATGCCAGAATCAACTAAATCTGTGTCATGTTTTTGCTTTCCCATTTTATAGTTCTTTAAAGAATGTAAATCAGAATCTGTAAGTCACATCTCAATGTTTCAATGAATGTTTCATTAACGCTTCCTGTAGAGAAAGAATGTAAGAAAATGTAATTTGTTACCCAATTGTTAGTTGACATAAGTAACCCAAGTCTTGATTTGTGTCTAGGGAAAACATAAGTCTGATATTTAATTATCCAAGACTGAACCTCTTCCTGTTGGAGAGATGCAGCTAAAAACCGATTTTATCTTAATTTTACAGTGTGATTTTCTATTTTCCTTTAGTTTACCTTGAATTAGCAAGGGACTTTATACAGATATTGGTGCATTTTTTCTTTAACATTTTCCTTTACAGGGCATTTCTATTAAAATATCACGTCTATTGAAATACGGGTTTGCTTGCATCTAACTACGTCTATTTTTAGCTTTGTTTTCAGAGCCGATCTGGCTTCTATGACATCTTAAATTCTTAGAGGCTTATTGATTTTAACACTGAAAAACAATATCCCGCATCTATCAGATGCTGTCTTTCATTTAAATTAATTTACAGATGATTCTTGCATGATAAAGGCATGTCATGATACATTTCTTTGTTGTTTACAAAAATATTCCCTGGCCTTGTCATTTGGTTTTCATTTCATCATTAGATTCCTCTGTCTGTGTTATTTTATTTAATCTATGTGATGCATGAATCTTTCTCCACTAAGGAAAGACTGAAAGCAGAACGTAAATCATTTTTATGGTTCTATCTAAGGGGCTTGTGAAGAGAGAGAAAACAGCTTTCCTGAGATTCTCTCTATGGTCAGCTTTTTGGTAGAAGTGTATGCATTGCACCTTCTTAAAATATGGAAACATAAATGTTGCTATTATAGACACATGAGTCATTGTTCCTTGTTTTTCTCTCCTCAAACATAAATAGTGGAGCAAGGGAAATCCTTTGCCTGAATTTAAGGAAGAAAGTATAAACTCTGCTCATGTTCTACTGTTTCCTTGCAGGTAGCTTCCGTTACTCTTGTGACATCTGTGGAAAGAAGTATAAATACTACAGTTGTTTCCAGGAGCACCGTGACCTGCATGCAGTGGATGGTAAGCAGGAGTTTTAACAAATATTTGTTAGATTGTATTTAAAACCTGGGCTTTCTGATTTAATCCAGTGGAATCAAGCTTTTTATTTTGAATCTATTTATTTTCTCTTATTTCCTGCATTGTGCTGTAGAGCTTGTTTTAAAACCCCTTAAAGTGTTTCATATAAAAATCACTGTTTATTCACGATGCAAAACAATACAAGTTTATTATTGAGAAAAGCACCTAACATTTCCATCACATCTGTTGTTGCATTCGGTACTTCATTCACTTTCATCACCCATTTAAAACTTGAATCTAGTGCCCTTCCTGCAAAGCTATTCGTTATAAGGCCACAAAGTAAATATTTATGCTAACTAATGTAATTTTACAAAGTGCAGTTGAAAAGAAAATCTGTTAATTTTTTATTCATCTAAGTATTAAAACCCCTATCAGGACACTTCTGTTTTTGTCTCTCTCAGATCAATATGAACAGGTGGTGCTACCTGTTGATGGCCTTAAGGAGGAGGAGCCTATTGAACCCTATCAGAAAATTGGACCAAGTAAGCCTGCAGTGCTCTTTGTTTGTTAAAACATAACCTGTTATAGTTAAAAGGTCTTATAACAGATTGGTAAACACACAAAACCATCTGCAGACCTATTTACTGTAAACCATCAGAAACCATCCTACTCAAGCTGTTTATATGGTGTTGTTTATAGTTTTCTCTACAATGTTATATTTACATTCGGTGATTATCTTTTTTATTGGAAGTACAAATTGTTGTTAGCTTTCAACACATTAAAGTGTTGCTTTCTTGCGGTGCCTGCTGGCCAACCTGCTCTATAGCTAAAGGGAATCATTGACTCGTTTGTATTTCTGATCTTCTCTTACTTACTGAATAACTAAAATGTCTGTCGAAAGTTTACACTGCTATCATGTCTTAGCTAATCATATGCTTACCAGCTAATTCTGTCTGAGTAGAGCATTTCAATGTAAGACTTTTAGAATGGAGATTTACTGAAGCATGATAAAATGACTTATGTCATGTGTAATGGAGCTTTCCAAACCTTTTAGAAGGTTACCCAAAAATGCTTATTGTTTGCTTATATGCTTATAGTGTATGTATTTGGTTAATTAATTACTTTAACCCTGTGGGATTTAGATAAAATCAAAAGAAAAGTCAAAATTGCAAACCCAATTGTGTTTTTATATTGTTGAGCTTGTTATTGCATTAATGATTCCCATATAACTGGATGTAATATTAAACTCCTCACACCACCAGTGTACCTGAGAAATTCAATTTAAACAGTGAAACAATATTTTTTTTATAGATTCATTATACGCATAGGGACACGTTGGTGTTTATAACATTCTTCAAATTTATGACTTAGACCTAATGAAAAGCCCAAATTCACAGAAAATATGTTACAGTATATTGACAAAATAATTATAAAAAATAAAACATTTGTTTAAAGAGAAATATCATGCGAAGTGCATCAATGCACCTATAAAATGTACAGTATGCATTTATTGGTATTGTTCTGGGTCTCTTTTTCATGATTTACTGCATGCGTGTGGCGAGGCCTGGATGCAATCAGCCTGCTGAGGTGTTAGCTCAGATTGATTAAATTGCAGCCTGCAAATGTTTGACATTGCTGACTTTGATCTTGCTCTTGGCTGTACACAGGAGATTCTGCCCTAAATCACCTATCAACAGTTTTTGCATGTTGGGCTGTTGCTAAATCAAGTGAGCATCACCATAAAGTTTGTTAGCGTGGGAAATATGGAGTCCGACATTTTCAAGTTTGTTGGCTGTGCAGACTGTATAGTGCACCAATTCGTGTCCTTTGTTTATGGTCACCAAATTTGAGTACTTTGCAGTGGAAGTAATTCACATTATTAGCCTCTGCGATCTTTATTCTAGAACATTGATCTTTAACTAAAATTAAAACTTTTTATTGAATAAGTAGAATCTGGGCCACTAAGCCTTAGCCCAAATTAGGGCTGAACAATTTTAAGACAAAAATTAAATTGGGACTTTTCTGGCAGAGATTGCGGTTTCAATTGTATCACGATTTATTTTCTTTAAATCAAGTTAAATTAATTCCATTAAGATAATGCAAGAATGACAGGGCTGCAAGCACAAAATTTAACAAAATTTTTGGAAGGATGGATGGGACCATCTACTTCCTTTACTGCCTTGAGATCTACGTGCACTTCTCGCGATCAACGTATTGGGCACTGCTAGACTACTAGGATATTGGCATGACATGGCTTTGCTTGTCCTAGTAGAAAAAGAAACGGCTTGCAAAGCTGTCGCAGAAGTGCTCCTTGAAAAAATTAGCATTGTACAGCCCTGCTACACACTGACTGGAGTGGAGAGCACGTGACCTGGTGCAGCTTTCTGATTGGTACCTGACACAGAGCATTGGGCACACATGTGATATTATTGACAAAATTATTGGAGCACTGAGAAAAACCGCAGCTTTGACAATCTCAAAATCGTGTTGTCTGAGATCGTGATTTTCGGTTGG
Source organism: Orestias chungarensis (assembly GCA_032876305.1). Lineage (NCBI taxonomy): Eukaryota > Metazoa > Chordata > Actinopteri > Cyprinodontiformes > Cyprinodontidae > Orestias > Orestias chungarensis. The sequence continues at coordinate 9,793,858 of JAVLVB010000002.1, forward strand.
AAACGATAGATCGTTCAGCCCTAGCCCAAATACTTTGTTTCTAGATTATCTCTGATTCTGGAGTGGCCTAATAAAAGGAGTTCGATATACACCTTACTGTGGAGACACCCACAGTGTAAGACAAACATCTTAATTACCTGCATCTTCTCTGTCTTTGTTAGTCTGTTTTTCGAAGAAAAATATTACGTTTTTTTACAGGTTTTTTTTACAGGTTTTTTTTTTTTTACAGTTTTTTTTATTTATTTTGTATTTAACTTGATTGTTTGTGTATATTTGAATCTCTAGAAACCGGGAGCTATGTTTGTGAGTTCTGTGGGAAGCAGTACAAATACTTCAACCCGTACCAAGAGCACGTTGCTCTTCATACACCGTTGGGTGAGTCTAGTTATAACACCTAGTCAAACTAAACCTTGTGCAACAAAAACTTCATATAGCTGAACGAACTACAAAAATCTAGAAACCTATTGCATTTCAATTGTAGGTTTTCGTTATGGGCTTTTAATTGTAATGGTCGTATTTCTATTCAGAACAATTAAAACAAACACAATGTTGAGATGTTCAATTTCAGTGGAAAAAAGGTGAAAACGAAAAAACATTAGGATTTATTGAACAATTGTGACTAGTATTTTTCTTTTGAATTTTAACCTCCCAAGTTTACTTGTAAAACAGACCACTACAGAAGATCTTTCAAGCCCACAGCCATCACCATCTATATCAACTCCTTAGTTAAATTAGTTACTCCAACACCATTTACTTTCCCTTTTGGGATAAATAAAGCATTTTTGATTGATTGATTGATTGAAGTAAAACTAAAGTAGGAATTCCAGGCTGGATGGTGACCTGAGCTTAAAATCCAATATGGGTGCATATAATAAAAAAAAGATAAAAAAAGCTGAATATCAGCAATAATCTTCTTATTGCTAATAATTTATATCTCATCAGATCTTCATACACACGCTAACAAATGTGTTTTGACTGTTTTAAAGTACAAAATACAGTGCAATAAATCTGATTGTATTGCGAGCCTGTTGGCTGATGATATCATTGTTTGAGAACCCTACTCGTTACAAGTTTGGAACTGGAAGTTTGTTAATGTAGATTTAATCCCCTTCTTGGGTCCAAGTTCCCTTTTAATAAGATAAACAGGTAATTACCAGCAATTACTCTTGGTTTACCGTTTTCCTGTACTTCTCCTTTCAAAAGTTTCTGACGGAAGATCAGTGTGCCTAAAAAACTCATGTTTGAGGGTGTTTATACTTATTAGCTGTGCAGTCGATTAAGTCTTGGTTACTTTGTGAATATTTAATACCTATATTAGTATCAGTGAAGCCAGTGAACATGAAGTTACAGATTAATATTGATTCTTGTTTTAGACTGTGGGTTTTTGGCTTTATAGCTGATTGCTCTGATAGGTACAACAATATGTAGTTTTGCACTGAAGTGTATCTAAACCTCCTATAATTTTTTGTTATAGGCTCATTTGACTTGAAGACATCACGTGTGCAGGAATGTGGTTCCCTGGACATGAGCAAATTTAGCTCCAGCCAAGCTAGTAAAATAAAAAGTAAGTATGGCTTAATTTCCTGACACTTTTGTTTATTTTTATGGAAATTGGCATGAATGGTACCTTTATAATCTGTGCACAATTTAAATCAGATACATTTTTGTGGTTTTTATAGAGGGCAACCAAAATCTGAGCTCTATCCGTTTCTTTCCAAATTATAGGTCTGAGCAAAGCATTGAGCAGTAAGTCTTATTTATTCTAATGTTACACATAAAATATTAAGGGATTTTATTAAGCCGAAAGGTTATTTATGTTTGTAAAGCACACATCATTGTCATACAAAGTTATGTCTCCTATGTAGGTCGAAGTTTGGAATGTATGGATATGAAAATCAGAGAAGTATATCAGGGTTCGAGGGTTCTGCTGGACTGCGTCACTCTTGGAAGAAAAAAAAGTGCGCGTCTATCAGAGAGACCAGCCAGTTAGAGGCCACTTACGCCAGCAGCATGTGAGGAGGGAAAGTCGATTGGTTAATTTCAATTAGGACCCGCCCCACCAGTCCGTATAAACCACACAGGTGTGGAAGAAGGGGCGTGGCCTGAGTCTGGTACCTAGCTAGCAAGCGATGCTAATGAGAAGCAGGAGACTCGGTGCATACAGGGAGAGAGACAAAAAGAGAAATGTGCTGGAGGAGGATGCGGTTAAATGCAGAAAAGTAACAGATTTTTTTTTAAGTTTAATGTACAAATATTTTGTGTTTAAAGTTTAAACACAGTCTGATGTCCTGAGACCCCTAAAGGTACTACACATTCAGGCTACACAGAGTAAATATGGAGCCCATGTAGGTTTAGCCTTGAAATTAAAAAAGGATTGGGATTTTAAAGTCACTGATTTACAAGCCACTTTATTAATATTAATAATAATAATTCTGTTTTAAATTATTCATTTGTGCAACAAATGGGAATAATAATAATAATTTTACCATTGTCATGTATATGAACACCAGGCCAAATCAGTGAGACATAGATAGTCTAGTTGGTCAGATGGAGATGTTCCCTTCCTAATAAATAGGGATGTTGGTTGAAGTCCCTTTTCCTCATAACACGATTAATTGTTCAGAGGTTTTTATTTTATGGTCCACCAAATAAGCTTATAGTTAAACATGACCTGTCAAATTTATTGAGCTATTACTGTATTTAAGGTGCGCACTGTTCTGAGGTTATCTCTGGAGCCCAGAGTTGTTTTAATACTAAGAGGTTTTTGCACCTCTGTTTGGCTCGTTGTCTGTGGTCTATGCAGTGATGCTGTGGTGTTGCACTCACTACTGTGCTGCAATGTTACATTATTCTTCCATAAGGCTTTACATAGTCCACGTTTTCAAATTTATTTTAGAGATAATAAATGATGGTATGAAGATATTCTTAAAAAATCTTCTTTACGGGTTGGTCTGTGTAATTGGTAATAATTGTTTATAACAATGGTCTTTAAAAGGTCTTAAAAAGACTTGAATTTGGCTTGAAGAAACCCGTAGGAACCCTGTATATATTTTTAATTCATTTCTCTCTTGGTTTGAAAAATACAAGAAACACAAATATGAAAGTTACTCACATCTACTAAATGCCAGACAACTAAAACTGTTAGCTCCAGTTTTAGCCCAGAATTGCCCCAAAAATCCTTTTTAGTAAAACACGCTTAAACTATACTTGCAGGTGTAAATTACTGTTCCTTGTTACCCTCCTGACGAACTTTCCATTGCAAGGGACAAAGGGGAACATTAAACAGAGCTGCATTAGCAGGAATAAAAGCTGCATTGTGCTCACCAGTGGTTATGTTATCAAGTAAATTAATTTGCAAGGGCTACTTTCAGCCCCATGTAATTCAATAACAAAGGACAATCACTTGCAGCCTGATTTTTTTTTAGATTTCAAGTTGGAGCTTGTTGTTAAAGGCACCCCTGCTCCAATAGACATGCTGTATGTTTGCATTGTTAAAATAATCATTTTCAGTCATCAATATAGTGATGAGGTCTTCAAAAATAAAGACAGTATAAAATGTATTTTTCAGTCGAACACCTCCAAAACAGCTACTCATTCCCACTCTAAAGGCTCGCACACCCCCTGATGGGTTCAGAAAAGACCATTAAAATCCTCTTAAACGCTCCCTGTACAATCTCCTATGCTTGTGACTTAAGGCAGTTGTTTGGCTATTTCCAGTTCCCCGTCATTTATTTATTTTCTCTTCATTATCACTGCTCTCATTGTTTATCTAGTTTTACAATAGTTATTCTTAGGTCAAAAATACACAAAATATTAGACATTCAAAAATGCTGTACTACATGTCTCTTATGGCAGACAGATATTAATAGGGCTTCTGACAGGGTGGTTAACTAGCCATAGTCAAGCAGCACAATATTATAAGGTAAGGCGTGATGTAAAATTACAGATTTGCTAGCCGTGCTCACAAAACAGGCTAATTTAATTTGCATCTGACATCATTCTGTACACACCAACATAGAGTACAGAGTTGAGCTACATGTCTTGATTATTAGATACCCATCTTATGAAAGATAAAAATGCAAAATAACAAATTTCAGCTGTCACCGTTTCTAGTTTAGCAAAAATTAACAATTTCTCAAATGGTACAGTATTTTTTTTTTGTTTCATCCCGACTTTCCATACCATCCCACACATCCCCAACCTATCTTTCTGCTAAGAAGCACTCAGCCTATTTAAAGCACGGTACACACACTCTTCAAAAAAGTGGGTCAAAAAGAAGAGACGAATGTGCCAAATTAAAGCCATATTTAAATGTAATATGACCATTTGGATCCTTATTCAAGCCTGTCAGTATGATTGATTTTATTGTTGAATATTAAATTAAACGTACACTGCATGCCATTAATTTTTCTTCAGTCTAACAGTTGTGGGTTTCTCGCAGCCTGAATTTTAAATACTTTGCCCTTTTGTTGTTTGTTTTTTATAAGCCTGTCACTCATTGTTTCTTTTTTTTTGTCCGTTACAGACAGCCCATTTAGACGGAAATTGGAGAGCGCGATTCAGACCAGTTTGGTTGATACAAACAGTTCGCAGAACTCAAGTGGTAAGCTCTTCGTGTCTTTAGTGAATTTGTAACTGCATGGAAATGTATTAATTCTACTCTAGTGTGGGAGCGTTATTATGTTCTGCCAAGCAGATATTTGTTTTTGTCTGCTTCACATGCTCTTCGCAGTTGTTTTTTGCTACTCATCGCTGGGTTGAAAATTGAAATGGAGTAAAGAGGCTTGAGTGACCTACCTTGCATCAATTGTTACTATATAAAACTCAATTTTGAGAGCTAGAAATAATATTATTCATCTCCACCCTCTGATCATGAAACAAGAGACTTTTTTTGAAAATCATGTTTTTCTTAATAAGCAGCTATTTTACATCAAAACAGATACAAATAAAAAAATAAAAAAACACAGAGCAGTGCAACTCTTATCTAGTAGAAAATTATTGGTGAAAAATAGTATATCATAAGTTAGAGTGCCACAAGCTCCAAAAAATTTAAAGCCTGCATTCATTTCAAAGTAGGACAGAGACAACATGCAGTCTTGAATCCTGGCAAATGTTATTTTTAAATGTTTACTCTTTTTAAAATTGAAGCTAACCACATGGTTAAAAATAACTTGCATCAGGGTGTGTTTTACCACTCGGTTGCACCTCTACCTATTTTAACAACACTCTTGGTGTAGTGTTTAAGAGCTAAGAAAAATCACTCCAATTTTATTTTAAAATTATTAGGAATATTTACTATTGCTTATTAGTCATTCATTTAAAATTTAAAAACAATTCTGTTTGCAAGTTATAAATGTATCCTTTTTACCCCCCTTTTTTAATCAACAATTATCTGTGCTTAGTCACAGAAAACAAGTTAGTGTTGGTTTAGACATGGCCTAATTCTTCCCCGGCGTCCCCCTATAATCAAAAAACTATTAGCCATAAGCCATGCTTTAAGTTAAGGTTATAACATTCAGCACACACACATACATTTTCAACACCTAAAGAAAAGTATCTTGGAGCCATGGTCTAATCCCAGGAAGTCAGCCATGTTAGATTAATAGCACAACTTTATCTCTTTTACATGCATGTCTGAGCATCGTGCTTTCAGCTTTTATTTGTGTCTTTAAAACCTTAAGCCATCGAAGGTTGTAAGTTATCAAAAGTATTTTCCATCAAAGCATGTAGGCGTCAAATGCCTTAAAGTCTGATGTCTTGGAATACAAGACAAAGGTGTAATGGCCTCCACGTAAAGGGTCACATCTTTACCAAATATCTGCGAGTCATCTAAAAACGGCACTAAATACATTCACATGTCCATTTTCTAAAATAAACTCAGCTCCATACATCACACAAGTTGTTTCACTACCAGGGATCCTTATTTCGAAACTAAAGCTACATCCGAATTTACAGTTCAAGCTTTTCATTTTTTACCCAGATTTGAAGGATTGGATCAGAGTATCTTTCGTGGCCCACCCTATCTAATAATCAGCAAGTTGCAACATATAAAAAAAAGTACATTTGCAATGACATAAAATGAATTTTTACAATGTTGTTAGGTGAGAATTTAGATAACTCAGACATTATGGTATATGTGTTTTACTTTATCAATGTATTGCCTATTTGTAATATTGCTCTGATGCTTTTGGAAATTTTTGTTCCCCTGAGCTTGGTTGTTGTAGGTATTTGCCAAAACGAACATGAAAGTCATTGAGAATTTGGCTAAAAGACAGTAAAACTTTGGGGTTAATTTTTTTCTCGTAGTTACACTGAGGAGAGGGCCGATGACCGCAGGTGAAAGCTAGACCTGTCCTAATTCACTGCCTCTCACATCCGGCCTTGGTCTTTTTACGGCTTCCACAGGACGTGTCCTCGGTAGACTGAGTCCTTTAAAGGATGTGACCCCAGAATTAGGACACAGGTTAATAAGACTTGTATATACTTGTATATCAAGCTCTCTTTTACACAGAAGTTAAACCTACTTTGAACACTGACTGTTGTATAGCAGAGTACTAAATTTGCTCTAAATCATGTTTTGCTACATTTAAAACAGCTATAACTTTCTTATACAATGTCAGATCATACTAAATTCTGTCTGTGACTGTCTAACACATTTGTACAGCTAATTTGTGGCATCACTTTAGAATCAAGAATCAGTTTATTTATATATCGCCAATTTACAACAGGTGTTGTTTCAAGGCACTTCACAGAAAATCAAAGAAACATCATAACAAATCAATTTGAAAAAGTTTCCAATCTAAGGAACCCCAGCAGATCGCATCGAGTCATTGACCGAGCAGACCGAAATAAGGGCTTTTGTTGTCGTTGACTTTACAGCAATCCCTCGTACTGAGCATGCATGTAGCGACAGTGGAGAGGAAAAACTCCCCTTTAACAGGAAGAAACCTCCAGCAGAACCAGGCTCGGTACAAGCAGCCACCTGCCACGACCAAATGGGGGTTTGAAAAGACAGAAAGCTAAATTAGAAGCACAGGATACTGAAATAATAGAGTTTATAGCAGCAGTTGTAGAGTGTCACTGGAAGCATCAAAGCCCATGTTCTCATCCAAAAAGTTGTCTCAGCTAACAGAACGCCAGCCCAGGTGTGGTTACTATGGAGAGAAGAACACTAAGAGAAAACAAAAGGTTAACAAGGTTGAAATAAAGAAAATAAGCGTCTGTCAAGACTGAGATCCTCCCCAACCGGATTAGGCTGTCTTCTCTACCTCTTCCTAACTATAAACTTTTATCAAACAGGAAGGTTTTAAGCCTAGATTTGAAACTAGACAGGGTGTCTGCCTCACGGACTGAAGCTGGTTCCACAGGAGAGGAGCCTGATAACTGAAAGATCTGCCTCCCATTGTGCTTTTAGAGATTCTAGGAACCACCAGTAAACCTGCAGTCTGAGAGCAAAGTGCCCTGTTAGGGACATAAGGAGTAATCAGATCTCTGATATACGATGGAGCTTTATTAGTGAAGGCTTCATATGTCAAAAGAAGAATCTTAAAATCTATTCTAAGTTTGACTGGAAGCCAATGAAGGGAAGCTAAAATTGGGGAGATGTGATCTCTCTTTTTAAGTTTCATCAGAACTCTTGCTGCAGCATTTTGGACCAACTGTAGACTTTTAATTGCATTTTGTGAACTTCCTGCTAATAAAGAATTACAATACTCCAGCTTTGAAATTACAAATGCATGGACTAGCTTTTCAGCATCTGTCCTAGAGAGAATATTTCTAATTTTTGCTATATTCCTAAAATGAAAGAAGGACATCTTAAAGACCTGTTTTATATGAGACTTGAAAGACATTTCCTGATCAAAAATAACACCAAGGTTCTTTACATTGTCACCAGATGCCAACCTGATTCTATCCAGGTCAAGTGGCTGACTAAGCAATTTCTTTTTTAGAGGTTCTGGTCCAAAGATAACAACTTCTGTCTTTTCAGAGTTCAAGAGCAGAAAGTTTAAAGTCATCCA
>JAVLVB010000002.1:9804561-9833534 GCA_032876305.1 Orestias chungarensis
TTTGGTTTTGGCCGTGGGCAAGACACCGTCTCAATGGGATGTTGGGTAGGTAACTGTAGAGAAGCCGCAGAGAGGAGTTCTAAACTACGACTCTGCTTCCTGGTCTGGACCCTGGTTTGTCAGTAATTTGGGGAGTTAATAAATTTGGCCATATTTCTAGAAAGAAGAGCGGCTCCGTCCAAAGTGGGATGGATGCCGTGTCTCCGGATCAGACCAGGTTTTACCCAAAAGGTTTTCCAATTATCAATGTAACCCACACCTTTTTCTGGACACCATCTAGATAACCAACGGTTGAATGACAACATGCGACCAAACATGTCGTCACTGGTCCGATCAGGCAGGGGACCAGAGAAAACTACAGAAAACTACTTTTGCCCTCCCCACTGAGAACAGAGTCACTAGTTTCTGTGGTGACTGACCCTTCATGACTATAAAGGGTTCACGTGTCTCTTATAATAATTTCAAACAACATTTTTAAGCTAGTACAGGAAGTATTCATTAATCCTTTGCCACTAAACAGGAAGTAGTTACAGCTTCCATCAAAACGGTTAGATTCCTATCACAATTTGAAAACTTATCAAGGGAGCTCAACTGAACATGACCGACCATAATAAAAGAAAATCCTGCAACTTCCATTGCTTGAAACTGGTGATTTTTCTATAGATTGCAAAGTTACATGTATTATTAGATTTATTGAATGTGTGTGTATATATTAGATTTTGTATTTATAATTTTGATCCTATGTGGGTTAGAAACTCAACAATCAACACCAAAAATGAAAGACTGACTGTCATCCAGATATTGAGTGTATTTAAGCTTCTGGCTGTAACTTAATTTATTTTTTGTTAAAGGTGCAAATTTTGTTTTTGATTGCTGATTCTAAGTCACCAATTTTTCAGCTCAAAAAGTGTTTGGGTAGCAACATAAATATTTCCATGAATCATAAAAGCAAGTTCAGTTCAATAGTGTTTGAATAATCCGCATAATTCTCACTATAATAAAAGGTAGCAACTTAAATAAAATCCATAAAACACAAGCTTAAAACAGATTGTTTTTAAACATGGGAAAGAGTTTCTAATCCATAGTACATTTAAGGAAAATATAAAATTGGATGGAATTTATCTATAACTAATAATATGCCTCTAATAAGTAGACTTATAGTCACACTGAGTAAATTTGAATATTATTGAAAAATTATTATACATCATTTTGTCAGCTTACTAATATAAGAACATTATAGAGTGTATATTTATACATATGATTGTTATTAGTTTCTGTCAATAATGACTTCACACAAAAAGCTACCTCCAAAATATTTTAGGACAGTAACTAAAACATTTGTTAAGGCCTGATAAAGATCATTTTCATTGGTTGCTCAAAATGAACTAAATTATTGTTTTAATCTGACATACATTGTAACCTATTATGTATGTTTTTACATGTATTCAAAGTGTTTCTGCGTGAATCTAATGATAAAATACGATTAGTCAGTTACATGTGCTATAAGTTTTCATTTCATAATTTGTTACAGCATTTTTAAATTCAAAAGTATACTGAAACTTTAAAAGCATCGGGCTGCACATTGCATAAGCAAAACCCCCCTTGGCGTCCTAACAGATATAGTGGAGGTGATTCACAAAGTCAGATTTAAAACAAAAATAAAATAAATAAATAATCATAATAAATAAATAAATTGTCAAATCAAAACAAGTTGCATTTAAAAATTAAGCCAGCAGTTGTCCTTATCCCTTGCGAGTTCAACGGGATTGTTAGGGTTTTCTATACTTAAATTTATTTCGGCAAAGATTGACTAACAAGATGCTCTCTTAACTGTTACATTTACTTGATTTAAAATGCAAAGATTTTGGCATTTTCTTTCAGAAATTTTCTTTGGCATCTTTCTTTAAGAATACCCAATCCTTAGAGTTTAGATTATAACAATTATGACAGAAAATTTATGTTTTTGGATCTGTAACCAAAACGGAATATAACTGCAGGGATTAACAAATCATCACAGCAGTTTGAGGCTTCTGCAGTAATTTCCCTGAAATAAATTGCTATTTACAAAGCCGTTTCATCCAGTAACATATCATCTTATTTATAGACATATTTATAATCTTAGTTATGCGATAGAAAGTTGTGGGTTTTTTTTTTTTTTTTTTTGGATTGGTTGTGTATTGCTTACTGATTAAAATATTAGTTGCAATGTAATCATGTAAAAACGAACAGACCTAAACACGTAGCAATAAAGATTATTAGCTTAGGGTTATTATTGCTTGTGTGGACCTGGAAGTTAAATTTGGTAGCATGATTATAGGCTTTTTGCTACTGCAGTTAAAGAGTCTAAGATTAAAGCTGGCCATACAGGCTTTAGCTACACTATATCAAAGCAGTACTGAAGATGCATTTCATTTCATGCCTCTCAAGATGAAGGCCTTTTCATGTTTTATTAGGCTGCACTTTGGTTTTTGCTTTCGGAAAAGCATTTACACCATTTTATTATTTGAAAAAAAAAATTTTTTTAAAGTCCACTCTGAATTATTGTTTTGAAAATGAAAGCCCACAATCTGGAGTTCAACGGATTTAATGAAGAAAGGTAAAAGTGCGAGGCAGAAAAAAGGCCTCTCCCACTGTGTCTGTACCTTTAAAGCCTTCCCTCTTTTGTCAGCAGGAACTCCAAGCCCTCTGGTGGCCACCAATTTCTCCACAACACAAAGTAAGTTCTAGTGCTCAAAATTAAACATATTCTGCAGTTCTTTTGATTTTCTACATGTTTTATCTTTCTTTAAGTTCAGATGCAAATGCAGTTTTTCTGTTATTTTTCTCCTTTTTAGATTAATCTTTTAAAGACTAAAAGGGCCCAAAATACTAACAGATTTGCAACCATAAATTGAATCAAAAGTATCTTGCAAACTACATAAGCAGCTACATGATATTATAATTTAATTTGATCCAGTCCATGATGGTTACATAACAATATTAGCCAGGTTGACATATGCACGGTATTTTTATCATTCTGAAAGAGTCAACAGTCTTCTGGGCGTTGTGATCTCTTTAGAGCCCTACACTTGTGGTGCCTGTGGCATCCAGTTCCAGTTCTACAACAACCTCCTGGAGCACATGCAGTCGCACGCTGGTGAGTTTATGACTACAGATAAGCCTGAAACACTGAAACAAACCGACAAAGAGTCTCATTGGCTACAATTTTCACACATACTCTTCTTTGCTAATTGACATGCAGGTTTTAAAGTTGGTGTGCTCAACGTAAATGCAGAAAGTTCTAAGAAAGATTGTTACAAGGGTTGTTGCAGATCTGGACCTGGAGCTGCTGTGGTCCTTGTCTTAATGCCAAAAAATTTCATATATTTAATCAGATGTAGTTTTGAGCTCTGGGTCAGTTGTTCCTAAATGGATAAAAAGTCTCTGCAACGTCATTGTGTTCTATTTCCATTTTTTACCAATAAACAAACCATTTGTTTCCTATGTTGTTAAACTATTGAATTGGTGTGAATTTTGCTTGAATCTTACAGAAGCGAGTCAGACTCCGTTTCATGCTTTGCAAGATTTTTTAAAACAAAAACAAATCAGAGAAATCCTCAAATCTGGCAAAATATATTGCGTTGTATATCATTATAAAACCAGCTTCTAATAAACCTAATTTCCACTGATTAAAAGTCAAATTTATTTTATTACTTTGTTCATGCATACCTTTTTGTGCCTTTGTTTGATTTCAATTTTTTTCGCTAGTATACTTTGATGTACACCTTTTTCTTCCATCTGTTTATTTGCAGCTGATAATGAGAACCACACCAAAGGGGACTCTCCCAAAACCTCTTCAGCTTCGGGTCCTCAAGAGCAGCTGTGGAGAGGGCCCCAGACACAGACCCTTCCCTCAGTGAAAATACAAATCCAGCCTCAAAATATCTCTCAGAGGAACCACACACTTGGCCGTATGTACTGCAACTTCATTAAGTCTAGAAACATAACAAACAAACCCTCCCCCTGTCACATTTCTATTGATATCTAAAGCTATACTGGAATATTAGTACTAAGGATATTTGATTAAGATTTTTAGCAACTCCAATCGTTGTATTTAGAAGTTATGTCCCATTCTTGTATTGCAGTCTTTTTTTTAATCAACAGATATTTTTTCTCTCTCAGGACAAACGCATTAAATTGCTGGTTTAACAAAGTAACCGTAATGTTCAGATAGATTAGTACTTAACCCAGTTGTAGCTTTAGCAGTTTACAGATATTTTACACCAAACATAGTCCTGTAGCCTTCAGAAAATACTCCTGCAGAGATTTTCTATTTCGAGGAGTTCGGTGAGGAAGAGGAAGGGTAACGTCAGCATGTTTGCCAAATATGACATCATTGGGCTTGCAACATATTTTAGCATAGCTCCAACTGACCATGGTTAACTTAAATCAGAAAAGTTGTTCACATACTTAAATATTTAGCTTTGAGCGTCAGAGAATTTAAGATTGTTAGCTATTTGCTTTAGTATGTAGGTAATGATATATGTGAAATAGAATCCAGTTTCAACTAAAACCCTGATTATGTCATGTTGTGATCAAGAAAATGTTGGCACCTTTTTATTTTTTCCAGCATGTCCAATGTTACAATCTATATACCCAAATACATCAAACAATAACATTGATTATCTACTTTTATTTCTTTTTTTCCTGTTAATCCATCTGGCTGACCTGGCAGAGAATAATGGGCTACCTGAGAAGGAGAGACAGCAGGTAGCCGAGCGCCTATTAAGGGTAATGTGCTCTGATCTGAACATGCTCAACGTGCTAAACAGCAAAGACTTCCTTAAGCTGGCACAGACCTTTGTGGACACAGGGGCTCGTCATGGTGCCTACTCCACCCGCGATGCTCTCGGCAACATGAGTGCCTTGGCACTGCGCCAGCTGCCCCGCATGTACAACCAGGTGAAAGTCAAAGTCACATGTGCCCTGGGTTCAAATGCCTCGCTGGGCATCGCCGTGACCTGCCACTCCCAGACATCCGGCCCAGATGCCTGCTATGTTCTCACAGCCTACCAGGTTGAGGGATCACGGCTCAAGCGTTATGTCCTCGGTGTAAGGGAGGCCGAGCTGAAGGAGGGGCCTGAGCAGATCCACCACTGGGTGCAGAACGTGCTGTCTGAGTTTGTCATGTCAGACATCCGAACCGTTTATGTCTCCGAGCCTCGACTGTGGGCAGCCGGGTTCACGGGATCACCACTAGGAAGCGGCGGCCGGGGCAGGATATGTTTGCGGTGTGCCGGGTGCTCGCTCGGTGCAGTCGTTCAGGCAGTCCTCGGGAAACGCAGCCTCCAAGCTCGAGGGCTCCATGAGTTAGCTGAACTGCTCTCCAGCTGCAGAGACATCACCTCATCCACCACTCTGGCTCTTCGTGACGAACAGAGCTTCAATATGTCCACAAGCACAACTGAGGAAAGTTCACAAGGCTTGCCTCCACAGTCCCCCACACCGCCATGCTGGGATCGCATGGCAGAAGCCCTCCTGCAGGTCCATGCACACTTTGAACAAATTTGTGAGGCCTATGGGCGCAGCAAGTCCACAGCTCCACTTCTCCAAGGACTTAACAAGCATCTGCTAAGCACCCTGGCTTGTCTGCTGGCACCTCTTCGCCTGGCAGCTCTGGAGCTGAGCAGCCAGAGGAGACCAACATTACAGCAAGTACTTCCTGTGTACCTGCGATTGGAGAAGTTCTTCACATCCAAGGCTGGGGAGGCTGGGACCGGCACAGCTAGCAAACTCTGTCACTATTTCCTTGAGGCACTCAAGGAAAATTTTAAGGTGTGTAATTAATTATGTTTCCTCAATTCTTTATGTACTGCATTTTTTATCCTAAAATATGTTATTTTACATTAAAATACATTGAGTTAACGGTCTACAACCTTGATGTGTCTGATATGCACAGCCTTGGAAACGTATTTACAGTTCTTAAACCTTTTTTTACATTTTGTCACGTTACAACCATAAATGCATTAAGTTGATAAAGTTTTACATAAATGGATCAAAAAGTATAGCAGTCGGCTCAGGGATAAAATAGTGGAATTTTAAGTAGGATTAGATTCCCAGCTTTGAAAATGCCACAATTTCTGATCCATCTTACTTAAGTGGGAGTATGGAAAACTACATAACAATCAAGACATGGGCGTCCACCTAACATGCCTGGGTGGACAGATAAAAAAAAAAAATGAAAGAAGCAATAAAAAAAGATACAAAATTATTCCGAAGAAGCTGCAGAGATTCTACAGCTCTGGTGAGAGAATCTGTAGAACAAGCTGCACATCTAACAAATTAAGAATCAGTTTATTTATATAGCGCAAATTTACAAGGGTACATCATTACAAATCAGTTTGAAAAAGTTTTCAATGGATTGTGTTGTTCTTGACTTTGCACCAATCCCTCATACTGAGCATGCATACACCGACAGTGGAGAGGGAAAAACTCCCCTTTAACAGGAAGAAACCTCCAGCAGAACCTGGTCTTAGTACAAACAGCCGTCTGCCACGACCGACTTGGGGTTTTTAGAGACAGAAAACTAGAATAGATGCAGAGGATACTGAAAAAAAGAGTTTATAGCAGCAGTTGTAGAGCGTTGCTAGCAGCATCTCAGCTCATGTCCTCCTTCAAGAAGCTTAGCTCAGCTAACAGAACGCCAAACCATGTGTGGTTACTATGGAGAGAAGCAGAGTGAGAAGTGGTCAGATTGTCCTCCAGAATTTCATAGCAGCATAACTATAGGAATAACTTAAATAACATAACCCTGTAGAGTGAGACATGAAGAAGGTAGAGCAAAGGAGAACCGTCTGTCTAGAATGAGTTTATTAGACTGTCTTCTATAACTCTTCCTAACTATAAACTTTATCAAACAGGGAGGTTTTAGGCCTAGATTTGAAACTATAGACAGGGTGTCTGCCTCACCAACTAAAGCTGGAAGCTGGTTCCACAGGTGAGGAGCCTGATACAGTGCCTTGCAAAAGTATTCAGCCCCCTTGAACTTTTCAACGTTTTGTCACATTTCAGGCTTCAAACAAAGATATAAAATTTAATTTTTTTTGTAAAGAATCAACAAGTAGTACACAATTGGGAAGTGGAATGAAATTTATTGGATGTGTCAAACTTTTTTAACAAATAAAAAAACTGAAAAGTGGGTCGTGCTATTTTATTTGGCCCCTCTACTTTCAGTGCAGCAAACTCAGTCCAGAAGCTCAATGAGAATCTCTGAATGATCCAATGTTGTTCCAAATGACTGATGATGATAAATAGAATCCACCTGTGTGTAATCAAGTCTCTGCATAAATGCACCTGCTCTGTGATAGTCTCAGGGTTCTGTTCAAAGCACAGAGAGCATCATGAAGATCAAAAAACACACAGGGCAGGTCAGAGATATTGTTGAGGAGAAGGTTAAAGATAGATTTGGGTACAAAAATATGTCCAAAGCTTTAAACATCCCAAGGAATCATATTGAAATGGAAGGAGTATCAGACCAATGCAAATCTTCCAAGACCCGGCCGTCCCTCTGAACTTTCATCTCGAACAAGGAGAAGACTGATCAGAGATGCAGCCAAGGGGTCCATGATCACTCTGGATGAACAGCAGAAATCTACAGTTGAGGTGGGAGAGACTGTCTATTTGACAACATTCAGTCGTACACTGCACATATCTGGCCTTTATGGAAGAGTGGCAAGAAGAAAACCATTTCTCAAAGATATTCATAAAAAGTCTTGCTTAAAGTTTGCCACCAGCCACCTGGGAGACCCACCAAACATGTGGAAGAAGGTGCTCTGGTCAGATGAAACCAAAATTGAACTGTTTTGCCACAATGCAAAACCATATGTTTGGCATAAATGCAACACAGTTCATCACCCTGAAAACACAATCCCCACTGTCAACTATGGTGGTGGCAGCATCATTGTTTGGGCCTGCTTTTCGTCAGCAGGGACAGGTAGGAGGGTCAATATTGATGGAAAGATGGATGGGGCCAAATACAGGACCATTCTGGAAGGAAACCTGTTGGAGTCTGCAAGAGACATGAGACTGGGACGGGGATTTATTTTCCAACAAGAAAATGGTCCAAAACAAAGCCAAATCTACAATGGAATGGTTCACAAATAAACATATCCAGGTGTTTCAATGGCCAAGTCAAAGTCCAGACCAGAATCCAATCGAGAATCTTTGAAAAGAGCTGAAGATTGCTGTTCACAAACGCTCTCCATCCAACCTCACTGAGCTCGAGCTGTTTTGCAAGGAAGAATGGGCAAGAATTTCTCTCTCGATGTGGAAAACTAATAAGGAAAGGTGGCGCTACAAAGTATTAACAAGGTTGCCAAATAATGTTGCACACCCCACTTTTCAGTTTTTTATTTGTCAAAATATTTGACACATACAATACATTTCATTCCACTTCAAGATTGTGTCCCACTTGTTGATTTTTCTCAAAAAATTTAAATTTTATATCTTTATGTTTGAAACCTAAAATGTGGCAAAAGGTTGAAAAGTTCAAGAGGGCCAAATACTTTCGCAAGGCACTGTAACTAAAAAATCTGCCTCCCATTTTGCATGTAGAGATTCTAGGGACCCCCAGTAAATCTGCAGTCTTAGAGCAAATTGCTCTGTTAGGGACATAAGGAGTAATCATATCTCCTAAAGTGAAAGAATGAAATCTTAGAGACCAATAGGGAGCATGTGTATTGTAAATAGAATTGGGCCAAGTACTGAACCCTGTCGTACTCCACAACTAACCTTACAATGGGGAGAAGATTTGTCGTTTAGATGACAGACCTTTAAAGCAAACAATTACATGGAAACTTAATGCTCAAAGAAAGACATACCAATTTATGTTTGGGGATCAGTTAATATTAAATCACAATCTACCTCTTTGGGTTTCATGCATGACTCTGGGGCAAAAGAATCAAAAGAAGGGAACATCCCTTATTGTGAATCATAGTGGTAGCGAGATGCTGTGAGGATCCTTGGGAAAAACCTAGTTGAGAAAATGTAGGAACAGGCATAAAAAAGACTTGGTCTTTGTCTTGCTGGAACCATTAACATAAAACCAGAGCTAAAATTGAAGGGTTTACATCAAAGCATATTTTGAGTTAAAATGGCAAATTTTCACAGACGTTCTATGATAAAATAATAAGTAGTGAATATCTTTTTAATTTCCTTTAACAATTTATTTGAGGGGACGAATCTACACTTTTCCTGCACAAGGATTAAACTGTTAGTTACGAAAATTTGTGCTTAATTTGTGATATTTTTCACTGTCTTCAGGTTGAAAGAGCTCACCAGGTAGCCATGGTTCTGGACCCACAACTCAAGCTGCGATCGGTGCCAGCCTACCAGCACGAAGACATAATTTCCCGTGCGTGCGAAATGGCTGCTGAAACCAGGGATGGAGGTTTGAGCGGTGGAGGCGGCTCAGGTGGAGAGGAGCGGGATGGAGACGGCCCTCCTACCCCTAAAATAAGCCGCATAGATGGCCCTGGAAACAATGGCGGACCCTCGCGAGGTTCCTCCCTGGTTTCCGGGAATGACGAAGGTGCGGGCCAAGTTAGGAAAGAGATTTTCCAGTACTTGGCTGAACCTCTCGTTCAAGGTACACCCGACCTCTTCCAGTATTGGAGCTCAACGATGAGTGAGAAGTTTCCCAGGCTCGCTCGATTGGCGCTGTGGCTCCTCGCCGTGCCTGCGGTGGGCATCCGCAGCGAGTGCGTGACTGTGTGTGAACAAAGTCTGGCGATGAAGAGGAGGCAGCAGGTCACCGCTGAGGAGATGAACAAACTAATTTTCCTTCGCTCAAATATGGGTTAAAAACAACCCAACGACCTCTAATCAACCAAACCATCGCCCAACCAATGACTTTAAAAGCATATTTATGTACTGTAGGTATAGATATTCTGTAAACATCAGTGTGCAACAAGACTAAGAACTCCTCAAGGCAGAAAAAACAACCTTGCAAAGACCCGAAACACCTACAAAAATGTCTTTTTTCGTATTTTGTGAGGACTGGACTGTTTTAAAGTACAGAGCAACGCGCACAGGTGAATTATTATTTCGCATAAGACAAGACGGTCCTGTCTGGCGCACCGCCCTTGGTTCAGGATGCACATGCGAGCAGGAAGAATTGAATCTGTCACATTCAGTGATTTGAATTATACTCCATCGTAACAATTAAACCTCTACAAGGCTATGATGCTGTTACTCTCTCTGGTCAACAACATTTTCAGGTAATTAGAGCTCTCACTGCTTTGGTCTGCTGTCACACACCTCTGAACAAAACAAAGCTACTTCTTAAGCCCATTCAGGAGGGAGATAACGGCAAACTACTGTAGCAGTACATGGATAGCGTGTAACGAATGAGTTATATAGTGAATCCTCACTGCCACTGCACTTCCGACAAAACAGTGCATTAAGATTTCCGTGCTTAAAAAAAAATCACAGAAAACTATAAATACTTCAGCTTAGTCATCATTGGACAAAAGGCAGAAAATGGAAAGCATAATTGTTGCAGACGCTTTGATGGCCAGAAAATGTAGCAACGGAGGATTTGCATGCGCCGCATGCATATTTTTTTTTCTTAACTAAAAAGCTGAATGACTTTATTCGATGTTTTCCTTTTGTGCATTCTTTATTCTTCGAACACAGAACAGTTTGAAATGAATAGATTAAACAGATTAAAAAAGGAAAACATCTAATTAAATGTTTTGATTTTGTGTTGTTAGTTTTTTTTTTGTTTTTTTATTGAAATCGTTCAGGCATACCTACAATAGCTCGATTGCTCCTAAATAAATAAAAAACATAAGATTATGAAATAATAAGTCCGTAAATGTTTTATTGTTTTAAAATACTACAACCGAGCAAAGTATGTTACACTAAAAACAATATAGGGGTTGATTTTTTTACTAGCTTAATGATAAAAGTTAGCTGTGCTGGTAATTCAGGAATGCCACATCGCTCTGCACCCACAATCAACTAAAGGTAACATCAATGCACTTCCTTTTACATTTGCGCATTATACCTGTGCATTACTGTCACACGTACAGCTCATCATTCATTTGGTGAGCTTGCTTGCACGACTTTATTCCATTATAGCATCTTTTACCATACATGTCTATTTATTTTTCTTGAATTTGCTTGAGTAAAAAATAAAATAAAATACTGTCCATTGGAGGCGTGCTGGTTTATTTATTGTTGTTTTCTAGTTTTAATATTCTGAAACAAACATTGTCTTCCTATTTTGAGCTATACATCTCCATGTTTAAGGCAATAAGCTTTAATGCAGCGTACGGTAACCCCTTATCTGACTGTTCTCATGACCCTCCTGTAGTCATTAATTTTGCATAGATCATTTCAGTTTGTAAAATCAATAGGATTCTCTCAGGTACGAGCACATCCGAGCAGGCACCGCCACTTTTTCCTCACTGTACCTAAAAGAAACCAAACTGTGACCTCAGTGCTGAGGTGGATACATTAAAAGCGACATTCTCTTTCAACCATTCCACTCAAAATACAGCCGGTGCCATCGTTAAGACAGGAAAGAAGGAACACTGAACTTTAAAAAAAGTTTTTTTGTCTGTACCAGTGTATTCACTAGACTTAACACAAGCATATCCATGAAGTGAGTGGGCATTTAATCGTGCTAATACCTCCTTAAAAAGGCTTGGAAGAGTGGAAACTGCTGTTTGTTGCCTTTGGTAATTACTATTCAAGCTCTAGTTTATTCTCTGCATTTGGGCCTTAAGTTTCTTCCATGTCTCCACCTGCAACCCATCAGTTATCTTGCATTTTGTTTGTAAATCAATTGCCTTCTTTTGATTACTTTATGTTATGCGTCGGCTTCTTTTCTTTCCTTAAGTCATGTACACAATCAGAAATTAGCTGGACACATCATCCTCTAGTGTCAACATGGTGATTTTTTATATTTTTTTATCTTTACAACTGTGCTACTTTAACAAGTGCTTTGCTTTGCTTTTTTTATATGTTTTTGTTATTTTGGGTGGAATCAGCTGGATATGTAAACTTATAAAACAGGTCAGTAATAATTTTAAGCATTAACACAGGTATCCACTGTATAAATAGACAGAAATGGTTCTTCATGAGCATTGAATTTAAATATTTACATTTTTCTTGTGGTATTACCACGAAAGATGTTTCAAAACTGATACTGTGATTTCAGATTGTATTTTCAAAAAGGTTGAATTTTTCTTTTTAATCTTAAATGCTGCAGTGCAGTTATTTATTTTCTTAATGTTCTCGCAAAGTTGCCCATCTTCTTTTTTTTATCATGTAAAAATGATTATATTTCATAACACCTCAAATTTCCTGCTTAGTGTAATATACTTGAATCAGATTTCAGACAGTGTCCAGTCTATTTTAGCTGAAGACTGTATTCTGGACAATTCATTTGACCATCCCATCCCTGTTTCAGCATGATTTGAACGTAGTTTGCCTTTTGCTAAATCTGATTTACTGAATTCAGAAAGAGTCCCAATAAAAACCCATTCTGCTCTCCCTCTTGCACAGACAGCATCACACTAATGGAGTACCCAGTGAACCTAGGAAGGCTAAAGCATGGCTGTTATGATTAAAATGAATGTACGTGTGCAAGAAATAAACTTGCACACGTACATTCATATACATATTTTACTCCAAATATTTGATTTTGTGTTTTATAAAAGCTTGCCTCACCCTTGTTGCCATTTCTTTGCCTTTAGTTTTTTTTATGTTTCAGTAAAAAAAAAGAAAAAGATTAATAACTGTAAAATTCTGTTCAATATAAGCTTCTCAATTAACAATCCAAAATTTCACCTCAGCAATCAGAAGATAGTGTTATACTCTAAAGGATCCGGTTTATTATAGAAATGAAAGAAATGGTCATAATACTGTATTTGGTTGGTTTTAACAGTTTTCCTGGTCTTTGTTGATGAAGGGATATTTCTCACTGTTTTCAATTGATCTTTTTTTTAGATATATGATATGCTCTTGGACAAAATGCCATTGTTGACAAAAATAACAATAATTTTCTTAGAAGTAGTATTCTTTTTGTTCATTAAATGAAAAGTATAATTAAGATATGCATGCTTTTAATAAGAGTAAACATATATAATGTTATTAACCAGTGTTTCTCATCAAATGACAATGAATCTTTTTAACTCTGACATGATGTTACTTCTGCCTTTCAAGGTAGAAGCAGTTATTCTGTTTTCTGGTTGGTGTTTAAAGGTTGAAATTATCACTTTTCAGAGATGGACGTTGTAAATACAGGGAAACTGCTGTTTTTATGCCGCAAGGGGGCGCCAACATTTAAGAGAAAAAGTGAGGAGCACCAATAACATTATACCTCTTTTTTCTACAGTAGCATTTCAGAAAGTTTTGATATAATACAAGAGTCATCTTAGATGCTATTACCAGTAAAAGGGTTTAACTTATTCAAATTATTAAAACATTTCAGTTGTGAAGTTGTGGTAAATGAATGCTAACATGGAGATCTGTTCAACTAGTTAATTAATTCAGGTTAAGAACTCATTGTTGCTTTCATCCTATTTTACTGGCATTTCTTCCTTTTTATACTCGGCTAAAAATCAAAAAAAAAAAATAACGTTGGATTCTGTTCAGCTAGTCTTTTTATCGCACTTTTGCAGCAGAATTCTGTGTAGATTCAGATCTAAGTTGTCTTATTAGTAAACCTAATTTATACTTTTGTAGCAACAATATTTTTATATAACGGCAAAGAAAAGTTTTTTTTTGTTTGTTTTGTTTAGATTTTTTTTTTCCTGTGACATATATGACGGCGCTGTTCAATGTTTCTTGAATACATTACCCTCTGTAGTATGTTATGTGTGAATAAACTTTAAACTTCTGTGTGACAATGTGTTAAGTTTGCTCGAGTTCTTGCATAACGATTACATATGAGGACTTTTTGGTCTCTGTTATCGGTGAGGATGAGGTTCTAGAGCTGCACTTCCTTGGTAGCTTTGTCCTGCATTTAACTTGGCGTCCCTTTTGGCTCAGCTTGGTCCATCTTACAATCTCCCACTTCATTCTCTGCTTTCCAAGCCAAAGCCTCTTTATCCATTTAATGTGCCTAGAAATCATGTCTAACAAAATAAAGTTATAACAGGACCATAGAAAGAGAGAAGCCCTACTAGAGTCCAACAGGTACAGGTCCAATGCTTGCTGTACGAACCAGACTCGTGTTTCTCTTGTAAAGCGAATGACACACTACAGGGCACCATATCACATAGTTGATGGATTTCTCCATGTCTACAAATCTCATTTGGACCGGTTTGACAAACTCATGAACCTTCCAGTGTCCTATATAGGGTATAGAACTGGTCCAGTCTTCCAAGGCTTGGAAGACTGCCCACTGTCCCCCACTCGAGTGGTACAGTGCCTAACTGTCTGGCAATGTTGGAGATGTATGTCAAAAACTACAGTTCCTCAACATCCAGAAAGCATGGGCGGATCTCATCCTTGTCCGAAGCCTTGGAGCTTTTAGATTTAATGGGTTACATTTAGTAAATCAGGAGAAACGCAAAAGTGGGATTTTAGAGATCCTCAAAATATTCCTTTCGCTATCCAACAATCTCAACTATCAACACCAGCAGCTCCCAGTCGACACCATAAACAATGTTGGTGAAACCCCTTTTGATTGGCCGGGAGAGTTTACCAGAATTGCTTTGAGGCCTTTTTCATGTCTCACATAACTTCTGTATTGTCTCCTGGGTCAGATGAGGTTATGCAGCAATATTTTTATTCACTTTACTTCACCTACTTCATCAATCACATCAACCAATACTCAAATAAACACAAACCTGATGGATCTCACCTGATGGTAACCTCAATATATAGCAAGTTTTAAAGCATTACAGCATTTAGAAAACAACATTTAGAAGACTCCAGTTTTGAGATGGGATAGCTCTTCCCCAAAGGTTAACTTAAATATTTGACTTTCTTTTAACAATATTTCTTTTTGTCACGGATACTTTTCCAGTAAGCTCAGATTTATTGATTTAGGATTATTAGTTGTGCTTCTTCACATTATCTCAAATGAGCCTTTTAACTATTTCTAAGACGTTTAAAGCATGTTTTATAATGTAACATAATCCTACTTTAGAATAAATAATGCTGGAAACTCGGTTTTTCTATACGGGTATTTATTTAAAGGGGCTTATTAAGAAACCATGCCTCATCTATTCGTTCTATGTTTTAATATGTAAACAAAATATTTGTAAACCTTGAATATAAACTAAAAACTAAACTAAAACGAATGCAATAAAACCTTTCAGCAATCTAGGGTGTGGCGGATTTTTTGTCTTTTTTTGATGCCACAGATTCTCCACCAGAGGGCACCATCTGTTCAGGAGGTGCTGATTGTTCTGGAAGGTGAAGCTGAGCAGATGTGCACACCTGTCTTTCATCAACCCGTCAGTCAGAGTGCAAAAGAGATTAGCTGCCAGTCACTCCAGCGTTTTTACCCCTAGTTGTAACTCTACCTCTCGATGTTCTTCTGTGAAATATTTCCTGTAATCTATTTTAAACCAATCACCTTTTTGTTAACTTCCTTAAGGTTTCCTTTCAGGTATTATTTCTTATTTATTTTTTCCTGGACTTCTTCGTTACTGCTTCAGGATCTCTCGCTCTAATAAATTGTTGTGTTTGTTCCTTAAATGAGAATTATTAAAAAGATAAATGTGATTTTTAAGAGATGAATAAGCCTTCTGAACTCTGGCATGATGTTGCTTTAAAGTAAGTAGAATTCAAAAGTGGAGGTAGCTATTCTCATTTCTGGTTGGTTTTCTCATAGACCTATAAAGATGGGCGCTTAGAGGATGACATCATCCTTTTTCAAAGAGGAACAAATGCTTTTGTGAGCCGCAAGGGGGCGCCGAACCTCAAGCGACCGAATAGGGAGCACTTACAACAGTGTTTCTACAGTAGCAGAAAGATTTCACATAATGTATGTGATTTATACAGGGAACAATTACATAGAAAATCACATACCAGAAAATATGTATGTGAGTACATTTACTGAATGTTGGTGTCACACTAAAGACATTTTGTTTTCTTTTTATTTGCAAGATTAGTTGTTTTTTTGTTTTGTTTTTTTGTACTATTGCTTACAATATATACATGAAGACAGGAAATTGTGCGATATTGAAGTTGCAAAAAAAAAAAAAAAAAAGGTTAGCATGTAGGAATTCCAGTTCACATTAAAAGTAGCACAGGAAAACTTAATGCAGGTTTCTAATTGTCTTCCTACAGAAGGAAATGTATTGCCTATTTATAGTATAATTTTACTTCCGGTTAGAAATGAAGCCTTCAGCTGCTAGTGAGAAAGGTTCGCCTTAGAAACATGTTGAGTGACAACAGGATTTTCTTAATAAAGAAAAAGAAAAAGGAACAAAACTGTCCAGCTCCAAAGGCTGGCCACAGGGAGTGAATACGCAGAACCTGCTTGGAAGTGCGTGCGAGGGTTACTGAGGGGGCTGCGGGTAGGGGGGGTGGGACAATAAAAAATGAGTTTGTCTGTTCTTCACAGGCTGCTGTTGTGGTTCCTCCCTTCACACCCGGGTCAGCAGATCCCCAAGGTGCTCTGAGGTGCAGCCATGCAGAAACACCTGCACTCTACTCTCCTCTGTTGCTCTAAACATAAGGAAATAAGGGGCTGCTTGCTTAAATTGCAACTGTGCTTTAATTTGCAGCACATGGGTCCACATTTATTCCCACACCCCACCCCACCCTGCTCTTTGTCCACTGCCCCACCAGCCCCCTCACCCACCACACACAATGTACCCACTATAACCTTCCCTTCACACCCTACTGCTGAAAGTGACGTTTTTCTTCAAGCAATTACTGATCTGGGATGCTAAGTTTGTTTTTACTTTGGTGCTTAGGAGCCAGTCCTCATTTCCCGCCATTTAGAAAATAAAAATGGGGAGAAAATAACACACATATTGGACAATTGCTTTCGTTTTGTTGAGCGAGATTTCATAACTGCCATTTCTCACACAAACTACTGCACCTTTTACACGTACAAGGTTAATACATTTTGTGGGTTTCAATTAAGACGGCATTCGAAATGACTTTTGACAGTGTGTATTTGAAAAATAATAAGCAACCTGGAGCAACAGATGTATGCAGATGTAAGGGGTTCCCTCTAGAGGTGAATATGTGAATATTAGGTGGCAGTACTGACTTTAAGTCATCCAAGAGAGAGGATTTGAAGGCAATTCATTTAATATAAAAACATTAAAAGTCAGATGTGGACAAAAAGTTAACACAATTTAATTGTATTTAAGAATATAAAGAGCAAGATTAGCTAAAAGTCCCATGAGGTTAGACTCTGCTCTACTCACCAGAAGATATGTAACTGGTAAAATGAGCAGGGAAAGTTTTAGACGTCTATTTTGCCCTTGGCTGTTGCGCAACCACAAGAGCAGCATTCAGGTTTCATTTCCCACTCTCAAATTGCCTTGTGTCATGCAGCTTTTCTTCCACCTGTGGCACTCACAGAGCTGGCACTTCCTCTCTCTTTCAACCAAGGACCATCAGAACTGTCGCAACTTCTCTGCCCAGTGAGCATCGGATGGACAGGTATGTACAGGAGGAAGGAAGTGTTCCCATCTTTCTCTCTTTTGTCCTGCATGGAGGACCCGGTGGCACCAGGATGGAGATTTCTCCTGCTCACCGGGTGCTGACTTTTATCGTTAGTGACACCAATGTACAGAACTGCCAGGCCAAATCCACCTAGTTGCTGTCAGGTGTCGTTACTGCTAACGCTCCACGAAGACCCTGACCTTAAAGGTACCCAGTACACCTCTCTGTTCACCTGCCTGCTTGGCTCGCTTCCGCGCACCTGCACACACACGTATTCGTGGGCACTCACGCCACACACTTGACTCACTTTATTTTTCTGCCCACAGAAAACTAAAAATGTGATTCCTTGGGGCTTCTCATGGATCTCTCAAATGCACTTCAGCCTCCTTTCATAAATGATACAATATGTTGGAGTAGATGACGTTTACAGGATTGGGCAATCAGATTACACAATAGTACAATCTGAGCCGTTTTTTTCTATTAAAACTATCAAATTAACACAAAACGCAATGTAAAAACCATGATGTAAAAATATTTCATAATTTTAATTTATAAAACTTCATTTATTGACGGTATCCCTGAGTATCATAATATTTTTCACATTTGAGTTCTGGCTGGGTAGGATTTAAACTTATTTTCAGTCAGTCAAGAAGTTTCTCTTTGACTGCAAAACAAAAACAAAAAGGCAAACAAAGCTATACGTCCCAAAAGGTAATAATTTAATGTTCAAGCGGTATAACTTCAAAAATAAAGGTTATTATTTACATTTTGACAAACAAAAAATAATCATGTCTGAAATTATTGGAAATCTCTTCAGTTACCGATGGAAAAGCCTCTGTTGCTAACACATGTATTGTTTTTTTCTTTTCTTTCTAAGTTTAAACTGATAAATGTGATGATTTGTCTCTTGATGTTGAGATTCATGTCTTAGTGGTTGGAAGGATTCCTTGCCAAAGCCCTTATCTTTAGGTGTTTCCTCACCAAATCCTGTCCTGGCCATTGGGATGAACTCCACAAATCAGAAAGAATGGACCCGGCCTGCTCTTTTTTTCCTCCTATCACCGGTTTACTCTCACCTGACTCATTTTATGCAAGTTAGAGAATATCCAATGACTGGAAAGTCACATTATATACTTCAGTGAAGGTACATGAAATTGATACTAAACGTTGAAAGGTTTAACACAAACTGCTCCTCCAGTTGCAGATTCCTTGCTGCGCATCTGTGTTGTGATTCGTTTCTTCTTTCTCCTAAGTGTTAGAGCTATTCAGTCAAGCCACCTTTCACTGCACCTTTCAAACTTTCTTCTAAATGAGTTCCTACATTTGGCCCCTAGAGAAGCGTTGATGGCTAGCAAGCTAAAACCTATAAATCAAGTTCTTAACCTCAGTTCTAATCAAGCTACTTCCGTTTATCCTGCAGAGTTTCCTTATTACGATTAGCAATAAGAAGGTTTCAACAACTAGATTTAAGTATTCACACCCCCTTATTTTACACCTGTCACATTTCAAACACAAACGTTTTTTGTATTATTTTGGGAATAATTTACTTTTTTTTGTTTCAAATATCTATGGGTCAAGTGGAAAATGGGATAAATATATGAACCAATTTTCAAATCTTGCACAAATTGTTGATTGGATATAGGACTGGACTTTGACTGAGCCATTTAAGTGCATGCTTACTCCCTGATTTAGACGTGGTATAATCATCCGCTAGTTTAGATGTATCTGTCATGCCTCTGTCCTTCCGGAGTCCTTATTTCCCAAAGTCTTATGCAGCCTAACCCACAGCTTTTTTTCCTCCAGAATTGCAATTTCTTTAGTGTCAAATATTTCTTATTAACTGTAACCCAAATTATATATATATATATATATATATATATATATATATATATATATATATATATATATATTTATACTATGACATATCTTGTTCTCAAAAGACTAATGTCATATGAAATAAGTGTTGCTATTGAGCAAAAAAAAGAAAGTAAATTTTTTATGATTTAGCATTGCATGGCTTTCTCTTCTATATTCCGTCATCTCATTTCCATGATTTGTTACTACTTGGTCACCGAAATTGTACCTTAGGGAGAATGATTTCTTGGCAAAATACACACTGAGCAATTATAATTTCTGAGGATACTGAAAAATGCCCCATTTTATTGAACCTGTTTGATGATTAAAGCTAATGGATCATTGGTTTGCTAGTGCTAAAATACTTTTTGTGTCTTGTAATTTGGAAATGTGAAATGAAGAGATTTATAAATCTAATCATACTCACTTATTTGGCAAAATTTTATTGTTTTGTTAATTTTATTAAGTAAAATATATGCTATAGGGATATAAAATCAATGCTAGCTTCAAACATTAACACAGAAAATGCTGAAGAAAACCAGTGTATGCTTGTGTTATTGACTAATTTCCTGCAAAGTGTCTGGAATCTAAAGCAAACACAGAGAAACCCAAGGGCTTTACAGGTGCATCATTATGATGCACGCCAGTAAATAGTGTCCTCGCATGTCATTCCGAAGTTTGGGGGTGAGGGAGAACGCTGCTGGAACGAGTGTAGTGAGGCGGACTTGTTCTCCCATTCCTAATTCTTTCTGACATTCTTTCTTCCTCTCACTCTATTGTTTTGATGTAAGCTGGTATTCTATTGGTAGAAATAAAAAGGCAAGTTGATTGATCAGACTGGGAGGTATTGATCAATCTGAACCTCTTCTATGACCCTTGACCTTCCGATTGACAGCAGCCTCCATAATGAGGCCTCAGTAAAAAAGACCATGGGATAGAGGTTTTGGGGAAGGGCATCTGTGGGGGGAAAAAAGAAACCCAAGGGAATGGGTTGTGCAGACACACACACAAACACAGTCCAATCAACTTGGCGCCATTGTTAGATTGCAATGCCCTCGATAACCCCAATTTGCATAATTGGCTTTTACATTGTTCAGCCCAGACACATTAAGGTGCAGTGGTTTGCATTGTTGACTCCAAATAGGCACATGCCTATTGTTTGCTCATCTCGATGTTCCATTGTGCGTTGTTGTCTGCTTCATGTGTTTTTCTGCTTACTGACTTTAGCGTTTTACTAAAGTCACTGTGTTTAATTTCCCAACATCACAGGTACTGCAGAACCCCACCACTACTTACGTACTCCACTAAGCATGCTAATTTCTTAAGATCTAAGAAAGCAAAGTAAATGCATGTTATTCACAAAGCATGTTGCATCTTGGAATTGTTCTTGTCCAGCTGCATTCTAGACATTCTTGCCATTTTTGTCTTTGGTTATAGTTTTGTCACAGCTGCAGCTGTACATGGTGATGTTATTTTTTGGTTTTGACATGGTTTTTCAACCCTGAGCTGAAGCAAGGGGGATACTTCTGAAGAAATCAAATGAAGCGCGTAGGGACGCTCCATCTCTTTGTGTATAGCAAGTGCGCTTTTTGGAAAACAAAGTGCACACACTTTATTCGACACACACTCATGCCAACACAAAATGCTTTATATGGTCTTTGTTGCAAAAGACAATAAATTTAAATTTACTTACTGTAATTACACAATGAAACATTCAAACATGTATTTGTCACCAAAAAGATAGAGCTAAGAAATATTTTTTTTTTCAGTTCATTAACCTGTCTTACATTATTATCCCACCTTACATAATTATTAACCCTTTTACTTTCAACCGTATGCTATTTCTAACTAGAAATTATTTATGTTTTTTTTATATGAAAAAATGTAAAAGTGTTTCCCACTCTGAAAGCTATTTTACAAACCTTTTCACCATCATCATTTTGTAAGTAGAACTAGAGGTTTATTATTATTTATGATGAGGACACCTTGTTGATACATGATCTGTTACCAAAATAGTTTAAATAAAGTTGAAGCGGGAAGATGACCCTACCTGATACAAAATTTATAACAATTAAAAAACCGGTGGGACTTGGTAAAGCGTTACAGGCAATTCCCAAAAACCAGAGGCTATTAGTTCTAATTAGATACGTCTATAGTTCAGTTGACAACTATGAGACTTTCTTTGTATATCTTTCCCTGTCCTCTTAGTCCATTTATTTTTGCATTTCTGTAAATAAAGACGATGGCTGGCTCTTGTCAAAATAACCAGTTAATAACCACTAAACCCAACTAAGTAAAGATGGACACAGTATTAAGCTTATAAACTGTGTGTGGTTCTGATAGTTACGAGGTCACTGTCGTATAATAATTTGTGTAGAGTAAAAAAAAACAGAAAAAAACTGTCTGCTTAGACAAATATATTTCTTAAAATTAGATTCAGTATCGACATTTAAACCATTTATGTTTACTTTGGCATATTCCAAGTTCCTCTGGCTTGAATTCAGTATTCCTCTTTCTATTTCATAAATTGTACGATTGTTTTTCTTACGCATTCTATATTGCTTCAAAAGGTTTTCAAGCTTATTGTTAACCCATCACAGTCAGCTAATTAATGTAGGTCTGATTGTTTAGGCTAATGTAGGGTTATTTACTTAGCTGTATTTCTCTCCTTATTTAAATAGACTCAGTGGAGAAAATCAAGTTTTAGTGATGACAAGTTTTTATATATGAGAGGTATACAAACTTTACTTCAGAGAAGAAAGTTTTATTGTTGAATTTTTACTTTATCATTTAATTAAAGAACATTATCCTGGGCATAACATTAGTAAAATAACTTTCCAGTCTACAATAACATTCATTCAGTTTTCATGTCTCCTATGTTTCCTATGTTTTCCTATTTCCAATTTACAATGAACCTAATCAGATTTTTTGCAACATCTACATTTTATAATCTCTTAAAATATCTAAATTTAGGCCCTTTCTTAGTGAAAAAATATAAAAATTCAAGTTTGAACGAAGTAGAAGAGAATAATACTTTTTATAGTTGCACTCTTGGTTCCCAAGCAAGGCAAACATTTCGGCCACCAGCAAAAAGGACCAAGTCTTTTTTTCTTTCAGTGGCCCATATCCCATTAACCTTACTAAACATTTTGGATTAGACAAGCCAAAGCAAGGGGTTCATGAGATCTTCAAAGAAGTAATGTAAAGTCCTTACTCCTTTCTTGGAAAGTTTCTGACATCAATTGGTTCCCAAAACTTTTGTCATTTGTGGGGGGCGTGAGGCCTCCACCTGGTTAATACCACTGCAGAGACCAGTCTACTGTGTATTTTTATGGACAAGCATCACTGCAACTGTATTTCAAGTAGGCAGTCTAATGAGCTTTCTAACCATCTCCATATGGATGTGCTCTAAAGTCTAGACGGAGAGGCAGTAGTAGTGGTAAGCGATGGTGTGCTGACTGTGCCGTACTCTGCACATGTAGCTCTTCCCATTAAAAAAAACAAAACACTACAGTTAAACTAAGGCTAAGCCTTACTTGTTTTATGAACAATGCTGCTTATACATATTGGCATGTATCAATACAAATTATGTCAAGGATTTAAAACTTTAGACATCCAAATAAATCATTTTGTCTGTTATGCTGTCATTTGTAAACAATTAAGAAATAATGATTAAGGGGAGGCATCCATGAACTATCGAAAATAGTTTTATTATTTTTTAAACACCTTGCATACTCATATTTTACATGTAACACAAAATATATACAACACGAAATATGTTTTCCTATTTCCTAAGATAACCCTGATAGCAGATAGATAGATAGATAGATAGATAGATAGATAGATAGATAGATAGATAGATAGATAGATAGATATTAATAAAATAAAAATGTACTTTCAAGTCATCTTTTCACATTAACCTGCAAGTTAGAATACAACCAAGTTGTATTTTCTGTTTTTATGTCTCTGCCCAGCTGTGTGCTACTATTCAATGCTGAGTACGTATTAATGACAGCTGTCATAAGCATTAGAGAAGATTAACTTCTATTCATGCAAATTCATGCGTTTTTCGTAGTAGAAATATTCTGCACAGTAGTAGGAACCACACCTCCATCATAGCCAGTGCTTTCATTTTACTGGAAAGCGCATGCGTGCCAGTTTTCATGGAAGCGGCGAAAACTCTGTTTGTGGGTAGAATGGGATAATACTCTTAAGTGCTTTAATGGATATTCTGTAATAGCATTATATTTAGCAATACAGACCAATGTACTAGATTTTTGGTTTAAGCTAAAGCTTTTCTTCTCTTAATTTTGTAACAGGTTTCATGGATATACTAACTTCAGCCTGATTTTGAAAGTTTTAAAAAGACTTCAAATTGTATATTACATTACCTAAAGCTCATGTACTATGATTAACACAAGATGTTTATATTTTCTGTCCAGAACAGCCAGAGTGGAGATTAAATTGGATCCATTAATGGATTATAGGACCATGTTTTCCTACCCCACATTTGAGTTACACTTCTCCACATTCACTTGGAATACGTAGCCAGATTTAAGTAGTGGACGACAAACAAGTTCATCACAAGCAAACTACAGAGTGCAGGGGCAGGATTGAGAAGCCAACCATTGATAACACAATCTGATGTTTTGATACCATTACACATGCAGGTTTACAATAAACTCTGCAAGTATATTTACCTAACCACTTAACCAAGCTGTTCCTTTTAGAGATCACAGTTGTAATCCCCCAGTAGGTATAAAGTGAGTTGCACCAGGAGTGGGGGGAGCCAAACGTATGACATGGGTTCTGATTTTTGATGCAGATAATCCTAACAGTGTCACTTACAAATATAGCTCTTTACTTTGTACTAAATATGTAATTGAATATTAAAATAGTAAACATAGATTAACCCATAATATGATCATAGTTTATGTTATCTAGTATGTTCTGTTTAGACAACAATGTAAAGAGGTTTTACATATTATGGTCAAGATATATAGGTTGGGGTGCTTATCCAATCTATTTTAATGAAATGTATAACTAATTTTCCAAGTGAAATTCTGTGGGGAAGTTTTGAGCACTTGTTTTCATATACAATAAATAACTGAACACGCTCAGAATAGACAAACAGAAATACGTTCTGAAGTCTGAAGACTGATGTCTGAAACTAACACGTAGTGAGACTGGGTCCCATTCTAAAATAGATTTCTTAAAACTATCTTGGATTTCTTTTGAAGGCAAATGTAAATGTTCTTTTTTGTTATTTGGGTTGAGTGGGAGAACAAAACATATATATTTTATTTTTTTACAATGAATTCTTAGCATTTTGTGATTACTCAACAGTGTCAACTGATTGGTTTGCCTCAACTTACACTTGGTCCACCAGGCTGAAAGCTTCAGGTGGTATCCGAGTGGTTGTAATATCCCCTTCTGAGGTCCAAATAAGCGATGCACTTAGCAGAGCACCTCCAGCAGGTCGTTGATGCCGGCTTTCAGCCAGATGTAATCCCTGGTCGGTCTAAAGTGAGCGGCACCAGCGGTGACGCGGGCCGAAAGTATGTATTTTTAATGCAGATAATCCTGACCGTGTCACTTACAGATTTAACTCTTTATATCATACTAAATATGTAGTTAAATATAAATATAGTAAATATAGATAAATACATAGCATAATCGTAATATATTTTGTCTTGTCTATTCGGTTTTGATAAGCATTTGTGTTAGGCACGGAGTCTACCAATGATGCCAATGGAGATTTTAGTTTGTTTTGGTCGAGAGTACATTGTGTTAATTCAATGAGAAGTTCTCTGATCTGAAAGTGCCAGGTGATAGCCAAATGGTTTTAGTTGCCCCTCCTGAGGGCTGTAAGGAATGCAATAAGTTGAACACCTTCAACAAGCTGGCGGCTTTTAGCAAGAGGTAGCTAGGTATGGCCACAGATGACTTTGGCCATTCATTGGACACCCCTGCCAAGTGATTAGTGTTTCCCATGTAGACCGGTGAGATTACAGAGCAGAGTGTATATCAGAAGCAAGCAGTTCCTCTGCAAAACAGTTGGTGTCAGTAGTATTGATAATCTCAACCACTATAACTAACACTTTTGTCACTTTAGACAATGCCTTTAAACACTATGTTTGTAAGTTTTCGATGTTAATTAAATGGGAAAAATAAATATTTACATAACTATAATTGTACTGCCAGGGGAAACTTGTATCTATTTTAGCTCATAATTAGACAGTAAGCTAAAAAAATGATGTAATGAAGGACTGAGTAGACTTCCCAGCTACAGTAGATTTGTATTTCTTTCTCAGTGACCAACAATGCCAAGTGCTTTAATATACAATGTTCGGAAAATTTACAAAATGAAACTTCTGTGAATGTATTTATTGATTGGTAATAAAAAATGAAAAAGAAATTCAAATTTTTTTCTAATCTTTTAAAATGTTGTGGATCCAGATGTCAGCATTCTGCTAGAGTATATTTTTCATTCTGTAAAACTGTGTTAATTGCCAAAAGCCAAGTAGCTATCTGAAGGAAAAGTAATGTTTAGGTAAATCAAAATTCCCAGTGACTTGATTTAACACAATTTTATTGATATTTACACTTCTGGATGCCAACATCAGAGTTATACCTAACATGGTTCATTTGCAACCATTATGTTATCAATAAAATAACTCAGACTGAAAATTAAAATATACATGATATTCCTGAATGATGAACTGTTTAAATATAGCTTATTTCTTGGACTCAGTACATTTTGACATGTTTTAAGTAATTAAGTAATTGGGCTTTATGAGCAATAGTATTTTAAAAAGAAATTTAACAATAAACAGTAAATTTAAATTATTTGATCTAAAGTTTTGCCCGAACAAAGTCAACATTGAAATGGAACAATAAACAGTCAACTAACGAAGTTTTAGTGGACAACTTTTGCAGTTTTCTTAAAGTCTTTGAAATCCTTCTGCATTTCGTTTTTGATGTACGTGAAGGTTTTTTCGCAGCAACTTTCAAACACTTTCTAAACTAACAAACCTGCTCTGTAAACCTCCACCCCCTGACTCCCACTCCTCCCACCAGTACCCAGGACACAAAAAGAAAAATGTGGCTATAAAGTCACAAGGCCATACGAGGAGTAAAGTAAATATTTAATAGCTTTGGCTGTCTGAACATACATTTACTATAAACAACAGAAGGAGAACAGACAAGAAAAAGGAACATTTCACTTGTCTAAATGGTAAGGTGATTTTTCTGTATATCAAGGTATTCTGCAAAGTAATAAAAATACCTAATAGAAAACAAATGTGGCTTTCATTTAACTCCTTGTGCCTTTGTAAGGTTTTACACTAAGCTCAAAGGCTTTAAAGTCTTGTCTGAGTGTTTAATTTTGAAATTCACATCTGTCAAATGCGACAGCTAGTAAACATCTGCTCTACTCAAGTGTATGGAGTAAGATCGCTGTCAAAAAGGTCTATGCACAACTCTAACATTCGTATTCGTATGTATAGGTCAATAAAGTTGTTGTACCCAGACCTCTGCTGAACTATTTGTGAGTCTGAGTGTATGAATCTAAAAGCTGTGAGTGCAAAGGCTTTTGAATACAACTCTAATTTTTACGACAACGAACTCCTCCTTTCTCTGTGGACACGAACTCAACTTTGTGGGTACGTGGGATAAAATGTTACGATGACGTCACAGGGCGGAGTAATCGATGCACCATCTTATCAAACACAGCCCGCTCATGGGTGGAGCAACCACTTGTTCATATAGAAATATATATTCATCTTACCTGTGATGCTTCACCTGAGACTGTTGCTCCACCGGGTCCATTGTCTTCCGCCATCTTTAAATTTGGAGCGGGCTGTGTTTGATGAGATTGCGGCTCGATTAATTTTTTGTTTGTTGATTAGCAATTTCTTAGAGTCTGCTACCTATTTTATTTTACCTAAAGACTCGATGAACTGAGTAAAGTTTTAGAGATAAATATAGGTTTTATAGAGATAATACGTCAGCTCTGATTAGCTTTACAGTATGAAGGTAACTCAACAACTCAAATTAACAAAATTATTGAAATTATTATTGAAATGCTTACAATTAGCTTGGATTCACATCAATATTATTTTTTTAAATGGGAATGCTTTACACAGACATAAATAGACATCAAATTAAGTAAATATGGTTTGAGAACCTCTAGATACTTTTTAAATGGCTTCATTAGTT
Source organism: Orestias chungarensis (assembly GCA_032876305.1). NCBI lineage: Eukaryota > Metazoa > Chordata > Actinopteri > Cyprinodontiformes > Cyprinodontidae > Orestias > Orestias chungarensis. The sequence goes on from JAVLVB010000002.1 coordinate 9,832,264, forward strand.
GTGAATGACCACAGGCAACTCAGAGAGGGGCTTTGCTTTTTGGTTTCTTTTTTTTTGGTTTCATGACAGAACTGTTGTGTCAAAATGCCTACTACAAAAACATGAGTCACACTATTCCAATAAAGGTTCGTTACAAGCAGAAATGTTTTGAGAAAGGGGCTGTCAGATTTAATGAGTCTCTGGCCCAAACAACAGATCAACCACATTCAGTGGAGATACGGTGTCTCCAGGAAATAACACTTAATTTCAACTATATATCATTTATCAAAATACTTTACTCCCATTAAAAATAACAATCACTGGGTTAAGTGCTTAGATACAAAAAGGTTCGACCACAGATATGAAATGGAAATACGTAGGAAGGAGTGAAATGGCAAAACGAAAGAACGAAACAGGGCTCAAATTGGTGAATGAACAAGCTGAAAAAATACTTTCCATCTTTGTCTTTATTGCTTAATTGTGAACACAATTAATTTCAAAAGCAAACACAACTTTTGTTCAAATTATGAACACAACTAAACAACACAGACTAAACTATTAACCAGTTAAAAATCATATCCTTTTGTTCATAATGATGACATTAACAATTCAATTGAACATAACATTTTTTTATTTATTTAGATTATTATTTTTTCCTTATTTTTTAAATCCAACATATAGGATTTGTCTCCTAGCTCTTTTAATATCAAACTCAAACGTTTTAATAACTTTTAAATCTGATTGATAGATAAGCTTAATTGCAATTGCATGTTGTCACGGATAGCACGCACAAAGTAGTTTTAGATTGCAATGATATCCTGTATGCTCCTTTCTTGGGGGCAAACTGTTTGCAGCTGTAGGATTGTTTAAACTGTAGCCGCTAGAGGGATACACTCACGCCTCCCAAACTCTGTAAGAATCATCCTATTACTGTGTACTGCCATCAGTGAGAGTTGCCTACCTGTGTTGCCTTCCCACTATGAACAAACCCCCGCACAAACTCACTCGTGCGCGCGCAAACACTGAAGGTGGGACATTTGAAACATGCCTGGTTCTTTAACACAGTTTTTGAGACTACCTGCGTGCATAAGGACGGCTGGCTCCGGCTCTTCTTGAAGTGTTTCTGCGATGGTTGGTCCTGCAGCTGTCTGTCCCTCTGCGTGTCCTGCGCCTTAAACAGATATTTCCCAGCAGTGCATTTTAACTTTTTGTACTACCACAAAGACTAAAAGGAAAGTTTTTTGTTTGTTTGTTCCTTTGTTATATATATATATATATATATATATATATAT
>JAVLVB010000002.1:9833634-9914309 GCA_032876305.1 Orestias chungarensis
AGAGGGGAGGGGGGGAGGGGGGCATCGGCCAGACCCCCTCTTGATTGATTAGTTATTAGTCATCCCCTTGGCTAAATGGGACCCACTGAAACGAACCCGTGGAACACATGCATGAATGAAATATTCCTGTGTCCCCTGAATGTCTCCAGAGTAGTTTTGCTTAGGAGAGGGGGGTCGTGGTTTAGGAATATAAAAAGGGGGAAAACAGCATAGCTTTATGGGTTTATTTAGACAGTTTATACGCTTTGACATTCAGCCGCTGTAAGAAAAGAGAGAGAGAGAGAGAGAGAGAGAAGGAAAAAGCAAAACAAACAAGACAAAACAAAAACAAAAAAACCCAAAAAACTCGGGAGGATCCTAAACAGAAGGACATTTTTTTATATTCTTCCAGTTCTTTACTTGCTCATTTAATTTTTTTCCCTGTTATTTAGATTTTTTATTGTTTCTTTATTTAATTTGTTTTTGCTATTTTTTATTTTTTGGAGGGTGCGAAAAATGAAACTTTGGACATCACCCTGGGTGTCTTGCCTTGTGATTCTCATCCTGTGCTTTGGATCAGAGTGCGGGACGGTCCGGAGAAAGGGAAGATCCAAGAGGGAGCTTGTGCGCATCAGGGAGGCGAGAGCCGCCAACCCGGGGGCTTGTGCCACACGGCTGCCCCGGGGCAAGCGCTCCTTACCCGGGTTGGAGCGCCGGGTACTCCGGTACCGCCGGCGCTCCTCTCACGCCGACCAAGACGCTCCGGGAGGAGAGAAGGCTGTTTATTTTACCGGCCGGGGAGATCAGCTGCGACTGAAGCCGGGCGTGGAGATTCCCAGAGGCAATTTCACTCTGGAGATGTGGATCAAGCCGGAGGGAGGTCAGCGATCTCCCACAGTGATCGCAGGTAGGCTTTTTCCTGTATTTTATTTATTGTTTGTTTCATTTCATTATTTTTTTTTTATATACATGTATTCTCATTCCAACTCCGTAAGAAGTAGATTAAATACGTCCTGCTTCTTTGTGTGCTATCTGTCTAACAAAGCAGAGTTTAAAGTGAGTTCATTTATCAAGACTAGACAATGATGTAATGCTCTAAAAAGTGTAGTGGATATTTCAGGCGGCATGCACATTACACTTAATCTCATTATAAAGAGAGAAAGGGGTTTTGTTAGAAATTCTAAAATATATTTGTTGCTTTGAATACATCTCTTTTTTTTGGTGTTTGCATTTTTTGTGTGATCATTAATTTATCTCATCAGAAGATCATAAAACCTATAGAGGAAGGAAAGGAGAGCAGTTATAGGCTGCCGCATCCTTGACTGGCAGCTGATGTCACTGTGCGTAAAAATGTGATTTCTCTGAGCCGACTTGGCTATTTTAAAGCTATGATGTAATGGTCAGAACTTTGTGCGCAAGCACGTCACGTTCGGCCTAAAAAAAAAATAATAAAAATGGGACGGATCAGTCGTGGGGATATGTGGTGGTGCCCACCTCCCACCTTCCACACCCATTACCAAATCGACACCTCTGGATTGGCTACCGGAGTTACGAGACGGGTTCAAGATGTAGGATTCCCCTCCTTCATGGGTGCGCTTTTATTCTGCATGAAACGAGCGTTTTCTCATTTACAGGGAGGTGATGCAGTTCTATTCAACGTGAAAGGCAGTTGTAGCAACGCTGTCCCTCTGTGCAACATGACTACAGCCATGCGTAAAGGATTTCCACCAAAAACAGTCAATTCTTCATCATTTTTGTCTGCCCAACAAGCGTGTTCTTTTTTTGTGCATTACTGTTTCTTATTTCACTAAAATAAATATAATATACCATTTCTTGCCGATAGGGAGCACTGCAAACACAAGACATTGTTTGCTGTAGCACTTGCGCAGATGTCTGCATGTGAACTGAAGTGAACTGAATTGAACTCAGTCCTCCTTGTCCTCCTGTAAAGCCTGTCTGCCATTGAGACGTTACTAAACAATATTAGAAACTTTACTTACAGCACTCCCCTCACTTCCCATCTTTTATTTACTTTTATTTTCCCAGACCTAAATACCCCTTGGCTCTGATCCCTTAAATACTCACTGATGTGTCTGACTTACATGCAAGACATTTGGAAATAAAGCTAGCCACCTGGCAAATTCTCAAACTGCAAAATATGTCTTGTTGGTTTTGAAGTAAGGCTGAAGTAGTTCATTGGGGCTCTGCTGAAAGTACTAAGATGTTTTTCACAGGATATCAGGAGCATCTTTTGTTTATGGGTTCTAATGCAAGAGAAACACAAGCTTTAACCTCCTAATGGTTGTCCAAATAACACATCTGACACAATTCCAACTGAAATTCAACATGTTTGCAAATAAGGTATGAAATCACATTATTTTTGGCAGGTATTGTTGTTGTTGTTGTGCTCTGCCCCCCTTGTCTTGTACAGGCTCCCCCCGACAAGAGATTAGTATTTATGTATAATCTTATGTGTGCATTTTTAAGACTTAGGTCTGTCAGTGCACCAATAAGGCAACTCAAAAGGCAGCAAATATGACAATCAAACAAATTCAGCAGACCCTAATCTTTTAAATCTAATTCAACCCACAAAAATCCGACTGCCTCTAAAAATGCTCCATCCCCTTGTTTTGATCCCAGCACGGTGTTGTTTGTGGCTGCTGTTTTGTTCTTTTCTTTTCCCCTTAACTCCATTGTTTTTGACCGCAGCAATATCCGTTTACATGTTTTTTTTTCTCTTTCAGAATGCATTTCGTTACATGAGTACTTATGGTGATGTTTGCTCTAACCTCAGTGAATCGTGTTTTCAACTTTATAAGTGCATACTGACCTAACTGGTTTTGAAAAGCTTCATCAACCCTTAAGAATAACAGTATCAGTAATTTTTCCAGTTGAGTTTCCAAGGTACCCTTAGAGAAACACTTAGGTCCACAAATGTAGATTGGTATTCTGATAGGTGTTAGGAATGTTAAGCAGCTTTAAATGCTGTTACTGTTAAACGGAAATGCACGCTCTTAATGTTTTTATAAGCATGGCAAAATAAAAGACTTTTAAAGCCAGTAAAGTGCTTTGCAAATATACATGTATCTCCTAAATCTTTGAATTTTCATCCCTTTTGACTAGAATCTTCAGTGTACTTTTTTGTTTGCATGAGAGTTGGTGGATAAAAGTTGGGCACCAACATTTTTATCCAGCAATAGATAAGCCTGAAAAGTATGACATGCATTTGCACTCAGCTGTTCTGTGGCAATTCAGACGGGCTGGTCAAACTGCAATTCTTTCGAGGTATGTCTCAACAACTTTGCACATGCAGAAAATAACAACTTTGTCACATTCTTCTTCAGAAAAGTATGTCATATCTCCAATTGAATATAGTGCATTTGTGAAATTCTTTGTTCAAGTCCTTCCATAGATTCTATTTCAGATTTTCCCCCAAAGCCTCAAACATTGCCATTCTAACACATTAACATCTTTCGGGCATAATGAAATTTCTTCCCAGCGATGTCAATAAGGCGACCTAATCAATATTTTGTTTGCATCCTCTAACAGCATTTCTTCATCTCTCTCTGTCCTCTCGTGTACTAAAGCAAAACCTGCTCACAGCATGATGCGGATAGCAGCATCGTGGCAGTGGGAAATGTGGTTTTAAAGTGGTTTGCAGTGTTAGTTGCCCACTACATGCAGTTTTTTTTTTAATCAAGTGCAAAAGTTTGGTATCAGTTGTCCAGATCTTCTTCATCCACATGTTTGTGGCCTCCCTTACCTGGCCAGTGTAAAACTGTGAACAGTATATCTCATGGCTATCTTTTTATCAATAGCTTTCTTCTGGCTTTTGCCTCTTACCTGCAGATCTCTGCAGCTAATCCTGAGTTACCCCCTCTAGTTTGCTTCTCAAAGTTATGAGTTTCCTCCTTTTGGTAGATGGTCGTTTTCTGGTATTATGGTTTTTGATTATGCACAATGTTTTGAATATTTCTCAGTATAGAGTGCACACATTGGGATATTGTTTTGTAGACTACCCTCTTTATCTCTTCTTCACATTTGTGCATTTTTTGGTCTCCAAATGTTGTCTAACACATCTTTAAGGCCTATGCAGTTTAAATTGCAGAAGGTGGAATTGACTTAATTTTGACGAGACTGAAGTTTATTGGCAAGCGGTAAAGAAATCAAGCTTTCTTCAAAGATATCAGTTAAAAGGTCAGAATGCAAATTCACACTGTTTCAAAATTATTGTATCAGAAAAACAAAAACAAAAATGAAGCCATGCATAATTTTCCTACCACTTCACTTTTTTTCCTTTTTGGTGGATCAAATTACATTGCACTAAAACATACCTAGATTATGGTTGTAAGGTGGAAAAGCGGGCAAACATTTGAAGTGTGTGAAGACATACTTTTACATAAACTGTAAGTACAAGCATAAATACAAAGTAAAAAAATCTAAGACCATGCAACTTATTTATTGCTCAGATTGTATAAAAGTGTTGCCCATAGCTGAAGATTGATTATGTATTTTGATTTCTTTAGCATCACCTGGCTGCTTCTTATATATGGAGTGAGGGGGTTTGTTCAGTTGTTCACACACTGATTTTCATTTTGCCTTGGTTTTTGTTCAATAACATCCACAATGTTATTTGTCCCTTTATTTCTCAAACTTTTTTGTAAAATATCATATTTCCCAAAACAAACAAAAAAAAGCAATTAGGAAATGAGTGACACAAATATATGTTAAAGTTACTGTTTTTAGATGAATTTAGCTTCACCTTTATTTTCTGTTCTGTTGTGCAGTCCAGCCTTCATTCCTGTTGAAATTATCTTTTAAGTGTGAGTTGTGGAGTTAAGTCTGTTGTTTCCAGTGTAACTGAAATTGAAGATAATGCTTTCACAAATTTCCTTGAAATTTACTGTCAGTTAAAAGTTAAGCGTTGCATCCCTGATAAAAAGGCAAACAGAGCAAAGCTGAAGTAAATGATTATACCACCAGTATGTAGATGTTTAATGACCAGCTTACAAGCACTGAAGGGCTTTTAAGAGAGCAGGCATCTTTTTTCTCCATACAAGGAGAAAAAAGCCTACAGAGTTAGTGACATCCTGAATTATAACAATATGCAAATTAAGAAAACATTGCAAGTAATATCTGATTTTTTTATTGTATTTATTTTTATTTTATTGGTCTGAGGTTCATATTGGTTCTTCTCTTGAAACACTCCTTTTTTTACTCAAACGTTTGTGATTAAAGGGATGCCTTTTTTTAAATGGAAATATTGAAATGGTGTTTTTTAGAGTTTTAGTTTAACTTTTAATGAGTTTAATCTTGACAGAAACAGAAATTGGGCTTTCAGCATGTATAACAATTAACTGCACTATGTTAAAATCGTAAAAAGAAATATCTCATCTCCAAAACAGCCAGTCAACGATGGTTACTCTGCGTTTGTGAAACTGCAAATTTGCAAGTACTGTAGGACAAATTGTGTTACTAAACATACCCCTAGAGTTAGTGTTACGTTCACACACCTTGATGCACATTGTTACTAATACAGGCACTGATCTTTGTTGTCCACAAGTATGCTTAAAAGTTAACTGACCTAATCGCATCATGTATCCTAAATGTTTGTCCATTTCACATGAACCTACATCCAGAGAACCTGGGGATCTCTATGCTTATTACTAAGATCTGGCGTTTTCCTTAAGGGGTATGGTTTCATTTTATCTGATGATGATACAAAGTGAAAAGAGATTTTATAAGATGCTTCCACATAAGTTGAGCTATATTGATTATGGTGATGATTTCCCATGCAATACTATCTGAGGGAGTTAAAGATAACATGCATCCAGCATGGCCTGACACACAGATTATAGGGATGCACCGATACCGACACTGGTATCGGGTATCGGTCCGATACCGGGCATAAGTACTCTACTCATAGTCACAAATTTCACATACCACAACACCGATACCACCCACCCACAGTGCTACTGTTGGGGCTGGGTGAGCCCTATGGCGTGATGTCTGTGCCACCAGGTCCGCGGGCACAGAGCCACCTGAAGGAGCAACAACCGCAAGCGTGTGCGAACGAATAGCAGGTAAGCGCACCTCTCAAAGGTGCCCGGACACGCGATCAACTCCGACAAACCGCCCGCTCGCGCCCGGCTCGGGTCCGCGTCCGCAACTCTACATTATGTGCAAATGAGCCGCGCTCCGAGCTAATCAAAGACAGGCCTTTTTCATCCAATTAAATAATTCCTTCCAAATACACAAAGGTGATTCATACTCTCAGACTCACTAACCCTTCAGCAGAGCCGCGAGCGCAGACACAAAGCCGAGCGCGAGCAGAGCGAGCAGTTTGTCAGAGTTGAGCGCACGCCCGAGGAACCCATGAGGGAGCACGCCTGAGATTCTCACACACACGCCCACAACCAATGCTCCCCCAGACTGATCCGTGTCCGCAAACATGGCGGCACAAAAACCACGACACACTGAGTCGGTGTCCTCAGTACCGCAGAGAGCATTTCAGTATTTGACAATTTTGTTAAATTTGTGTTTGTACTGTATGTTTGCACATAATAGGGAATGTTGTTCAAATAACAATATCTGTGGAAAAATAAAAAAAAATTCCAAGTAACCATATGTGTGATGGCGTAAGTACTCCGTATCGGTGAGTACACTACTCATTTTGGAAAAAAGTGGTATCGCTGCATCCCTAACAGATTACTTTAAAAATTTTACGTTTTTGTAACATTGATGATTATGACTTAGTAGTGATAGAAACCCAAAATTGGGTTTATCTGAAAAATTTAAGATTACATAGGATCCATACTTTTTTAAAACTGAAATGTTAAGAAGTATGCTGATTGTACACCATATCTCACTTGGGGCTCCTTCTGCCTGAATTACAGCATCAATGTGGCACAGCGTGGAGGCACACAGTCTGTAGCTGTGCTGAGATGTTAAGGAAGCCCAGGCTGCTTTAATAATGCCCCCCCATGTTGACATCAATACTAAACATGGAAAGTCACCACTGGTCTTTAAACAACTTGGATTACAGAGTTCTCTTCCTTCAGAGTCTGACACTTTAATTTCCAAATAAAATGCAAAATTCTCTTTGATCTGAATGCAGATTTTGGAGTACAGAGGTACAGTCAGTTTTTTTTTCTTTGTTCAAAGTAAGATGCTTCTGGTGCTAACTGTAGTTAAGGAGTGGCTGCACACAGGGAATGCTTTACCTATAGCCCTTGCCCTAGACATATTTGCTAGTGGTATCTGTTAAAGTCCCAACGATTTGAATCTAACCCAAACACTTGGATAGACTTTGTGTGTTTATCATTTAAAGGCTGCAGTTATCGCTATTTGTATTACACTTTTTCTTACTAATTACCCTTACCCGTCTTGCAAAACCTTTCAGTGACATGTAATCTGTGCTAATTTCTGATGTATTTGCATATGGAATGAAATATATAAGAAAGAGTCACATGTAGGACACTATACACACACAAATGCATTCACACAACACAAGGAATGACCCTGTATCCAAGTGTTATGCAAACTTTGTTGTGCTTGCCCTATTACGCTTTGTATCCGGGTCATGCTGGGCCTAAAAATGACTCACAAAAGAAATAATGGCAATCTTGGACAATCTGCTGCCGTCAATTATTTGCAAACATTTGCAGTTAATTTCTGTGATAAAAGTGATATCTTGGTTCTTTCACACTGTGTGATGTTATAAACAATAACATTTTAATACAATCCTTGCTTGTTTTTTTGTCCTCTTCAGTTTGGAAAAACAAGGTGTCAAGATGATCTTTTGTGAATGTAACTGATATGAAAATATACTTAAGATTATGACTGATAAACTGGCTAGACTTGTAGATACATTTGAGAGTACTTAAAGGAATGCACAATTGTTTTTAATGGGGTGCAAATTATGTAAGATGTTTAGTAATGCCCTAAAGACACAATTGAAATTAATTTCTTTAATATTTTTTTATTTTTCTTTAATTTATCAAGTTTTTCTGGTCACTTAAGTACTGACTTTTGTTGAACTATCAGAGCAACAACATTTGAAAAGTAAACAAGACTTCATAATTCCCTATTTCTCTGCTTCTTATAAAGTTCTTGTGACATTTTCATTGTATGTGCATGTGCGCTTTTGTGTCCCTGTCATTTTCATGTAGTGTATTGTTATGGGTAACAAAAAGTGAGAAAAGTGTAGCTTTTAAACCTGACCAGATCATACAAATTTGTATGTGTTTCAGTTGTGGAGTACAAATACATGCTTTGATGTAGCTGCCCTTATCTGTATGTCGAAGTAGGTGGCGTGGGGAGGTGATTTGTGTATCTGTGGCCATGTATTTTCTACATTATGGGAAACATTTTTTTAAACAAATATTATTCTTATGGAGATTGTCTGTTCCCCAAAAGGAAAAATTGCGTTTATGAGTTAGGGGTTTGGTGTACGACTGTGGTCTAAATTAAATTAGGGTTAGATTTAGGGTTACACATGTAATGTTAATGGTTAGGTTTGGGGACAGCGTAAGGCTATACAAGTTCATGACAAATGAATGGAAGTCAACAGAAAATCCCTGCAATGATAGAGAACCATAATGCTTTTGTGTTTGTGTAAGCCGTAGTGCTCATAGTCTTAGGTCTGGAGAAGTGCAGTGTGCTAGATTAATTTAGCAAAATAGAATTATGACAACTGTTTACACAAGACACAGTTTGAGGACTTTAGCACACTTTTTGTGCTTTGTATAGAAAACCTGACACATGCAAACTATTTCCTTCCAGTATTTTGGAATACATCTGAACAGATCATCTTCCTGAGAGCTGACCCTGATGGTGAACTCAACACTATTTTTTTTGAACATTTATGTATTAAATACCAAGTTAATTAATGTTTACTGCTAGTTAAACAAATGTAAAAAATATCCTGAAGCCCTGGTAATACCATTAGTCTTAAACTGTTGGGTTCATCGGTTTAGTGGTGATCAGGAGAAGTGTTGGTATATTTATATCTGGAAGGCAGACTCCCAGAGCCCTCAGCTGTCACTTAGGTCTGGATATTTGGGAATACTTTAGTTTCGAAAATCGCTACATTAATGATAAAGAGAAAACGGTGGACTATTAAAACTTTAAACTCCCCCATTTTCAAACTTACTGGGACTTCTCCATTAATAATTCAAACCTTTTTTTAATTTGTATAATCCAACATTACATTTTTGTGATATAGCATGAATACTGAGGTGCTCCTTGTTTGGTAAGGTTTTACAACGATTACACTGGAAAAAGCTAAAATCACCAAGGAAAAAAGACTTCCAGGTGTCATAAATGTGTCAAAAAGATGTAATTATCTTTTTGATCATCAGATTTGCACTACTATAAAAATATTATAGGCATGTATGAAAGTTATTTACAGGAATCTCAAGTACTCATCTCAATGGTAACTATTAAGAACACTTCACAGCTCTTGGAACTGGGTGTGTGGGTCAAAGATTGAGTGTCTCTTTGTGGTTAGGAATAATTATTTAAAGGCCCATGAAGTGCCTCAAGAGCGGAGTCCAGCTCTATCACCTGTGAACACACTTTTCCACTCTGTGAAAAGAACCTTTTTAAAGCATTTTAGCAGGCCCTAAACTAACAAATAAACAGTAAGTATTCAGAGATCCCCTAAGAAGCAAAAACACATTACCATCCTGAAGCTGACAGACAGGGTCCAAGTGAAACAGGAAAAAAAGTGTTTCAGTACCTCTGCAAAAACAAGGCTTTGGTAGAAAACTAGCTGTTTCTGGCAACCCCCACTGGCAACGGACGTTACATGTACAAATTTCAATGAACTCAATGTTAACATAAACATATACGGGGGACATTTCCATGGGGTCTCCCTTAGCTAAACATACACCTACCTCAGGATAGCATAGTTGCAGATATAAAAGGAACCAATCACACTAAAGCATTTTCTTACTGAAATGTTGAGATTTTCTCTAGAAAAACACTTAAACAATTGATTATTTTTAGATAAACAATAAACTTTATTTTAGTTTTACACCAAAATCCTAACATTAAGACGAACATATTAATTTACATTTTTTTACTTCTCTTTCTAGGCCTGTACGACAAATGCTTCTATGCCTCGAGTGACAGAGGTTGGCTCCTTGGGATCCAGGCAGTCAGTGAACATGGAAACCGGGACCCTCGGTTCTTCTTTTCCCTCAAAACTGACCGTGCTCACAAAGTGACCTCCATCCATGCAAATGTTCGTTATGTACACAACCAATGGGCACATGTAGCAATTACATACGATGGTGTGTACATGAAACTGTTTGTCAACGGGGCCCAAGTTGGTGTTAGCCGAGAGCAGTCGGGTGAAATCTTCAGTCATTTAACCAAAAAGTGCAAAGTGCTAATGATTGGGGGCAATGCACTGAATCATAATTATAGGGGGGCAGTTGAAAAGGTGGGTTTGTGGAGGCAAGCCCGGGGACAGAGAGATATTATTAGGGATATGCATGGCCATGAACACCCCGGAGATCTAACTCACTTAGTCATACGTGAAAACTTTGAGTATCCAGGCCGCAAGTGGTTGACAGTAAAAGATGGCAGTTTTCCTCAATCAGAGAAGGGAGCACCTGGACAGCAAGAATATCCAAGTAGTGATGGAGGTGGAAATACAGAAGGATTACTGGACACAACCTTAGAACCTCCAGCTTGTGGCCAAACTGTGTGCGACAATGTTGACGTCATTAAAAACTACAACAAGCTTTGGACGTTCCGTAGGCCAAAGAAAGTAAGGTATCGTGTTGTAAACATTTGGGATGATGCAAAGAAGAGGCAGACTGTATCTGACAACCAAATTATCTTGCAACACCAAAAGCTTAATGATGCCTTTAGTCCCTACAATATATCCTGGGAACTCAGCATTCATAATGTTACTAGCTCCTCCCTACGCGACCGCTTGATTCTTGCCAACTGTGACATTGGCAAAATTGGTAATGATGAATGTGACCCTGAATGTAACCATCCACTAACAGGGTTTGATGCAGGTGACTGTTTGTTTGGGCATCCAAGCAACTGCCCAAATCACAAACTGGGAAATGGAATATGTGACACTGAATGTAACTGTGATACTTACTTTTACGATAACGGCGATTGTTGCAATCCCAATCTCACGGACGTGACCAAGACCTGCATCGACAGCTCCTCTCCACACAAGTAAGTTAATATTTTATATTCTAACCATATTTGTTCTCTTTTATCTGTTCTTAAAACACGACTTTACACAGTAAAGCACCCAGTGACATCCCCAAAATCAAACAGAAGTTCTGTTTGTACTTGAATTCCCTGAAAAGCGTTTTTGTTTTGCTTTACAGTGCTTTTTCATTAGTGGTTTGGTCTAATCTTTGAGGCCGGATTTTAAAAGATTTCAAATAAGTAGTAGCAATTAGAGACCGTGTTGCAGCAATCCACAAACATTGCGTGCACGATTTATTACAGGTACAGAGTTGCAGACACCCCTATTTGAATTTTTACGGGATTTTACGCATGGTACTTGCTCTTACAGTAGGGAGCGTTGCAGAACAGAGTGGCCATAAAACCAAACTGAGTTGAAAGCCATGGAGTTGGAGATATAATAATAATAATAATAACAAGAAGATCCTGACATAATAGTGTTGTTCCATTGTGATGATGCCCTAAAATTATTAGATATTCCTGGACCTCGAGATCAGTATTGTTCGAGGATTTTTTTCATGTATTTTTTATTACTTTTACTTAAAATTTCTTGAATGTTCTGAATATTTTGAGCAGCCCCCTCTTCTGTCGTTGTGTCTATAATTCTTTCTTGCCACAGTAGTAGCAGACATTTTTGCATGCCAGTGTGCACCTGCCTTTCAATGGTGTAAACTATAGCCGGAAAAATTGTGCTCGAAATCAGTTTCTGGATAAATCAAGGATAAATATAACTTTCTGTTTTGCACCTGGTTTGTAGATCAGCAATCCGCGTGCTAGCATACTTGCATCTGTTTTTATACATGCAGACCTTTTGAAAATCAGGCCCTTACAGTAACCTAACCCCTAGTTTGTGTGGCCAGGAAAGTTCTCTGGGGTAACCAGCCTAATCTAGCCTTGGCCTTGCTCAATCAGTGCTCCACACTCAAGCAGGACAAAACAGATCTACGATGATGACTTCGCTGTTAGTAAATGTGGAGGCCAGACAGTTAATTTCTCTGTCCAGTTTTCAACAACCTTTCTTTCTTTTTTTCCTTCTGTATTTTTTATCCCTAGTCGTCTTAATTAAGCTGGCTTGGCTCAAGATTGGAACTTACTTGGAGAATGTTACAAGTTAAACATAATTTAGGGCCATTAGAGATCAAAAATGAAGGCTAGTATGCCTGTTTCTTGTAGCAAAGGGGGACATTTCTAAGACACTTTCCCACATGTCAAGGAAAGGGAGTTTTTGTTCTCAAAATCGTGGTAACTGAAAGTATTTTCAGAGAAAAACACAAATGCCAGCATTTTTGGCGTGTAACTACACACAAATATTGCAATTTCCCTGGTTATTAGGTTATCCACACATAAAAAGATTTTTAATGAAACAAAGGATGAATAAATGGTACACAAAATCAAGGCAAACATTTGTTTTTGTGGTAAATTTATTGTGGTGTCTTGATGATGAGTAAAATATTGGGAGGGAATTCTCTGGAATGTTATGTAATAAGATTTTTGCCAGACCTCCAACAGCATGATTGTTTGTTTCTTGGTACACTGAAAGTCAGCTCACCAAAGTAACACATTTTTGTGGAAAGCATAGACGATTGTCATGGCTACTTTAGAAAAAGAAACAAAAGTTACCAAATATTTATATGGTGAAAGACCAAAAAGATTTTTTTTTAAAACATGTTTTTTCCTTTATGATTATACCTGATATTATCTATTGAGTTATCACTGATTGTATTTCTCGTGCAATAAGACAATAGCTTTCCTTGCTTTTTGTTTTAGAATGAGTGAAATAATCTGAAAAGTGCATCTAATCAGACAAAAAATGCATCTTCCCAAGTTCCTATTCAACTTAGTCATGAGTAGAAGCTCATTAATCAAGTACCTGTTAACTATTTAGTTAAGACCTCAGCCAGTGAAACCATGCTTGCATTTCTAATGTTTAAATCCTGTTTTATGAACTGAATATACTGGTTTTACAAGAACACATGCTGGCAAGAAAAAAACTGAAAAAATGTTACAAGATTCTTCATCTCAAGAAATAGATATAATCTTCCCATGTGGTTGCTTATTTTGGAATGTCTGGAGTGAGCTGCACTACAAACAGTTTGACATTCCTCTTTAATTATAGATTTGTTGTTGAACAATGTTGTGCACATGCAGGAGAACAATAGCTTAGAGGTCTAACTTTTCATTTTCTATAGTTTTCGTGTCAAACCTCTTGACAAGACATCAAATTATGGACACATTCCATAAACAGAAACAGAATGATACTTCTAGGCCTAAGGCAGTGTTATTGAGGTTCCAATTAATGTGAGATTTAAGTTGAAGTTAGACAATCAGTTGTGATGATCAGCGTTTGACAATTTGATCATCACAACATTTTGTCTAGCAAATGTCAGAGAATGTATTATGCTGATAGAGTTTTCCTATGAGATAAATGCCACACCCACTTGTCCACATCTGGTGAAAAAAAAAGTTTTTTACAAACTTTGACATTCCATGCTTTGTGGTTTCTGTGTCATTTGGTGTTGACAACTAAAGAAACATTTTTGGATCGTATTTAACATTATTCTTTTCAGTTTTGTGAGAAATTAGGCTACAACAAACCATTGCATTACAGCAACCTCTCAGAGTTGAAATTAAGAGTACAGTATAACACTGGGGTGCAGTTAAATCACAATGACTTTTGTCACATATTTAAATGAATGAATATTTGTAATTCCTTTATTAACTGTCTAGAGAGGCCAAAAAACATTAAAAAACTTTCTGACCTTCTTGAAAGTTCAAATAAAAGTACTTCAAAACATGTCCCAAACAAAACCAAGATAGATTCATCAATAGAGATATTGGATCTATTAAAGGCATAATAGGATTTTGGAAAAGAAAAGTCTGGTATGGAACAGTTTGGGGCTTATAATCTTTTTTTCCATTAGCGTCTTTAACTCTATGCCTCTTGCTGGTCGATACCTTCCAAAGTGTGCCAGATGAACGTACGGACAATCTTATGTATTTGGTTCAGTCCCTTTCTCTGCTGCATTCCAGTAGAAAGCTAAAATCTTAGTATCATAAACTGATTTAATTTTATTTATTTTTTCACTGTCCATCAACCAAATCTTAGCCCTGTTTCCTATAAAACTTAGTCAAGTACTTTACCATAAAAGCACGACTAGACTCCTCACTAAAAGGACCTGCTGTGAAAGAGAAGCTCATGTTTCAACCTAAGCAGTGGGAGTACATTAGGTTAATCTATGCCAATTTTGACTCAGTTAGGAAAATATAATATTTATGTCTCACGTGTGGTTCCCTAAATCTGTCTTTAAAAAACAATACAACAACAGCAGAAGTGTTTTCTTTGCGAAGCAAAGTGTTCTCAGAGGACTATGCTGGAAGGTTAAATAAAAAAGTGCAAGTATAGTAATAAAGCTAGTGATGAATTATGGGTTAAAGCGCTGTGTTGTTGACTAACATGTTGATAGGGAAGCAAAGGGTCCCTCCAATTTCAGAAGTGTTCTTGGCTGTTGAACCAGCACACTTCAGCTTCCCTGCTTCACTAAACATATGTACGCAAGGCAAATTTATGGACTCATTTAAATTTTATGGGGGGTCAAATGAAACAAATGTAATTATTTTTATTTATAAAAGCCTTATGATACTATTTTGGGCTGCAATATTTCCCTCTATCAGAAAGCGGTGAAGTGACCTTTAGTATTAAGCTAAGATTTTCTTCACGTGTTGTCCCTCTCTCTCTTCTCTTTTTATTCAGAATTTCAGAGTTTTATATTGATTTAAAAATGTTTTCCAGGGACATTTCCTAAAGCTGTGTAAAGGTGGTCCAGTAACATAATAAAGCAGGTAGGGGATAATGGTTTAGTTAATATATAACCATATTGATACAAAGACTTTTAAGATCTTAATTGTTATGACTGTGAGGACTATAAATGAAATCTTAGGATATAGTTATCTGCTTTAAGTAACTGCTAATATTTTTAGCTGTAAATATACTAAAACCTTGGTATAAAGATCCATAAGGAATTTAAATTTTTCCCCCAAGGGCTAAACTTTATTTTACTGTTTCTATGAATGCTTTCTTCGATGCTAATGAAACTGTAATTATTATATCTACGTTGCCTTAAATTCAGTGTTCCCTTAATCACCACAGCTTTAAACCCTTCTGACCCCCTGAACAAATATTTTCAGAGGAAATAACGAAATTCCTCAAATTTTTAGGAATGCAGACCTCATATTATCTGCTTTCTCCCCCGTGTCTCCCACTCTTTCTTGTACCCCACCCTATTAAGGCTTCTGCTGCCTTTGCATCAGTCTAAGCCCTTGAACAATACTGCATGTTGTACCTTTTATCGACAATTCATGTAACAGGGTTTGTTAACTTTCATGAGCCATGTCTTCAAATTAAACTTCTATGCGGTACATGCAAACACTTCTTAAAAGAAGTTGTGACATTTTTTGTAAAACTTAGAAAAAAAAAATCGTGGCAAATTTTATATGCAAGTATGTTGTGTAAATATTATTATACCAAACAAAATAATGAGTAAAAGACACATAAACATTAACATTAAAATATGTTATTTACTAATATATATAATTAAATCCTGCATTCAATTTCTAGCTAAAAAGATAGGAATCTTCACTAAGTTTCAATTCCGTTTACTTATAAAGTGCCAAATTCCAACACATGTGATCTCCATGCACCAAATTTGTTTTAATCCAATCAAACACACATTCCAAATGACCCTTGTTATCAAGCACTAGTAATAATTATACACTAAAAATACACTAATAATAATAATAATAATAATAATAATAATAATAATAATAATATAACAATAATAATTCAATAGATTGCATCATTGACTTGCATCAATTTCTCCTCCTGGACCAGCATGCCAAGATGTCACACAGTTCCTTGCTTTGTGGTAATCACTTTACAGCAATCCTTCATGTATGTTGCATGCATGTAGCGACAGTGGAGAGGAAAAACCTGCCACAACCAACTTGGGGATAGAAAACAGAGGGAAAGACAGTAGCCAACAGGAAAAAAGCAAAAGAAAAGGCAAAGGTGTAGTCCATGCGTTAAAATGTGTTAATTGTTACATAAGGAGTTCATTGAGTTTCTGGCAGTGCCGTCTTAGCCGATGCCAGATTCTAGAAGGGTGTCTTGGCTAACTTAAGACCAGACAAGGTATGGGATAAAAGATAAAGTGAACATTAAACAAGTCCTCAAAACGTTTTTTGGTGTTAATAATTTATATTTAACTATATTAATATATGCAAGTATTTAGTTCTCTTAGCGTATAGATAACCTCAAAATTAAGCCATGATTATGTATTTTTACTTACCATTGAACATTGAAATTTGTATTTCTTACATTTAAATTGAATTATATCTACTCCATTAGCAGTCCCCAGCCAATCAAAAGTAAACTTTAGAAATATGCAAGACCTGTCATGCTACAAAGCCAATGAGAAATTTTGAATCTGTTGTTCTTTCCCATTCATTAGACAACAGCGTCAGTTAGAAAGTAAATTAGTATTATTAAGTATAAACTAGAATCTTAGTATAGTTGAAGGTAACATGCTTTTTCTTCCCTGCTGTTAGAGTTTCAAATATGCAATCATTCTCTTTACTGAAAAGCCTTAAAATCATGAGACATTCATTAAAACTTTTTAAGCTTGACACTTAAGGGGTCATAGAAAACATTACTATTTTGAAGATTCAAATAAGAGGTGAGATTAGAGGGTGGTCTTGCTAAATCTAATAAGGGATTTTGAAGTAATCTGGTGAAACCATTTAAATGTATGTGGAATGTAATATCTGAGGTGTTTGTGCTCACAAACAAGGCAAATTTACACTGTTTTTGGCCCCTAGCGTGTTCTAACAGAATAGACATGGTAATTGTTTTTCAATCCAATGAGAAAATCAGCAAACACAGTTGGACAGATTGAATAACAGATGAAATTAATTAATGTCATCTCCTTTTTTCCTCCTAGTCCTTGCTGTTTCGAAACCACCATGTGAGATTTTACGACTGGTAAATGTGGTTACTGAAAAAAAAGCAAGCAGTTCCAAATACAACATCGTCATTAAAATTAAATTGTCCTCCTAGGTGTTGTGTTCCCATCAATGAAGTAAATTATTACCAGTGATTACTGTACAGTCATTTAATGAGGGACTGATTACCCAAATAAACACTTCACTGAAAGACCAGATTGTAATGAAAAGTAATACGTATTTTTCCAAATAAGTTACAGATTTAAAGTTTTAATGTCTGTATTATCCAGACAATTTGTTTGGATGTATGTGTCTTAAATTTTTTACCCCTTGATTTAGTTTAATTAAAATGTCTCTGAAAAATCTGAAACTCTATCAGTCCCTTTGTTTTTCTGGAATTTGTATAACAGTAGCAATTAAAGCAAAATGAATGTCATTAAAACAAGGCAAGAGAAATCAGGCTGAACCAGTTAGTGCTCCAATTACAGGACGTCAAATCTGTTCCGGTTGTCCTTATGCCATCACAGAGTCATTAATCATAACTAGTGTCAAACGTTGGCAAAGTTCTGTAGCAGTTCTTAGAACATCTTAGTTCAGTTGTAGAGAGTAGGAGTAAATATAAAGAGTTCATTGGGGGTTTAACTGCATCACAAAAGGAACGAGTCTTTGAAAATTTTTTTTCATTCTGTATTTACTAGGCCTCACTTAAGAAGAACAAAATAGAGTTAAATAAAATCAGCATCAATATTACAAATTAATGTGGTTCAACACTAAAAATATTGCCTTAAGGATTTATATTTATCTTCTGACATCAAAGTAAAAATTGAGTTAAGGTAAAACAACACAAAAAAGGAAAATAAATATGTTTTTGTGTAAACTGGATTTGAAAAATTGTATTATCATATTGTTATTACTACTGTATTTCCAGTCTTAAGGATGTACTGATTGCAAATTACCTTAAAAACGTGTTTCAGGGTAAAACGATTTCTCCTTTCAGTATTGTTTACCCAGATGGACCAGGCATCACTAGATAGGCAAATGGATGAAATAACCTTTTTTGCTTTTTGTTTTTTTTTATAAAAACTAGTTACCCCTCAATGCTCAAAATCTTATGAGGTCAGGCACAAAAACAAAACAAAACGAAAAGGCAGGCAAGTGGGCCACACAAACTAGGTCAAAACATTCAAAGATCTAATTTGTGACTGCGAGGCCAATTTATTCTGTTCTGCTTTTGGTCATCTATCTCTGTCTACCAAATGTATGATTTCAAAGCTTTATCAAAGCCAGATAAAGAAAAGAATAAACTTCAACTCCAGCATGTGCAACCGATTTCTAAACTCTTCCAAGAAGACTGATCTTGTTGACTGTGTTTGCCAGGACCACCAGCCAGACTCAGAGAAATCTGCTCACAAAATGAATGACAGTTTCACTGCTGTGAAGATCTCATTATGTTGAGTGATTGCAATCATTACCGTTGCCCTTACTATTCCCAGGGCCTCAGACAAAACATTAGGTCATGAACAGGAAGACATCAGACTACCTGAACAATAATTGAAGTCTCAGGGTGACTTGTATAAGTCACACTCATCTGGGGGGCTTTCAAATGTCAAGACCTTGTTGAAATGCTATGTTGAGACAGATGTGACTGGGGGAAAAAAGTAGTGTTTTGCTGCAGGGAAATGAAATATAATTTGTTATCTACAAGGGTCAGTCTCATTTTTGTTGGAAAGCCTTATAGTTCGGAAAAAAATCAGCTAATGTCACATAGCTTATTCTGCTATAGATTCTTCTTTAAGATTATTTATTCCATTGAAAGATTGCACTTTGAAGAAACAAGACCTTGGCAATTTATTAATTTAACAACCACAAACATCAGTTGTTCATGGGGCATATACAACCACCACAAATTGGCACTCCTAATGGTCGTCAATAACTTGGTGACACTGTTATGTGGAATGGCTTATCATTCTTCAACCAGGGTTTTTTAAAAGTCAGACAATGTGCTGCATGTTTTAAATTTGGTTAAGGAGGAAACTGATTAGGTTATTCCATTTTCTTTAGTCCAAAATTTTGTAAGTAAAGTCGGATAAATCCCAAAGAGAGAAATTGGAGGGTCCCTGAAGACCAAAACACACCGATTTGACTTGAAATCCAATCCAGTAGATAATCTTGTCAGATGCTGTACCCAACTCTCGGAACACGTTGAAGGGGGGCGTTGCATACGGCATGCGACTCCCTCCAACTGTGTGTCTGGCCATGCGATCAAGGTAGACCTGAAATCAATTTCAGTTAGACCTACGCAGCAGTTTGACATGAATGTCATGACTCAGACAGGAAAAGAGACGCAACAGCAAAGTACGATTACATCCCTTTAAGGAAGACTGTTAACTAAAATGGTCATCTTGCAACATAAACTGAACGATAATTACAATTATTAAGCAATTATGTTTGAGCTTGGTCATTCAGCATGGATGATTGTCTTTACTTTTGGTGCGGCTTACTCTCAGTTAACTATTTGTTTACTTAGTCCGGAGATTGGCAGGATCCTCTCGTTGGATCATGTGTGTCAGATAGCAAAATCTCATCTCAATATCTATCTGCATTGAGACTTACAAGATGTATCCACAAATCAACTGACCTTGATTAAAGAATTGCTTAGTATATGCCAAGGGGATTTTGCTATCTTTTCCTTATTAATGGGAAATAAAACCTTTCCAGTGGTATACAATTTAAAACAAAGAATACGTTTCAAAACAAAGAAATAATTGACCAAACAGGCATTTGTTTGAGTTATAATTTAGTTTTTTGGTCATATTTGGTAGTTACACCTAAACATTTCAGTTAAAGTAATATGTATCGAAGGTTTACAGTAGTGAAAGAAACTCAAATGAAAATAAAGAGACAGTCATGACTTCTGTGAAACCAACTGCACTTCTCTCCCCCAAGAGCTCACCGAATTTAAAACAAACCATACAGGACCTGAGAGTAGCTGGAAATTCTCAGGGAAAGGTGAGACATGAAAAGTACATGACGGAAACCAGGATCTCTAAGTTGTGTAGTGAGGGAAAGAGTGATTATATGCTAGTGTGATGTTTAGCAAATGAGAGGCAGCTGTGAACAGGGGAACCGAAAACAAAGTTGATGAATAGGTAAGCACAGATATGCAAGATGATAGATAAACCAAACTAGGAATACGTCTTTATTAATAGGTAAAACATTTTTAAATCATTGTTACACAATACCAAAACCAAATGAAAAACAAAAATCTGAACAGATTTGTTTTTTTGTCAAACATTATGGCTAAATAACTTCATATATCAGTCTATTTCAAATCTTTTTTTCCTACTTCAATGCCACTGTACATTGTCCAGATTCAGTTACAATCACACAAGAACAAGAAACCTTAATCACCAAATGAACAAACTGCCGTAGGTAAACAGACACAAAAAACAAAAACAAAAAAGGTGATTGGCTTGTTAAACTTGTTTGTGTTCTGAACAACAATCTTCATAATCTTTTTTGCTATATAATTTTTTTTTGTTTTAGAAAAACCCTTAATTAATTACGCAAAAAAAATACACTTTTGATACAAGAACTATTAGTTCATTGTTAAATAATTATTTTTACTTCTACTCACATTTTGATTGTATTTTTCAGAGCCTATTTGGATATGAAAGAGCTGAAAGAGATTCTTCGTTTGGATGGTTCGACCCACCTGAATGTCTTCTTTGCCAATTCTTCGGATGAGGACCTGGCAGGGGTTGCCACTTGGCCCTGGGACAAAGAGGCCCTTACACATTTGGGTAGAAAATAAACAAAAGCACAGACGCACATTCATGCATGTATGAACACTCACATGTCCCACGTTACTGTAAATGCATGCACACATCCCATGGGTTTCACAGATTTTTGATTTTAACACAGTAGCACAGTTCAAGCCAGCAGTACCTACTATCTTCATTTTAGCATTAACCTGTTGGAATAAAATATATAAGATATGATGGTCATACTCTTAACCCAGTTTTAAGAAATATGACAAATTAGACTTTGTTTTATACTTTCATTTTTAGGCCTTACAATATTTTTCTTTTTTACAGGAGGAATTGTGTTAAATCCCTCCTTTTATGGAACATTTGGTCACACGGACACAATGGTCCATGAGATTGGACATAGCCTTGGATTATATCACGTATTTCGAGGCGTATCAGAGATTGATTCCTGCAATGATGCCTGCTTGGAAACTGAAGCCTCAATGGAGACTGGAGATCTGTGTGCTGACACCAATCCCACCCCAAAGTATAAAGAGTGCAATGATCCTGAACCAGGCAACGAAACCTGCGGCCATCAGCACTTCAGCCACACCCCATTTAACAACTACATGAGCTACACAGGTGAGCATCGGTCTTTTTCAGAATTCTACTTTTTTAGCTGCAAAACTTTTACAACTTAACGAAAAAATATTATAGCAACAGAAATTGATGACTATTTGTGCATAGCATGCCATATGTGGAATTTTTGCTTGGAAAAAGCCATGAAAAAACTCAGCAGGAGGGACATACTTCTGTGCTTTTCGATTTTTGCCGCAGTCAGATTTTTTTCTTGAACTTAGAAAATAGATATAAACAGATGCTTACCTTTATTTGTGTGACAGGAGCCATTGGAATGATTTAATACTTTTTTCCCCATACATTCCATCCTTTCAACCCAAAGAGAGTTCTCATTTTGGTATAAAAATTATCAGCACTACCATGCCACCACTTGTGTTTTGAAGCAATTAAAGAGCAGCTGTATTTATTGTTGGATAAAATCACACAAAGCTATACTTGATTTACTTAATTGATGGTTTTTACAAAAATAAGTACTCTGAGATTTTATTTAGAGATGCTAAAGTAAAGATAGTTGTATGTTAGTCCTTAAAACACTTTCTTTAGATTCTAACCATGAATTATTTTCTTTTTACTTCACTATTACACTGTTGCATCTATCCAAAATCTCACCTTCATGGAACTTCTTCTACAATCCACAGACGATGCTTGCACAAATTCATTCACTTTGAACCAGATGGCGAGGATGCACTGCTACTTGGACCTCATCTACCAGACCTGGCAACCAGGCTTCAAACCTCCTCCAGTGGTGATGGCACCACATGTAGTTGAGCAGCATCACAACTCTATAAACCTGGAATGGTTTCCACCAGTATCTGGACACTTTTACGACAGGTGAAAAAAACTACGGCCCATAGGTCCCTATCAGAGACTGGTGCCTTCGATGAGCTTACAAATATTGCTTTTTCACTTGATTTCAGATGATGGAGCAGCATTTTATTATTTGTGACTTTTGTAGAAATCAGCATTTCCAAACCAAGGTTACTTGTGTGTCATGATTGCTGTTCGTGCTATACTTGGATATATGTTAAGTGTTTTCGACGTTTTTGATCTGTATCTAAGTTGTTTGTTGTTCTTGCTTGTTGGTTTCCTAGAGAAGTGGGATCAGTGTGTGATAAATGTACTGAGGGGAGAGTTCTACTGCAGTACGCCTCAAACTCTTCATCTCCAAGACCATGTGACCCTTCAGGACACTGGTCCCCCCGAGAAGCTGAAGGTAGAGTGCAATTAATCATTGAATTTCTTCTTGACCTGCATGGATGTTCTTTGCTATTGAATGGCATGTTTTTCATAAGACATTGAATGCTTGTTTGGAATAGTCACCAAACAAACTAACAAATTACTAACAGATGTGAGTCACTTTTTTTTGTGCCTATTTTTCTTCCAAAAGCAAATATTGTATAAACCCAAAGTAACATACCCTTTAATCTTGAGTTTAAGAAGGGATTATATGATTTGAGGTTTACCTAGTATGGGATTTAGAGGGTAATACAGAGAACACAAATGCTGGGGACTGACTCAGACCCAAAATGATGACTCATTGCATTCATGACTTTTGGGCCATGAATGAACACTGAGGGATCAGAGAGGTTTGTAATAAATATTTTAAAACACTTAAAAAATAAATCTGTTTACGCTGCAGATATGTAAAGCATCAAAATGCTTTAAATAAATCTATTAAAAAATACGATGTAAATGTGATACTTTCTAGGAAGGACAGCCAAGCAGAAATATTTGGTAGAATCTGGTCCGGGTTAAGTGGCTTTTGAGACTCTTACAAGCTACCGGTCATGAAACTCTATTTTTCACCTTTGACTTACACAACAGTAATCTCACACAGAAAAATATAAGTAAAATGGCATTAAAACTTGTACATTTTGAAACTATTTATTTAGGAAAAAATTACTTCACAGGTTGTTTGAACGTTCTTGGTGTCAAAAACTGCACAACGCGTCTCTTACAACACTGTGAATAAATTGCTTTATTTTGATGAAGAGGGAAAATTTAAATCCTAAATTTTCCAATCACTGCATCTCCATTGGATTTGACTTTGACTTAGCCATTTCAGAACTTGGTGAAACCAAGGTGTATTTTAATTAAAGTCATGAACTGATTATGCATGGACTCACTTGTGACCTTTTGAGTGAGTTGTTGATTGAAGTAAAGTTTGTGGTAAGGCAACCCCTTGAAGGGTTTACCACTGTTCAGTGTGTTCCCTTATTGTGGAATGATATCTGTCAGTGTTGTTGACTTGAGACCCAAAGTCTTGGAAATGTATCTTTAACTGTTTCTATATTGATAGATCATCAATGAATTTATTTATCATCTACTTTGGAATGTAGTTATAATGCATTAAATATTGTTCTTTTCTAGATTTTTTGCCTACTGTAAGTCTTCAGACAGAATTTTGTCTAGTATTTAAGTATTTATTATTTCACAGCTGGCAAATATCAGGCATTTACATAGCCGATACAATGGCAATTACTTATATACATGAAAGATTTTTGTGTATTGAAGTTACTGTATGCAAACCTCCCATTTCATAAACTTTAAAGCTCTGCTTTACTCTTGAAATGGCAACATTAAATAGATCAACTGAAATGACAACAGACAACAATAAACAGATCAACTGGCAGTTGTAGCAGCCAAAAAAATTCAAAACCATTATCATCACTTTAAAATATGTACCAATTACCTATTTTGTGAGTAAAAACTCAAATTCCTTGGATCATCAAAATTTGTGTCATAACCTAAAATACACTCTTACAATCCATGCATATTAAAAGCAGGTGAGGTTAATGCAAACATAACTTTGAAGTTACAGGTATTATAAATAGTTTAGCCAGATGGTCAAGTTTATTTGACTTATTGGTATCTAGATTCAATGTGAGGTGTAGACTAAAATCCTTTACCCTCTAAATCCCCAACATTGGTATAGTTTTCGCATATTACAGAACTGAGTGTCAGGCTGATTCTCTGCAACTTTTTTATATAGTGTCAACCACTCAAAATATGAACACAAACAGACCTGACAATTCTGCCTTTGCATTAACAAGAGCATGTGTACCACAGGCAAGTCTAGACATGTCTGAAATGTTGTGTTTGCAAACTGTGCTCTATTTCCCTTCTTGGAATGAGTCTCTCCCCTAATTCTGTTAAGTCCTTCAGCTTCTGCTGAAGGACTTAACAGCTGTTTCTGCGGCATATATGTAATGTATTTCCTAACTTCCACTGCACATTTTTGTAAAGTACTTAAAAACCCTCAAACAAAAAGTAAAACAAAAATTAAAAAAAAGCACAGAACACTGCAACCTTTATCACTTCATTAAAAAAAGTACATTGAAGTAAACAAACCTTATATAAACTAATTGGAATATTGCATGGTGGACATAATGAAGGATGATGCGTTTACACAAACACATCTTTGATTTTTCTTTCAAATTAAACCTCAGTTACCACTTAATTTGAAAGAAAAATCAAAGATGTTTTTTAAATGTTCTTGGAATTAATAACTCAATTTATTATATCCATAAGTACCAATTTACATGTCTTGCCAGATGTTTGTGCATTGTAGATAATAACTGACCACAGCGGTGGTCATACTTTCTCACAATGTATTGCCCACTGTTGGGACACTTGCTTTTGCATGCTAAATAAACAAACTTACCTTAAATTAATTTTTTTTTCTTCATATAAATTTAACCTGCAAAGACAAACCATATCATGTCAGCATACTGATATTCTTTTACCATATCAATGCACCAATGTCATTTCAGCAAGTTAACCCTCACATGTAAATTTATTTTACTTACGTTGTTAACTTGTTACTCCTGTTAGATTTTCTCAACATACCAAGGATCTGTCTGTAGATGAGAGAACTGTTTATTTAGGGTATGGATTGTTTACATGCCCTTACAGGTTCTCTTTTTTTTTCTTCTGTATTATGATGGAGATATTTTGCACTTACACAATTGAAAGGTAGTGGCCTAAGTTTCCTACTGAATTCTTAGATGGTATGAAACAACGGTTTAATGAACATTAGCATAACTTTAAAAAAAAATCCCAGTAAAGGATGAAAAATAACTTTAGAGACATATAAAATCTTTTCCTATCTATCTCAAAATTTTTGGGCTTGGTTGTTTATGTTCTGTTATTAACGTAGCATAATAATTTTGATGTGGCATTGCACTGATATCCAAGTTTTAATGTCTTTTGCCCTTAGAAAGTTTTTCTGCACAATGTCTTTTTGTTTGTGAGTGTGTCACTGCTAAAGGTTCGATTGGGTGAATGTCTGTCTTCCTAAGTGTGTAACATTGTGTGACGGTGAGTCATAGATAGTGAAAGCCAGAAGCAGAAACTTCTTCGAAAGCATAAAGTGTGCATGCCAGGACATATTCTTGTTCTGTTTATCCATTCCACTCTTTGGACTGGTTTATGATGGGATAGTGGTCAAAAGTTCCTGTAGTAATTTGTAATTTTCCTCTACTGTTTATAAATTAAGCAAGCACTTATCATGTTTTAAGCTTGACAGAAAACAAAATTCATTTAAGAAGTTCCACATATTTTTAGGTGCCTGTAGACTGCTAGTTTAATGCTGTGGGTTCACTTCCTACAAAAACTCATTAACACACATTTTTGATGCTTACATTTTTATTGACTTTAGTTTATTAACAAACATGCACCACCATTCTGGTGTATTATGCTAGCTTCACATTTAAACGTCATCCTTCTCTAAAACATTGTATGATTACCATGGCCTTTTCTAATATCTAGAATTACATATTATGCTTGTTTGTGACTTGTCCATAGTGCAAAGTTTCCTACAAATTAATGCATGAATAGAGATGACGTATGTGATAAAACTATATCAGAAGAGCCTGAAAAATATGTGACAAACTGGGTTTGATAATGTGTTTTAAGTTCAAGTTCACTTTAAATGATCTGTTCTGCATTTTTAAGTGACAGGTCATAACAGAGCCAGAAACCAGCAATACCTTTTAGAAACAGCTAATTTTTAGGAATATATTACAAGGCTAAAAACTATTTATCCTCCCCATAAATCTTGATTTACTGTTTATTCTTTTAATTTTGCCTAAATCTTTCTGCTGATTTGAGGAACCTTTGTTAGTTTGTCTCAGTCAAGGTCCCAACTTCAAAATGGTGGAGAATTTGTTGAGGAAGCACAACATTAGACCGAAATGTGGCCTTTCAAGCTCAAGGATTATCCTTAAAAAACAGCAGTCGAAATCTGTAAAAAATAAAAAATAAAAAAATAAAAAAAGCTGTTCAGGGGTTATGGGAAGGAATTGATTGCCACATTAATAAATAAAATGTTTGGTTCTTAAAGATTTATAATTTTCATCGTGCCCGTACTTTCAAAGGAGCAAAAAACCTTTAGTTGAATAAAAATATTGTTTTGATCAGGATTTGCCAGGTTTATCATTAACTATGGCTCTAATTGTAAGTACATTAAAGCAAACATGACAAAAAAACAGCAACATAAGTCAAATTGAACACAACAATCAAACAGGGCACAAGAGAAAATTTAGAAGTTTAAGTGCTGTGTATGATTTATTCCAGAAACAGCTCATGTCTTATCAAAGAAAGCTGAGATGTGTAGGAGAAGCAGTGAGCAAGACTAACAGGAACAAGGTATGAGTGTACTAAGATTAAGTTATGTTCAAAAAGCCTGAGCGATGTGTTCTTCATGGGGGTTCTGTAGATTTTTCAAGTTTAATATTTAAATAAAATCAGAAACAATTGTCAGTCCAACTAAAGATATGAAGAATCAGCCAGTAATCAGCCAGCTAGTAATCAGTGAAGTCAAGACTTAAATATATAATTAATCAATGGAATGCAAGAGTGTTTATCTCCAGTCCCCAGGAGCCAGAGTCCTGAATGTTTCAGATATGTGCCACACAAATCAAGTCAAAACCTGCTAAATTACCAATCCTCTACAGAAAATGATGAATTCAGGTATTTTAGTGTTAAAGCAGGGGACATATTAAAAACATGCAGGACATTTAAGAAATAGAACACATTTGATCTATTGTGTAGTTAATAAGGATTATCTGTTTTAAGGTGTATACAAAATCTAGTAACCCATATTATATGCTATAAACAACTGAACCTTTGATATATGTCCTAAAGCCATCAGAATTGCTACTAAATAAATAAAATAGCAGCTTACTTTGATCCCTGCTGCTTTAATTGCTCTCACTAAAACAGCTGCAACTCTTCTGGTGTATGATTTCCACCCAACTTTCATTTAACTTGATTGATGGGACAGCACTTTAAAACAGGCCCCTTTTAGTTTTGGCACACGTCAATGCTGGCAGTTCTGACCTTTGTATTAGCACACATACAAGGTGTGGAGGAAGAACAAACCTGAATCTTACAGGAACTTTACTCTAAAATAGACAGACATACATTTGTATAATGTGAAGAAAAACATTTTCAGGTGATTCAGCCTCTCACACCACGTCATAAAAAGCCATCTTAATGGGGTTTAAAGTTTTTTCTGAAGTAGAGCTCACCAGCTCCTCAAAAGCATGTTCTTCAAGTGAGGGCATATCTGAAGGGAACTGGAAAACAATTACAGGTGGACATGAAGTTATCCCAAGCTTCACATTGAATAGTTTCAATGCTTTTCTGGAATCTATTTTAGACAAAAAAGAGAAATCTAAAATCAGAACAATATGTCACTGTGGACATACTATCCCAGAGCATTCACATTATTATCACTGTAATTATTATCACTATTTTTTTAAACAAGTTGCAATTCCAAGGATTGTCATATCTGCACACATTGGGATTAACAGGTTTAATGTCTATATATTATGTAATTAAGTAAGGAAAGTTTTTTTGAGAGAGAGAGAGAGGGGGGTGGTGGGCTTAAACAAAAATCCATCGGAAGAAAATTTCCAAAATGTCTTTTCACTACATTAAAACGTTGTAAATTTCCATTTTGCACGGCCTATTCAAATATTTGCATTGTCTGCTAAAAAGCAGTTCATTGTCCTTGAATGGAAGCTTTTGTTGTAATTTAAACTTTGCTTTTACATAAAAAAAACCTTGCTAACCCATTATGTTTTCTTGATTAATTTTTCTCTCTAAACATTAACACTTAATAGGAACCTTTTGGCACTTTGTTATTAATCTTTTTGAACATAACTTATTAATCTTTTGATATAGATGTACGTCAGTGTATACATATCTACCTTTTAAATTGTGTGTACAAATGAAATCCTTTAACCAATTTGTCCAAAGCAAAACAAATTAAAAGTAATCCAACACTAGGGCAGCAGTAGCCTGACCACAACTAAATTAACAAGCGCATAACACCAAAGACCAAATATCTGAATATGGTACTTATTTTGAGTTCAACTGTATGCTTCTTTGTTCTGTTTAAAAAAGTTAACATTTCAGGTAACCTACATAAGAACAACAGTTAGCCAGTAAATGGCATCTCATGTTCTTGCTTAAAAATGATACCAAGTTTATGGTGTGAGTTTTGAAGATTTCTTCTGCAAATACCTGTATTTTACAAATAAATCAAATAACTTTATATGCTGTGTATGCACTGACGTTCTTGGTAATCATGGCTACATACTTGCTTGGCTTTGAATCAGTTTGTTTTGCATTACGTCACAAAATGAATGACACTCCTGCTCTGTCTCGTCTTAAATCTCCAACAACATTACCAACAGTGCCAGAGCAAAAGTTTGGCCTATCATTACCGCTGACATTACAAAATATTTTCAGTGGCTGCAGCTCTTTTCCTTGCAAACTCTATGAAAATATACTCAGAAAGCCAGAACTACATGAGGAGAGTGCAGCCAATCTCTTGGAGCACCTTAGCTCTTTCTCTTCTAGTCACCCCCCTTTCTCTCTCCATCTTTTCCTTTTTCACTGACTTGCTTTTTCTTTAATTCACCTTCACTATGGCCACACACACACACACACACACACACACACACACAAACACACACACGCACGCACACACACACACACAGACACACACTTACAGTACGATAATAAATATGTTGAGATAATGTGGCTTGGAATACATTTTCAATCCTCACTTGATTAAACACTGGAATTTTGCATGGTGCCCAGAAATGAGGTTAGCAAATGGCTTCAGTGGTTGCCAGCTTGGAATTGCACAAAAGGAAAACGAGGGAGAACATAGTGTCTACCGCTTGCTGGCTCCTGAAAGTGCTTGATGAATGTTACTGTACGTCACTTGGTATAATGTGAGTTAGCTGTGTGTGGACTCCAAATATGGCTGGAGTGTGACTGTTTGAGGTTGTAATGACGGTGCTGAAGTGAGAACCCTGCACAAGGCCCCTCTTAGAAGGTACACACCTCAGCTCTGTCTTTCCTTTGCATATGGACTCACAATGAACTCTTAGTTTCACCTTTACCTTGATGTTGCAAGACCTTTAGAAATACAGAAAAAATTACTAATGCATGACCTGTTTTTCAACTGTCCAAAAAAACTTCTCGACTCTTCAGAATCTAACTGTTCAAAAAAATATTTATATATTTGACAAATAAAAAGTAAAGCAAGGACTGTACCTTTAGAGAATAATAACCTTTAGATTTCACCAGTTTTTTTCACAATATAACCCAAAACAATTTTGGGTGGCTTTTTTAGTCATCAACCAAAACAAAGTATCGCACTGCTGTAAATAAGAAAAATGTAACTGATGTTTTCTGCATTTCCTTTTATCTATTTTACCTGGATACCCCTAATTAAAATCCAGTCTAAATATAGTTTACTTACATGCAGTTTATTTCATTATTATGAGGAACGACAAACATGTTAGACATCTAATGAATAATCAACTCCCCCTCTGTCGGTTGGGAAAATGTTTAAAGCAGGGTTAGGTCTTAGACAGGAGTTATATTAGTCTAGCAGTAATATATGCTATATCTCATTTGCAGTGGGTGTTTAAAGATGTCGGGGAATCAACAACATGTGTTCTTATCAAATGAGAACAAAATAATTTTTTTTAGAATACATGCAAAACCTGTGTGACTAAATACTAACTCCCTGAATACATAACCCTACCCATGAAACATGGTTTTGTGCATAATGTGGTAAAGTTTTTTCTTTGCAAAAAAGATGTGACTTGATACATTGAACTTAAAACCAAATCCTGGTGAATACAATTCTTAAAACCTGAAAAAGACTTATGACTAAGGTAGAAGTTCATATTTAAACAACTTGAAAAGGCTTTAACCCTAAACATACTGGGTAGAACCTCTTGAGAACTGGTCTTTGGCATCCCTGAAAGAGCTGTTTTCTTAATGGCAAAATGAAGGAAAAAATCGTCTCTAACAACAACTTTCTCTTCCCCTTAAATCTTAATCTCTGTTTAAAAAAATAAAACATTATGTAACAGAACAATTTATTCAGTAATTACATCTTTTAGGCATCTCATGTTCATGATTAAAGTATGAAATGGCTATGGGTGTCAGTTTGAAGATTTATTTTGCAAAGGGCAAATGAGGAAATAAATACACTTGGACTTTTGACTTTAAATGTCCCATTTCTTCCACTTCATAATTATGCACTATTACTTGCTGGTCTATCACAGATACCAATGAATTACATTAAAGATTATAGTTGTTACACTATAACATCTTAATTAATACTATTAAATTGCTTTCTTAATTTTTCAGATTTTAGAGAAATGTTATATGTTGTGCTTACTACACCTTACCTGTTTTAAAACGTGTCTTGCAGGCCCCCCAGATGTGGAGCAAGCATGTGAACCAAGTGTACACACATGGAGCCCAAATGCAGGCACTGATCAAGGTGTTGTTGGTCTGTCGGAGTGCCCTCCACAGGGCTGTATGCTTCAACTTGAGTTCCAGCACCCAGTGGTTCCCGATTTGCTGACTGTATGGGTGACATTTTTCAGTCCAGACGAGAGTGCCCTGCCTGCTATCCATGACATCTTGCTCCTGACTGTGAGTGGAAAAAACATCTCGCTGGGTCCCAGTCATGTTTTCTGTGACACCCCATTGACTCTGAAACTGGACATTAAAGAAGAGGTGTATGGTGTACAATTTTACACAATGGAGCAACACCTAGAGATCGACGCAACTTTATTGACATCCAAGCCTGACTGCAAAGTTTGCAAGCATTGCAAACCACTTCGTTATCGCCTGTTGCGCCAACCAGCCTTTCTTCACGCCCCACATGGTCTGATACTAATTGAACCTATTCGTCGATACACAGACAGGTGAGTTAGAGTGGTGAACATCGGGCAATCACTGACTAAATGCTGCCAGCGTTTGCTATATTCTTTTGATTTGCCAGGTTAAGTAAATAACTTAAAAACATTTGGCCAAACATATACTTTTTGGTAAAACAGCTGTTT
Source organism: Orestias chungarensis (assembly GCA_032876305.1). Lineage (NCBI taxonomy): Eukaryota > Metazoa > Chordata > Actinopteri > Cyprinodontiformes > Cyprinodontidae > Orestias > Orestias chungarensis. The sequence continues at coordinate 9,865,613 of JAVLVB010000002.1, forward strand.
TTCCCTCCATCTTTTACTGTTAAATGCTTAGAATGGCTGAGTGTTTATGATTTAACTTTTGCTTTGGTGTAGGGTAATTTTAGACATGTCTGTAAAAGGTGGTTATTTATTTGTGGAAAATATCAACTAAAATATGCTCATTTATTAGCGGACATCCTTTTTAATACCCTCTGGAACACATGCAAACCACCACTGCTTCTGAGCTTTCAGATCTGTTTCCCCAACATTTGTTTCCTAAGTCACAGGTCAGCTATCGCCCACATTTGTTTTTTTTCCTATGTTCCATGAAGCAAGGGCAAACAGATGACTTGTTGAAGGTATTATCTGCACACAGTGGTGAGAATTTAGTGCTCTTTTTTCATGGAATGTGCTGACTTGATAAAAAATTGTGCTATACATGGCTCGGGTGCTTGTTATAGCATCTCGCGGTCGTGCTATCAGGGAGATTCACATGAGAAGGAAAGTGCTAGATAAAACAAAAAAAGGGTGTGTATACATGTTATGCAAGATGAAGTGATGAAATCTAAGTTTCAAAAGTGCAGAACTTCCTGGTTGAATGGCAGTATCTGTGGAAGGTTGCCTCCAGTAAGGATGTATTTATTTTGAGGTTTTGGCACACTTTGCTGACTGTTGATGTACTGTAGGTAGTTTTACTACTGTGGTACATTTCACTAGCTGTGGTCGCATTCCAGTGGTAGTGGTCAGTGGGAATGGTTGTATATTTTTGCTTATGAGACCATGTGGGATCTTGTCTGTTAGGCTGCATGAAAATCTCTGTAGTAAATAAGTATAGCTGTATTAGATTGTTAATTTTCTTTATACATTTATTACAGTGCTTTGTGTAAATATTTATATCCCATGAACTTTTCTTATCAAGTCATAACCAAAACAGTTGTGTCTTTTGTTAGAATAAACACAGACCAACAACATGATTTTTTTGTGGAATGAAGGGGATATGCTGGGGTTCCTGGAGCTATTATAAATTAGCTCAGGTTTTGTCAGATAGGATAGACAAAGTTGGTGAACAGTAATCCTTTATGTTTTACCCCTGATTCCCAGGTAGATTTATGCCTAGAGTTAGCACTTTTAACACATATATACATTGATGTAAACAATTTGCATTACAGCTTTGGGATGTAAGTCATGTATTGATATCATCCTGGGAGTAAAGTCTTATCCGTACTTATCCATAATTTTCTGCCAACATTACCCTATATGTATCTCCAACCATCTGCCTATTGATTCTGACCAACCTTTCTCTCCCTATTGATTAAAAGTGTCCTTACAGGGAGATGCTATGTACTATATCTTTGAGGTTTGGAATGGTGCGTTCTAAGTGTTGTTCTAGTCATCTGGCAAACATAGTGCTTTATGAAACAAGAACTTATAGCTGTACTAAAAAATATTCTTAAAGCAGAGATGTGGTTCTGGTAGATCCTTCAGAGCAGCCAGGGAGTTCTTAAATATCGACTCTCTCTTTCCCTGCATTTATGTTCAGAACGATGTTTTAAAATGTTAAAGGTTGGGATATTTTCTTTTATCATGATCCTGCTTTTAATGTCTCCACAACTTTATGCCTGACCTGTCTAGTGTATCCCTCGGTGAGAAAGCAGTTCTAATTATGAATTTGTGGTGTAACTTACCTTTTTATGTGTTATTTAGAACAATAAAAAAAGCAAACACTGACTTCAATCCATGGTTTTATACCCAACCATTTTTAACTACAAGTTTTTTTTCTACTAAAATGATCAGTGCAAGTGGTAGGAAATTACTTAAAACGAAGTTAAAGCGTATATTTCATTTTGGTCCAGCTTCTGAAAATTTTTGGGTTTGACCACACAGAAAGCTAATTCTTCCTGCAAAATGTTTCCCTGGGATTCAACAGAGTGGATGATGGGTGAGGGGAACTGACCTCTTGCTGTCAGGCTATTGGCCTTCGTCTAAGCTGGGGCAAACAACAGGAGGAACGCCTGACATGTTTGCTCCTTTGGCTCCATCAATGAGTGGTGGTTTATTTGGAATGGCCAACGGCTGGGAGGTCAGGGTGACAGAGTAAATTATGGTGCAGAGTTTGAAGGGTAAAGAAGAGACACTGGGTGGGTGGTTGTATCAGTTGGGGTAAATTATTACTTGGCTTGGGAAGGGGTTTGGGGTGAATGGAAATGGGTGATGAAGGAGACATAAGGAGGTCAGGAAAGTATGAAGAGAAAGACCTCCCAGGCAAGGACACAGGGCAGCTCTCATAGCTCATATCCATAAACTCTGTCGATATCATGACTCCATCGGGATTATGTTCAAGTGTTCAATTTAATGTGGCCAATCTATTAATTTAGAAATTTATAATGAATTGTTTTGAAGTAGAGTCTAAATAATAGTTTGGTATACCTTCCCTTATCTTGTTCTCTTGGGATTGTGGCAGAGGCTGTTTCATGATTTCTTTTCAAAGTTTTTAAAACTGTGTTCCTAATTTGTTTACCTTTCTACTTGTGATTTCCAGATCACAATGTCTGTCAAGACTTTGTAGGTCAAAAAGTGAGAAATATGTAGATAACATTAAGGAGAATAAACTTGGGGCCCCTTAATTGTTGTCTTTAAATGCCAAATTCCACTGTGTTGTAGTAGACTATGTTCCCTTTTTTTGTACAAGCTCACCGGAGGTTAAAATTCAGAGTAGTTGTAGAAAACTGAAAATTGCTCATCGCAATTTACAAAACAGGTCACACACATCTCATTTGTATGCACCGATGCGTAACGTTTCTTAATAGTAACTATGGTGTCTGGAGGAAGCAGAAACGTCAATACACCATGATATAAAAAAACAAACAACACTAGTGTCATTTCCCATTCTTCTCTATTTAGTCATTATTCAGATAGTGCACTTTTTCAGAAGGACTTAGACATGAAGTTACGAATAAATGTCTGGCACTGGATTTTCTGTACAACCATGCATCAATTTGTAGCAGTCCTGGGGAAATTATACACTGTGACAACTTCTAATTTTATTCTGTTACCTAATTATTGTCTACCAGCAAGAAATTAGCATACATTAACTTATGTTATTTCGCAGGCTGGAAACTGTTACAACACTATTGCAGATGCTAACATCTCCAGTCTTACTTTTTACCCTTGGGGGTATGTCAATGAAAATAAATATTGCTCATAAATTAGTTGCTTTCAAAATGATAGTCAATAACGTGTCAAGGAAACTTGCTAAGTTTTCCAAGCTGCGTCTTGTTTTTAATATTTTACCTTAACACCACAACAAAATAGCAAATAGACTGGTTTTCCACAAATAGTTGAGAATTAAGTTCCACAGAAAAGTAGCTGGGGCTCAGCTGTACTGTAATACAATCTAAACAGGCTTCAACATAGTTAAGCATTGCTCAAGGGTGTACATACTTGTGATACCATAGTATTTTAGGTTATTTTTATTCCCCTTTACATTTTGGTTTTACTGAAGTTTTACATGTTGTAGTTTACATTAAGAAGGAAAAAATTTGAAATTAACAGTTTTTATTTTTTGACCCCTACAAATTTGAGTCTTTGGAACTCACAATAGTGCATTAGTTTATGTTCTATAGTACACTTAAGAAGTGTTTCCCAATCCTGACCCTTGGTACCCTGCACAGATTTAAAATGTTTCCCAAGCTTGCTGTAAACTTGGTGACAGAATGGGTGAGATAATTTAATTACTAGAATCAGACGTGTTACAGAAGTGCCCAGAGAACAAGGATTAAAAAAGTATATTTAAAAAAATTAGCATTTGCAATTTAAAAGTAATTACTGGTTTGATTGTGATTGGTTCAATATAATTTCAAATGTAAAGTATCACTATGTAAACAAAAATGCTGCCAAAACTGAATAACATCTTAAGTCATAAAAACATTTGTTTTGTTTATTTTTTTTGTTAGTGGATCTTTGGGGCTCCAAAAAAACTTGTCTTTTCCCTTATATCAATTCTACCTATATTAAATCTGTTAGCCAACATCAACAAGAAGCTGTAATGGGACCACATTCATATGCATGGTCACACAAGCCCACACATCTTTAAAGGCAGATTATATCGGTCTAAGTAGTAGGCAGATTAGTTTGCAAACGCTGCTGTATAATTACTTGGAAACTATCACAATTGATTTGAAATTAACATTAAAATAATATGATACCGTGTCTCTAACTTTTATAGTGAACATATTCTAAACTTCTGTTCCCACCATGGCATTAAGAGGAATGTCGGCATGAAAAAAGAGGAACTAGTGATGAAATTCTTAGTGACACTGTGACCATTTACCAAGTAAGGTCCTATTATAGCAGATCAGATCCATATGCCACACTTACAACAGATGAAATGGGGGACCTTCTGCCTTTGAAGGTACTTCAAAGAATGCCATTTTGGTATTATTAAAAAAAAAATGAAATCATCATGTTCTTTACCTGACACCTATCATAAAGATCTTTACACATACATAAACTTTTGATCTGATCCATTTTTGCTTTTTCATTCTCTCCTGCTGCCAGTGGCAACACTTTACATGGGCAGTTACAGTTGGGTCAGAGGAAACCAAGTATGCAACTAATTGGGAACAGGTTGAATCACACATTGAACAGTTGTTTTCCATTTTTTTCCTTTCCTGCTAGTGACTTAAAATCTACTGTGAAAATCTGGATTGTTTCTGGATCCACTTTGCATAGCCTGCGCCTGTAGATCTTGCCTGGTATGAAAGATCTGGGCTTCTATAGCTTAGGTCCTCGAGGCCTGCTACTGAGCTCCCATGATCACTGCCCCTGTGCTGTCCTTAGGTCTAGGTGTCTCTTGCTGTTGGTATAAATTAGTCATGTCAGCCAGCTCAGCTATCTGTCAGTAGCATACTGGGTTTTTGTTCCTTCCATTATGCTTCTTCTTCTTCTTCTTTTCCAGTTTCCATTGGTTTAGATATACACTGAGTGCTAAATCATTTGCAGATATCTATCTGCTGTTTTCATCTTAGATAATGGCTCTGAAGCTCTTTAGCTGTTTGCTTCCTTCTGTGAGCTTAATCCATAGTCAGTGGAAGATGTATTTGGGTTGGAATCCACCAAGCATGGTGAGTAGCTTACATGTTTTAACATCAATAATCTGAATTTCTTGCATTAACTAAGGTACAGTTGTTAATTGACTTCTCCCAAACTTGCATTAGAAAATAGCAGATAATTGTCTGTTCAACATCACTATCTGGCTATTTCTGAAGTCTGAATGACATTCTGAGGTCCTAGATCCTGGTGGTGTGGATCAGTGAGTTAGTATCTCACTCACATACATATTAGCATATAGAATAATATCATATATGTAGAAGAGGTGACAAATTGTGCCCCCATTTTTCTGTGTAAGTATCCAGTCATGTTATATACTTGCGTCAGGGGATTCAGTTCTATGCATAACCAAAGAAATGCAATCAAGTTTCTTGGTATATGCCACATTTGATAGAAACCTGTACAATTGGCTTGGAAATCACCTCAAAAGTTGTTTTTCATAAAACCTAGTGTCGTTTGTTGTTGGCCTAATACAGCTTCAGGTTTTTCTAGCATCTAAGTTTCGGTTTTGAAAAATTGATTGAATTAATGCATTAAATCAATTCAGTAAGTGTATAGTTTTTTTTAAACTGGTTTTGCAGTCTCAGATGAGTCCTCTGTTTTATTTTAGTAATACCTCTATTGTTCCATGTGTTGGCTTATCTAACCTTCTAAAGATTTCTGACAGTTTCTTCTATGTTGTGAAATTATTAAGGATTGTTTGTCCCTCAGTCAGTTATTTAGGGTGCGTCCCATTCCTCATTTGTTGTTTCATTTGTGCTGCTAGTTACTTATGGTAAGAAGTCTTCTTGAGCCATACTTTTTTTTTATCATACCCTGATCTGGCGCTATTCAGTTCTTCTTACCTCAAATGATTTGTTGTATATCTACCACAGTAATGTTCCCTGGACTTTGTTAAGTAATACGTGAAGCCTGCTACTCGGTCTTTGGACAATTTCTTATCAGACTTTGTGTCCTAGCTCCCCCTTCATATTACATGAATGTGTTGAACCTCCTTAATTGCTAGTTTTGAAAGCATTTGTGATTTGTGGATGTTGTAAAACTGAGCTACTGGATGTTTTGGTGTTAGCTTAAACTTAGAGAATTGAAGCATCCATGTTTTCCAGCGTCTTTCCAACTAGCCACACTGCATAGGGTTACTTACTTACAATGCAAATTTCACTATTACCAATACCGCCAAACTAAGCTCATCATGCTTAGTTCGGCTAGTGGGAACAAATTCCACTTTTTCACAGATCTTGATTAAAATATTAACTTAAGCAGAAAAAGGCAGACACAAAAGCGAAAAACATATTCCCTCACAACAAACTATAGCTCCTAATATCAACTATCTCATAGCGAAGTTCAGGAAGAGATTTCTAAATCAATGTGATTCCTATGTTAAAAAGCAACACCCTATGGAAAACCATTTCATTTCATTCACCTGAAGAAAAATATTTATTGATATAAATAAAAACGATTGATTTTTTACATTTCTTACATTTTTCTTAATAACAAATAACAATCTTACAAGTGATAATTGATCAAACAAAGAAAATTTTTTTTTTTTGTTAATTTCTTTTTTCTTTTTGGCTTTTTTAAGATGGTCACAGATAAGTTTGTTTTGTTTTCCTTTGTTTTGTAGTATCATTGCCATAGTGCACATAGAGCAGGACCAAAGTGGTTATCTGGAGCCAAAATAATTATCAGAATCATAGTGATGTAACATCTACCATTAAATATTTAAATGTCATACAACTTGTAAATTATTAGGTTAATAATTAAATTTGCATTTTTTTAATTGTGATTTTGAAATATGATTAATTATTTCTCTCTACATTTACTATCAAAAAAATAAGACTGAATTATTATACGTAATTTAAGGTGGTGCCAGATTTCCAGTAGGGGCTCATCAAGCTGACAGTTATTTTAGGCTCACAAGCTGAAGTGTTGAAACCCCTGACGTAGAGCACTAGTCAGATTTTTTTTTGTGTAATTTTTGTAGAACTTGTAGAACTTTATTTTTAATGAGAGACTTTTACTGAATTATCCCAATTATGTTTCCTTTTTTTTGTATCTTGTCTTTTTGCAAAGATAAAATTTTCCACACCTTTCTTTTTCATTTTGGGAAACAAATCAGTTATTTAGGACATATTTAATGTACACTAGAATTACATTAGCATAAGCTACACCAGTTAAAAATCCAATAGTTAAAAAAATCTACTGAAAGTAAAATACATTTTTGACTAAAATTGAAAAAAAGCAGTAGCCACAAACCAGTGTCAATAAATACAACCTTTTTTACTTTGGCACTTAGTTTATTATTATGTTAGTTTATTATTCCCACTGTCACCTGGACAAAGCAGGCAGCTCTGTGAGCATCATGTTCTTTGATTTTTCCAGCGCATTTAACACAATTCAACCTGATCTGCTTTGTCGGAAACTCCAGAAGACTCAGGTGGAGGCCTCAGCAATTGCCTGGATCAATGACGAACCGACCAACAGACCACAGTTTGTCAGACTGAAGGACTGTGTGTCTAACCAGGTGATGAGCAGCACAAGAGCACCAAGTGGGCTGTACTCTCACCATTCCTTTTCACTTTGTACACTTCAGAATTCCTGTACAAGTCAGACTCCGTTGCTCTACAGAAATACTCAGATAACTCTGCAGTTGTCGAGTGTATCAGAGATGGAGAAGATGTTGAGTACAGAGAGCTGGTGGAACGCTTTGTGGCATGGTGTGGAAACAATAATCTAATCTTGAATGTGAACAAAACAAAAGAGATAATTGTAGATTTGTGGAGAAACAGGGTAAGATCAAACCCTATTTCCATCATGGGGGAAGAAGTAGAGATGGTTGAAGAATACAAATACCTCTGTGTTTATCTGGACAACAGGCTTGACTGGAAACGCAACAGGGAAGCTTTCTACAAGAAGGGACATAGCCGACTTTACTTCTTCAAGGTTTGCAGCAAGATGTTGCAGATCTTCTATAAGTCATAAGTGTCATCTCCTCTGCCATCATCTGTTGGGGCAGCAACGTCAGAGCAAGGGACCTAAAAAGGTTCCTAAAGTTTATTTTTGCTTTTTTTGATTTCATTTGATTTGATTAAAATGAAGACACAGACATGGTGATTTTTATATTTACGTTTCACATGTTATGTACTCCACTGTAGGTTTTATAGGACACCTATTGTTCTGGCTGTAATTGAGAGGATGTAGCTTTTCGAAAAATCGGAAATTCCAAAGGCTCATCAAATGTTATGACTTTCCTGAACATCCTTCCAAGACTTTCTTGGTTTAACTGCTGACCTTGGCCTAGAGTTTGATGAGTCAGAGTTAATTGGCATCAGTATTTGCTACTGGTGGTAAATTGCATTTACGCTGAGGATTATATAGCTGTATTGGGAATAGTGGTTTAAACTTATGTTTATTTGTTAAGGTCTGGAGACAAGATTTGGCTGATGTTTGTTTGTCTATGTTATCCATTACTGCATTTAAGGGTGTGTGTATATGCTAGGAAAATACTACATATACCTATGCCAAATGCAATGCACTCCTCTGAGGATTGCAGTATTTTTTTGCTGATTGTCACTGTATTGATGGCATTATTGATGGAATTCTAAAATTAAGTCAATGATACTTGATGGTCCACATTAAGTAATCTCTGTTGAACCTATTGGACTCATTAAGCTCATTTACTGATATCCTCCCCACCAATTTCACCAGTGTTTGCCACACACAGAACATATAATAGGCATCATTAAAACAGCCAATTATGCAACCTCATGCTCCTATGCACTAATTACAGTGATAGAATAGAGTGAAGGTTTTTGGATATATGTTATGTTAGTTGCTGTTATGCTTAAATCAATCCCAAACACTTCCTAATACAATACTTTGATAAGTAAGCTAAACAAAAATGTCCCATGTGTGAGAGTTGCAATCTTCCCAGCATCTGACTAATAGAGTCAATACTATAAGACGAAGAAAACTCATCATTAAACCAAGAAACCACACTATTATAATTTGTGTACTAATATTAATTCTATGATTTTATTTTATTTTTTTACATTCTACATAGGGATCTGGTACAGCATGTTTCATACACCTACCAGGTCCAGACAATCTCCCGCTGGGGTAAGAGTGAGCCCTCTCCGCCCTTGGTGCATGAACTTGGGGGTCCCTATTGTGGAGATGGACACATTCAGAGGTAACAGATGTGTCAATGATAAATGCAAAGTTGACTAAAATAACATATAAACCGTAGTAAATGTTTTAATACTGACTTTTGTAGCATTATTAAATTGCCCTTCTTTACTTAGATCTAAAGGAGAGGAATGCGATGACAGGAATTCTGTGAATGGGGATGGATGTTCAAGTCAGTGCAAGGAAGAGCCCATTTTTAACTGTGTTGGTAAGACTTATGGGCTTTTTGTTCATCTTTTTTTTGTTTGTTTGTTTTTTGAATCTGAGCGACATTATCATTCAATATTCATAATTACTATAGTTATTGTCATACTCAATAAAACAGAATATGCACTCTGATGATGCTAGTTTACCATATTAAAGGTACATTTATATAAAGAAACAAGCTTTAAACATGGGATATGCATAATTTTATTCATGATATCTAATTCCAGATGTGTATGAATTAGTTGTATTTAGGAAAATAATCAGGACAATAATTTTGTGTTATTCCTTTATATGATCTTTTTCACTTAGTAAAGATTACTGAAATAAATGTCTGCTTCAATATTACTACAAGTCTACACTTGTCTACACTTTATTAGGTACACGTTGGTTGGAATCCCTTTTGTCTTCAGAACTGCCTTTGTGCTTTGTGGCATAGATTCAACAAGGTACTGGGAACATTCCTTAGAGAGTTTGGTCCACATTGACATGGTAGCATCATGCAGTCGCTGTACATCCAGGATGTCTCTTTAGTCAAAGGCTTCTTCAGCTTAGTTACAAAACAGAACGCTACAGAATATCTTTCCTGCCCACAGCCATCCCCATCTGCAACAACTCCTCAGTTAAATGAGATTCTCCATTCAGTTTATTACCTTAGAAAATGCCTGTAAAGATAACCTGGAGACTAGATGGCCATTGACTGTCTTAAGTGTCAGCCACAAAAGTCAGCGGGAAGTTAAGTGAACTGTATTATTTTGTGTCAACTAATATGTCAAGCTATATTAGTTTAGATCTTAATAAATTAAACCAGGATGGCAGCTAGTTTTGTTTAGTGATTCTTTGGTCTGTTTTTTTTTTCAGTTTTAACAACTATCCTTCTCCTTATTGCTGGAGGTTTTCTCTTCCTGCTGATGCACTCAGTCACCTTGTTACTCTTCCATTATGTTTTAATTATATCCGTCTTCAATTCCAGATGGAGTATTATGTGCAATATCTTTACCTTTCTCAACTTGTTACAGCTATCTGTTGTGCTCACACATTACCCCTTTGTTCTCTAACTTTTCATCAGACACTGTATGAACTTCCTCTTGTCTCAGTCTCCATTTTCATCTGCTTATTGGCCTGTTTCTGCTTAGTGAGTGGCAGAAGGCTCTTCTATATGCCCCCTCAGTAGCCCCTCGTTTCACCGTTGCCAGAGCACAAAACTGACTTGAGCTTTTGGCCGAGCTGGAGATGGCTGGAATTTCAAGGAGGAGCACCCAGCCAACTTGGCACAGAATACCGCCTTTCCCCCTAACTGGAACCCCACTGGCTGACGCAGCTTTAGCTGAGACCACTGGGGCCCAGGCAACCTTCCTGCTCCACTCCCTTCTCCTCCAATACACAGGCGTTCCGGGTCCTAATTTCGGGTGGGATGTCTGGAAAAAATACTGCTGTGTCTTTTTTTTTCCTCTTGACTTTGTCTGCACTGCTTCTTCCCTCCTTCTCTTATCTGTGTCTGTTATAATTTCATTGGCTTATGCTCTCTTTCACATTCTCCTTTGCTTCATTTTTGTGACTCTAACATACACTTGGATTCCCAATTATATATCTAAATTCACTGTTACCACCATTTTTTCTCTTTATCATATTCACTGACAGGACAGTGTGACAGGTGATGAGCTATTAAGTTTCTCTGTTACTGCTCTATGTCTGCTCCATTTCATCAAGGATATAAGTTCGAAATGAATGGAAAATAATCATGTAAAATTTCCTTAGAAAGTTAGGATTGTGATTTCTGAACATATTTCAAGTTTAAAATTTGTGTTAATAATTACTGAACTAAAGAAGTTACTGGCTAATTCTATGTGTTAAAAATCAAGTTATAATATACAAACAAAATGTCAACCTTTTGTTTTCTTGTTTTATCTATGTAATATTGTACATAAAATGCATTTACCTAACAATATAATCAAAACTTAATTCCTTTATGTTTCACAAAAGCCCAAGTACTGTATGTCCGTTTAATGTCTTACTTGTGAAATGACTTATGGTTCAAAAATGTTTCCTTATTTGTCAAAGTTTCTACAAAACCATATGTTACAAAATAATGCTATATATTGTCATTGTATAACCCTCATCCCAAGAGATATACACTGTCTAAAACAGGATCATATTTTAGGCAAAACTATGCTTTATAGATGAGGCAGTGTGTAAGTTTGTGTCTGATGTTTGTGTTTGTTTATTGAATATCTTAGACTAACAAAACCTTTTTAAATAATAGTGTGATAGTGAAAACAAATATGAGAACAGGAAATGGTGAGGTCTTGGGTGTGCAATGAAACTGAGTAGGTGTTTGTCCAAAAATTATAAGCTTGTTTTAAATAAAAAAATTTTGTATTCTTAACTCCAGAGGAGCCAAGCATGTGCTACTTCTACGATGGCGATGGGGTGTGTGAGGACTTTGAGCGGGAAACGGGTGTAAGAGACTGTGGCCTATACACACCTAGTGGTTACTTAGACCAGTGGGCTTCCCATGTTGATGTTTCTCATGAAGAAAAGCCATATTGCTCCGGGGACGTGGCTGCTGGGTATCCTGCTGTTACTAAGGTCAGTTTATACTTAAACATGTAAAATCAACCAAATGCACACAGACCACAAAATTATTAATAAGCAAACTAAACATCTACACGTCTGAACCTAGAACAAAGGAATTTATGCGAAGTATAAATCTTTTCTGACTTTTCATTAGAGCAGCTTTACATTCCAGTGAGGAATATCGTTTTTTTGTTAATCATCTAATATTGTGTTTTTTGTCATTTCTTGATTGTTTGGTATTAGAGCTTTAGCTCCAATCTTTTTATGATCCATTCAAGATTTACAGTGATAATTTGAAGTAAGTTATTTTGGATGTAGGTTTACCTTTTAATTTGCATGCAAACAGTTGGAAAAACCAGGGGAAGTAGTAACATTAAATGTTCTCTTTCTAGTGCTCATCTAACTTAAGCATGTAGGCACAAGAACTAGAGAAAAAGACACAGTATTGTCAGTTCTACTTTACAATTTTTGTAGTTTGACTGTCCTTACTTTAATTATTGTCAACAGGTACGATGGTATGTTGTTCTTATTTTCTTTCCATACTCGGAACAACATATATTTCATACAGCATTAAAAACTATCATTTTTGTTTACCTGAAGCTTGTCTAGTACATTTTCCAGCTTTGCTATCTCCATACTTACCCGTGTAGTTTGATAATGTGCATCATGTTAGGAGTTTTGATCTCACTGTCATACAATAACCCGTTTATGGGTACTTTTAGGTTTAGATTTACTTGACCAATGTGAGCCATCTCTCTCTCTTGTCTAGAAAAGTCTTTGTCTATTTCTAAACCATCTGGATCTTAATGTAACATTGTCCCTTCTTGACTGCTGAAAGAAGCCATTCCACCCTGGAACATTTTATTAGTAGTGGTCAAAAAATCGGAAGGTAACAATCAAGATTGTTGTCTCAGTGCTGACAGCATTTGCTGTCAGCAATTTAATTCCAACAAGTGCAGCAAATGAGTTCAGGATTTACATTTTCAGAAAGTTCATATATGATTTAAAAAAGTATTTTATATCATGCATTTGAATGATTGTTGGGTAAAATCAATTCAGGGAAATGAAAAATATTATTAAACCCAAGTGATTTCAGTGGATATTTAGAAAAATACTATGTGATCTATAGTTTTCTTGAGTATATGAAGTGCAATGCTAGAGAGTTGCCTGCCAAAAACAGTTTTCTGTGCTGATCTAAACAGTTTGTTTTAATTAGTTTGACAGCTGTAAATATAGTGGGACCAAATGACTGGCTGCATTGAGCTGTGCTCATCAAAGTAAAATGGTAAGAAGTGAGATTTAATGGCTATAGCTGAGGTCATTTTCTAATTGTAATTCTTTTATGTTAAATGTGTCTAAATATTTTTTGTGCATATGTGGTGTTACACATAAGACTAAAGTTTCAAGTAATGCATTGGCTCTTCCAGGTAAACATATGACAAAGATGCTGTTTCCCTTTTCCTTTTTCTGTCTTTTTAGCACATAAAAAAATTAGCTGTCCAGCTCTAGAAATAGGTTTATTCTTTGTGTACAGTTATCTGAACTAATTTGCACTGTATTGCAGATTAGAAAAGTCTTTCCCATGACATAAAAATGTCTGTGTTAGGAATTATCTGCTCTACACTAGTAGCATTTATCACAGCAAAACTTGTGATGGGTTCTTCGTGTCCAACGTAGATTAAAATGTAGATTAAAACAAAGCATTAAATATAGATACTGTACAGATTAGAATACCCTGGTATAAATCCTATTCCTCCTGGTGGGTTTATTTTATATCTTTTTAGGTGATGTTAATTTCATTCAACTTTATTCACACACCTTAAGCTTGTTGCTGTTTGTGCAGGTGTGCTCAAGGTTTCGATAATAGGCCAGATATTGTCTAAATAAATATACATTTTCATTTTTATGCAGATGACACCCAGTTCTACACTTCCACGAAACCTAATTCCTCCCTTCCCCGTATCTCCCTTTAAGATTATTTTATGGAGATCAGATTATGGTTCTCATCTGATTTTCTCAAGCTCATCAGTAAAAAAAACTGATAGTAACAGTTGTAATTTGGCAAGCCTCCACTTTGACAAGATTTTACAGTTTCCTCATTAATACTGATATCTTCCATGTTAATCCTTCACCTCAAATAATGCCTGGGTGCCATACTTTATGGTGCTCTTTAATTTTATTCAAATAGTAATAATGTAACACAGTCTGCATACTTTTACTTTCGTACAATTATCCAACTGCACCCCTTCAAGCTCAGTCATTACTCAAACTTCCTCAAGAGAACACATTACCCCTGTTCTTCAAAACCTTCATTGTTTGCCCATAGAGGCTAGGATAAAATGTACAATGTTATTCCTCATGTTTAGGTGAATCCATAACCTTACCCCTCCTTATCTGTGTGACCTTCTTTATTTTGTCAGTGTTTCCCAGTGTCTTAGATCCTCGTCTGCCACTTATCTTAATGTTCCTTTAACGTGTCCTACCAGCATAGGGAACAGAGCTTTCAGCTGCTGCTCTCCTCAGTTCTGGAAGTCACTTTCTTCACCTATTAGAAACATAGATTCTCTTCCGTGATTCAAGTTGCAGCTCAAACCCCACTTGTTCAAGATGGCTTTTCGACTTTAAAGATACATTCCTGACTTTTCGTTTTGTATCAGTTGTGTTGTTTTATCTGTTTTGTATGTGTTCTTTAAGGCTCCCCTAAATTATGAAAAGAACAGCACTATTAATTTGGAAAAATGGGATTCAAAGAAAAGTGGGCTTACTAATTCTCTTTATTTACAGATGGGGAATGAGACAAAGAAAGTTATTTTTTACCACTAAAAAGTTCACTTTCTAATAAACCTTTATGGCCCACTGTTTTCTTGAAATGTACTTGTAGCTCTTTTATTTGTAGAGACAAAATGTAATCCATTTAGCATTTAATTGCTGAAATGTAGATATATTGAAAGTCACTTACAAAGCCTTACAGAAATATGTGTGCAAGCACGCATACAGTCCCTGCACTACCTCCATGCAGAGTTATATGGTCGTTCCGTTTGGGACTGAAATTTACTATTTCTCTTTCGGAGGCAGGAAATAATGTTTCTTTACTAAAATTTCTGAAGCATACTTTAGGGGAATAACATTAGATATCTTTCCCTCACAATTTACTTTGGTGTGTTTATAATAGTCTGCATGTGTGTGGGCATACTTTCTCATATTTTTGAGTCCATCAGTCAAAAGTCCACTATGCTTGTGGGTTACAACAGTTTATTAGGACTAGAATGGCCCCTAAATTTTTAAAGGTTGCTCATGGGTTATTAGGACTTGGGTTGCTGTAGTTAAATTGTTGGTAAAGAGTTAGATAATGCATCAAAAAAGTAGACAAGCATCAAAGAATGTAGGCACTTTGCATAGTGTTAAGACTTTTGTACACTGTACTTTTGATGGTGGGGAGTCTGTATTTGCATTCAGGCAGTAAGATTAAACAGCAAACCAGGTAATTTCTCCAGAGAGAATGTGGCTGCCCTGACAATTATTCACTGCAACCTTAATTATACATAAACAACAAAAGGGTTACCACTTAATGTACAGTAAGTGCAGTCATACAAAAAGCCAGTCAAATGTAAAATTCATCCATCTTTGTATTTAAAATAGATAAAAATATCAATTCAGAGTTCATTTGTGGGTGGTGCGATAATCAGGTGGCTACAGCAAGCAGTTGTGTATTAGTAGATGCATTAGAAACTTGCACATAACTTGAACGTAACTCTTTAAGTAAGAGAGAAACAGGGAGAGATTAAAAAAATCAAACACAGAAGCTCAAACAGTAACAGAAAGAGCAGCAGGGCCAGCTATTCTGGCACCACTCTCCTTCCTAACATTCTCTGCAAACCACAAAGTCCTCATCAGCCCACTGACACTGACATAATGATGTGGTTACATTAAAAAGAGACCTCCGGCATTGTATTTCATTGTCATTTTAGCTTTAAATATTGTGAACCTACCATATGAAAACCTTAACAAGTAATGTTTCTCTCTTTAAGTTACACTTTATTGATTAAATTTTACGTTTTTACATTGTTTTCTTGAACACATACGTCATAAACTCCAATTTCTTGCTGCACTTTTTTTCAGTGTAAACATTGACACTACTGATTGTTTTCGGAATGAGAGTCAAAGACAAAGCACACTTACTTGTCAACTTTTATAGACTTACTCAGTTTCTCACTAAAGTTGCCTATTGTTAGATTTTGAACAATGAAACGGCGAGCTTCAGTTGGTATGGGTTGGTCTGTCTGCAAGGACATTACCTCACGCACCACGAGCTTACCAGCATTCCAGTTAACCAACCGATGGTGCTTGGAAACTAATACTTGCTTCTCTCTGTTTCTCTTTTCTCCTTGCCACAAATGTCTCACAGATGCTCACCACTGTTCCCCAAGTTCAGACACTAAATGCGTATGTATCCCTTCATAAGAGAGGGAACAGACCTAGCAAAGTACAAAAAATTTGAACCTGTGTAGGGCTGTTCAATGCAATTTTAGTTTGCACTAACACTTTAATAGCCTAATAGTTATTCCATCCATCCATTATCCAACCCGCTTATCTTTGGGTGTGTCACGGGGGTCTGCTGGTGCCTATCTCCAGCTCACAAAGGGCGAGAGGTGGGGGTACACCCTGGACAGGTCGCCAGTACAATACATAGATATTTTTTAAATTTAAAACAAGAGGTACAAAACTTTGTGACATCTTTCAGTATACAATGTTTGTTAAGGTCTGAAATGCTGATTTCTCTTTAGGAAATGCGATTGACAGTCCAAACATTTTTGCCTTCCTGTTAGAAGAGATAGTGTCATCTGAGAGTGTTTAATATGCATTTTAATGTAATAGTAAAATAAATGATGGATTAAGATAATTAACATTATATTTCTTTTAAACGAGTGTGCATATTCCCTAGACAAGGTATATAGACCCAAAAATCAAGTCTGAGATTTCAAAAAGACTGCTGAAATTTCCAAATTGAACATATGTCATTCGATTCAGGGGCCAAAGGGATGATTTTGATCAATAAGCCTGTCAAATTAGGTAAGCCTTTTCCAACATTATGCAGTCATTGTTGTGTTCCACAAATTAGCTTACCTTATTATTTGTGTTGTAACAAAGGAAACGATGAAATTTCAGTTTGTAAAATCAGATAAGATAACAAGATAACATATTGCCAAGAAAAGACTATTTCGTCTGGGTGGTTGAAAGTCTTTAGATTACATAGTTTGGTATAATCATTACCAGATATTGTTTGAGATTAAAATGTTTTGCCTCTTGTTTCGGGCCATTATCTTTTTTTTTTTTTTGTAAAACAGGATATTTATAGAAAATCCATTGTAATTGTCTGATTTTAAAAACGCAAAATCAAACGTTTGAGCAATCTTTGGCGGTTTATCTCTGAAATTTCTAATTTGCATCATAAACAAGGTACTTATCAATGCCTGAACATATTAAACTAAAGATTGCAGCCCAAAAATTTAAAGAGTATGTACGTCTTAATTTAGATTTTTATGTGCTTTCATAAGTGGACACTTTATACACCCAACAGAGAACATCTGTTTCTGTGTTACATTACAGTAGAAGCTTTCTGAGATATATCTTTTTTTACCTTTATTAAAAGCTCCCTATTTCACTTTTTAAGTTTATTGTTTCATTTTATGTTATTAGGGATTGTTTTTAAAGTATAGACATAACTTTAGGGGAGTAAATCTGACAGCTGCACTCTCACTTTCTCTTTATCCCATTCGGTTTCCCCTTGGCTTAAGACAATTTGGTCTCCTTTTATCTAAAGTGGTGATTTACAAACACCAGTTAGTGTCTGCAGAAGTACAGCTGACAACCCAGCTGGTAAATATTAAGACCATGGGTGTAACTATGTGCGAGGGAGTGTGTTTGTGTGTGTTTTGAAGTTTAGTTGCTCACCTCATCTCTAATGCAACTGTGATTATTTCTTTTTAATTAACTTGTTCCTTCCCAATACAATTAAGATTGAACTTTTTTCAGGTCAAATTACAACCTCAGTCCTTCCCCAGTTTATAAACAGTTATTTTTTTCTAGGAATCCTGTACAACGAATCATTAAAAGCTTGTGTACTGCATATTTTTACACAATCTTTAGTTTTACCACTCAACCAAAGCCACATATTTTTTTAACCACAACACAGATCTCAGTGCACTTTGCAATGCTTAAAATCATCACTTTATCTATTAGTGATTAATTTATTAATGATTTATGATAGAATTTAAATTTTTTAAGCTAAGATTCGGAAACAGGTAGGGTTAAATTAAATCTTCTTGTTAAACAAACATGCTATTTAACTGTACCTCAGTCCACATAACTATAGGACACAGATTGCTTTTAATGATTCGTTGCACAGGATTCCTAGAAAAAAATAACTGTTTATAAACTGGGGAAGGACTGAGGTTGTAATTTGACCTGAAAAAAGTTCAATCTTAATTGTATCGGGAAGGAACAAATACTCTATCTTGAATATTTTTTTAATTGTTGCCCTCATTTAGGACACCAGTTATAGGCCTGTTTACACGTATGAGTAATATCGGGGGTTATCTAATCATGTTATAATACTGTTAAATCCAAGTCTGAATGTATTAAAGATGCAGTATGAATGGCTTTCTTCAGACCACCTGCACAGGTGTTGTGGGAGTTTATATGCAGTATATGCACAGAATATGTGCTTGAACACACTACAAGCACATATTCTGTGTATGTGTGCTTAAGTTTGGGATGTTGTCATAATCCCCCGCCCCCAAGTTTCCTATAATTGTAGTGCAGTAAATCCACACCAAGTCTTGTTCCCGGGAATATATTTCATTGCCATAATAGTTTTAAGCAAAAGGCTTGTTTAAAATACTGTATATGATAATGTACGATTGCACAACCACAGAAGCAAATTCTTTTAAAATGAAATAATACCCTGCCCTGTTACACAGAGGATTGATTTGTGCAATATTCTGACTAGAAAAAATAACGATGGTATTTCCCCATCCATATTACAGTGGTATCTGGCACCATGATATTTAGAAAATTGAATAAAACAAACAAAACAAAATAAAATAATAATATTTTTTTCATAAAAAGGGTCTTTGCCAGTAACATGGGTAATCTGTATATTATAACTGGGATATTTTGTTAAATAGTGCTGAAACATCACCTATCTTTCTGCCACATTTGTTAAGTTACACTACGTATCCTTTCTGTGTTGACAGTAGAGATCAAATGTTGTGAATTTGCAGAATCTGTGTAATATTTCCTAGTTTTACTACATATCGTATGCCAAACATTGGACTAGAAATGACACTTATCCTCCTCTCTTTTTAATAAAAATTGAGTAATCTC
This sequence comes from Orestias chungarensis, assembly GCA_032876305.1. NCBI lineage: Eukaryota > Metazoa > Chordata > Actinopteri > Cyprinodontiformes > Cyprinodontidae > Orestias > Orestias chungarensis. The sequence goes on from JAVLVB010000002.1 coordinate 9,885,035, forward strand.
TGTGCTGTATTCTGGGACCTAGTGTTTTATTTAGTTTTGCTTTTGACCAATTCAGATTCTTGATTAAAAATAATGTAAAGTGCTAAAACAAATTTTCAAAATTTTGTGAATTTTATCTTTTTCTTTTTCATAAGGAACTTAAGATTTTCTGTAAATGATCAATTACATGTGAACAATTCAGGTATACATATAGGTTTCTGCATTTAAGATTCACATCTCAAACAACTTATTGCAATTAAAATCTTACAACAACAAGAACCTTGAATCTGGCTTGTTGAGTTTTGCATTTTCCGTTTTTTTATGCTCTTTTTATCCCCAAAAACTCTTATTTTCTCAAAAATGAATAGGTCAATGTGTTTGTAATTTTTAGAATTTGTTACTCTATATCTCCTTAAGTTAACTTTCACAGGGCCTTCTTTGACTCCCCACCCCTGTGTAAAAGTTTAATGTTAAAAAAATACAATTTGAATCAAAGTAAGAAGCCTAATTGCTTGATGGGTGGAATCTTGCCTTGCCATCACTCTACTTTCAATACTGGCCCTCAATCAATGACAATTTTATTCAGATGACTGTGATTTTGCACTCATATGGGGGATGGTGAAGTGGTGGGATGAAAGAAAGTTTAATGAGTCACGGGTCACACGTGAATTGCCTTCCATTGGTGTGATGCTTTTTAAAGAGGGGGTGTTTGCGTGCAGGAAAGAAAGGATGTGAGGAGGAGGAGGGGTGCTGAGGAAGGTCCGGCTGGTTCCACCTGCGTTTACATAAACAAACTGTTCCTTTGTCCCAAAACCACAATTTATTAACTTTTCTGCCAGTAAACTTTTTATTTACCCCAAGCTTAAGATTTTATAAAATTACTTATCACATGCAACTGGAGAAACAATCAGACTTGAAGTGTTAACACTGTCTTGAAATGAAACAAAAATGAAAATTTATAGCAACTAACCTTGAAGTTTTTTTTTCTTATTTTGTTTATCAACTGCATTTCTGATTTTTGCCAATTCAGCTCTGAGCAAAAAGGTCATGTTAACAGATTCAAGAGAGAGATATACTGATGGTCTGGCCATTTTTCTACAGTGGCAGGATCTTGCAGTAGCCTCTCTAGCAAAAGTCTCATGTTACTGGTGTCTCATTTCACCAGCTCAGGGCAGCAGCCGAAACTCGCTGTCCTTGGTCTTTGTCCTTTCTTCTCTTTATCTTTGTTTACCCAATGCACAGTAATCTTTTAAATCTGCTGTTTATATGTTTTTGCTACTCTGCTGCTAAATTTTGACCTTCCAAAATTCCATGTAGTTCGCACTTTTCGGTCACTGTTTAGCAGTACAGTTGTGCAAAGCTAACAATTTACCAGAAATCTGAAGAGCGGTTTCCAAAGTCTTTCTTTTGCTATTGCCAAAAAATTAATTAAGCATTGGTTCATTGGGATTTGTTATGGCTTCCTAGGTATTGGAAAATAACTTATTTTCCTCACCACTTAAATGCAACTCACCTGTCTTTTAAAAATATGAAACTTTGAATTTGTCCCATTTAACATATTTAACATATAGCACTTAATGTTTTATTTTTACACATTCACGAAATAACAACCCAGAACATGAGGGCATAGAGGGCAATCTGTCATCTGAAAATACAAAGAGGATATGAATTATTTGGAAAAAAAGAAATATGTTCAATTTTAAGATTGCAAGACACATAATCTGGTATGCTTACATTCAATACGCATCACAGTTTACACTGCTTAGGTGATTTGGAACATTAAGCATTCAGTATTTAATTAACAAATTAGAACAATCAAAAATTAAAGCTAAAATTATTCAAAACTGAAAAGTGAATGATCATGAATGGATCACAGAATTTGATCAAGTCTGATTGAACATGGTTCAATCACACTTGGATTGAATCATGAATCTTGAAACCTTAAAAAAAAACAAAAACAAACAAACAAACAAAAAAAACAGGAGTGATAGCACAACAGTTTAAAAACCATGACAAAATATAAAAATAAATTTCTTGTTTTATGCAGACATGCCAGTCCAAAGTGTTCGATCTATCCGATGGAGTCTCCCAGTATGCTTGGTTCCCTTGTCAAGAGGCTTTCAGGCCAACATCGGACTATTCTTCCTACTGGCTAAAGGTAAGATAAATATTAGCATTCACAGTGTCCTTTGATATTTAAATGCCCATAAAGCAAGATATATGCATGGCAAAGGATTGAAAAACACTCACAAAAAATTACCTCTGTTTTGAATCAGCATCGGTACTGTCAGTTTCAGCTGAAACATTAATCACTAATGCAATTTAATTGCTGGATGCTGGTTCAGAAGGACCGAATGCTTCAAGTCAATCTGCTGGGTTTCCTTAGATAGAAAACCTTTTAAGTTAATCCTAATAATGAACTGGCTTGATGCATTGTTTGATAACTAGGATCAGCTGGAATGTATGTATGATTGGATTAAAATGAATTATCTTGTAAATGGCTTGGAGATGAAAAGTGTTGTGAACTGGCACTATATAAATAAACTGGACTTAAGTAAATTGAACAAATACAGGACTGAATTTAAAATGAATTATTGAATAGGGCCAGCAGGCTTTTTTTCCACAGCAGACCAAAGGAGTGGTAAAAAGCACAAATGGAAAAAAAATAGCATAAAGCCTTTTAAATAAAAATATATATTTGCATACATCATTTGATCATAATAATTCACTATTTCTTTACCAACAGAGAGTCTTGGTCTTGCTTGGTACAAAGGGACATCTCTCCTATTTCAGATATTGTGCTAATTGTTCAAATCGTACATGGTGGCTGCTGCAATTTGGTCATAGGGGCCAAGAAAGAAAAAAATCCCTGTAGACTTTGGCAACACCCCATGGCTGTTAAAATCAAAAGATAAAAACAAAATAAGTGAACTTAAATGTAAAAATCTAGTCAACTATTGTGTAGTAGTTTGACTTGAACAATCCAGACTCTTTCTGAAATATGTTTTGTTTCCTTTCTTTTAGGCAAACTTTTCTCATCCCATGGTGGCTGCTGCCGTAATTGTACATCTGGCTGCTGATGGGACAAAGTTTATTGACCAAACACAGTGCAATATTACTGTTCAACTGCTGGACACCAAAGATGGTTTCCATAGCCTAGGTAGGAACTCTTATAGATCATTTTTAATGGCAGCACATGTTTCATATTAGAAAAAAAAAGATTTCTAAAAGAACAAGGCAACCTAAACTATCACTCCCTTGTTTTAATTGTTTGTGTTGCTCTTTTAACACCGCATGTTGTCTTGTTTAGTCATCACTCCTACTTTCTGAAGTTACATCACCTTTAGAAATGAATTCACTTCCACCACCTTTATCATTTAGTCTGTTCGCTCTGTTTTGTCTTTGCTCTGTGGCTTCTAATAACATCTCTACAGGTGAGTGGCGTCTGAGCTGCCGGACTAACCCTTTGGTGATCCCTGTGAGCCATGACCTGTCAATGGCCTTTTACCACACCAAGGCTATCCTGGTGATGTTTTCATGTCAACTGGTGGCCATCTCTGGTGTTGGCCTGCGATCCTTCCAGTCATTTGACCCCATCACAATCAGTGGTTGCCAGAGTAATGAGATCTACAACCCCACAGGACAGAGGTGAGAGATGTAAAGGCTAAAAATCAAACAGTGCAATGTAAAAGACACCTAAGATCATGTCTAGAAAATAAGCGGTTGATTCATTGTTAAAAATCGCGTCAAAGCATGTTGGTATAATCCGTTACAGTAAGTCCTGTTTTGAATGCACACACACAGTGAAAAAATCAACAAGATAACCAAACTTGGGATAGCTTGAATCAAATCTGAATCTAAGCCACAATTGTATCAAGTCTGACACAGACAGAAGAGTTCAGCATTAATGACAAAGGGTAACCTCATTTTATATCCAGTACTGGAGCCCTAACTGTAGAACATTAAATGAACAATATAATAATGTCACCTACAATTTACACCTGCTTTCAGTTGGTGTTGCAGCACTGAAAATGTTCCATCAATAAAGTGTCTTAATTGCCCCCACTGCTTTATTAGTTGGCTAAAAAACACAATGCATTAAACATTGTCTTTTATTTAAAAAGGAACGGCCCAGATTAGCCCAGATGTTTTCCTCTCCCTTGCCAATTCGGATATTTTTGGTAAATTATATTTTACTTGGAGATCAGAGGTGATGAAGCATCTGGAATATTATTATATTATATTTAATACTTTTTTAATACAATTTAATACTTAATTTAGACATAGAATGTTGATTCATTTAATACAAAATACAACTGTTTAATTTAAAAGCAATGTATTCCTGAAAAAGTACAGAAAAGTGTACGTATGTTGATGTCTGTGCTTCTGTGTAAATGTTTTTGTGTATTTTTTTTGTTTTGAGTGTCAGTAAGACATTCAGTGTATTGCAATTTATTTATTTTTTTCTCTTCCTTATGTTGTTGAGTTTGTAATTTTGAACTTTGTAATATGAAATGCAAAGTTCAGTTTTGGTGTCATCTACCACAATATCTGATTCCACTTTTTTAATGTATCCTCTATATGCTTGTGGGAAACATTAAACTGTATTTTTACATTTTCCTTGCTACTTTTCAACATAAGCCAGATTCCTTGGTCACATAAAAATGGTCCATCTATTGACAGAATATCATACCTGACCCAGAAATGTCTGTAATTTTTCTGTATTTATGAAATTTCCTTATCTGCTTCACTGATAAATATTGGTAGGTTTGTAGTTGTGTCATGGTGCCCCATTTTCATCTGATGGTGAACAGCGTGTTATGATATGCTCAAAACGGGGATATTGCTTAAGTTCCAAACCTTCCTTTAACTCCTTCACATCTTTAACCAAAATCTATCTGTTGTGTTCCTTCGCTATCATATTCATGTAGTTTGTTGATGTTCTCTTACAAACCTTAGAGGCCTTCACAGAAAAGCCTCAAACATGCAGAGATTCAACACTTTTTATTAAGTAGGCAACCACAAAAGGCTATTTCGTGCCAGGGATTTCTTTAGGGGATTCAGAGAAACAGGGGCTAAATCCATATGAATGCCAAAGCGATGAAATTTTTTTTTGGGTAGAAAAACAAATGAAAACCATTTATCTTCAATCTTCTCCTACAGAGTTATGCTATTTTGTGTTTGTCCTGAACAACACATTCCATTAGAAAATGTTGCAATTGTGTGGTTGCAATGCGACAAAAAATTAAAAAGGGTAAGGAATATAACTTATTTTAAAAGGTACCATATGTAGATTTAATAAATTAACTACGTATTTTATTACAGCATAAACATGCTTAACTGAGTACTTTGTTACAATAAGCATTTAAAAATATATTTGCATATGCCTAAGAATATTTACAGATGAAGTTAAAAGTGTATTGTTTATTTCATAGTGTTTTTTTAAATAGTGCAGTACTGAAGTCAGGCTAAGATCCTTCCTTTCCTGCTACTATGGACAGGGTCCTGTCTTTTTGATCCAGGCCATTATCTCTTTGTCTTAAACCTTCCAATTAACCACTGTTCTTTCACTTCCCATCTGTCTCTTGTACTTTTCCACACACCCCTCCTCCTACCTTCAACTATGCTGTTAGTCCTTGCCATCCTCTAAACCTTTTCTTTCCTGTCATCTTCCTCTACCCCTCAACCACCATCTTTAATTCCCCTTTTTTGTGCCTCTAGCTCTCACTTTCTTCCTACTATTCTCCTGAGCCAAACAGCACATTTCCCGTAACAATTATTTCCTCACCAAACACCACATCCCTTTTGTAACTGAGCTGTTAACAACGGGATCTATTAACATGACTCAGTTTTGTGTTCCACGCTGTGATAAGATGCACATGTATGTTTTCCACTTTGTATTTACTATATATATTTTTTCCGACACTGAGAACTGATCTAAGTATGTTTAGTAACACACAAAACTACTCTAAACTGTGTTTGTTCTTGCTTTATTTGTCACACAATCTAAGTTTCTTTTTTATGCTTTGATATTTACTTATTTTTCCCCATTGCCTTCACAATCTTCTTTCTTCAAACTGTTTTTTCCCACTATTTTGTTTAGTTCTTAGAGATTTCATAACCTAAAGGTGGTTAATTAATAACTTGAACCTGAACTAGTTCCCCCAGTTCTAATCCTCAAAACAAAATTCGAAGGTTTTTATATTATGAAGTTAGTTTTGCTTTTGCCTTTTGTTAAAAAAAGGCTTTCTTTAATAAGAACATGAATAGAACATGACAAGTTATCTGTTAAAAATATGTGCAGTTTAATAATAAAATAGTATAATAAATAAAAACAAAATGATGCTGTTACACTATTGAAAATGGATGTTTCAATTGAAAAACAAATATTAACAAAGTATTACTCTCTTCATTATACATAGTCAGAACCACATATTTTCATACACTCTAAAGAAAGACACAACGTTTCTTTCTCAGCGTCGTACATTAAATCAGTGTTTTTCAGATCTTTCAAAGTCCTTTCTGTCTGAGCTGATTTAGGATGTGTCAACTTTCTCCAGCCTCCTTACCTCTGACTACAGCCTATATTTTAACCATGGCAACATCTCTGTCTCGTGGTGTAAATATCATATACTCACACTCAGAGGAGGAGGATAGTTTTCCAGGTAGTTAATTGTAATTTATGTCATAAATTCCTGAGTGGCTAGCAGGAAACCGCTAATAGATTGCATACAAAGACAAGTTGCCTGTGGAGGAGGCTTCAAGTTTTCTCTGGTTTGTTCGTTAAGTGTCTATATGCTAGTTTTAATTTTTTTATTTGCAAACATGTTTTATAAACAGTCGTCACCAGCTCACTTTTATGGTATATCTGATGGCGTGGGAATAGAGCAAAACAGAGGTACAGTAGGAAACAAAGAGCACAGTTGCGGGTTAATATGATTGTTTTCATCAAGATTTCTGGAAAACATATGAGAAAAGAGAAAGTTTATTTCTGCATTAAAAGACCAAAAACAAATGGACGTAAAGTCCCACTAACTCATGAATGTGAAAGTGATTTTTTTTCACCCCTTCTATATATTTTCCTACATTTTCTTTTTCCTACTCCCATGTGTTTTTCTTCTTACCGCCCCAATACCCTTCTTTGCTTTGTCTCTCGCTCGTTTCCCCTTGGCTTCATTAGGGAAAACCTGTAATGTAAAATGTGGATTATTGTAAAAAAGTGCCTTGGGCATCCAGGCATTCCAGTAGCAATAAATGCCTTTTATGTCAGGTTACTATTTTTGCTCTCTGGCCAATTTCTGTCGTTGTAGCCTGTGAGTGGTCTATGCTTTTGATTCACAACCTATGTGTGCACAGACACTCCTTTTTGTTCACTTGTGGTAATCTGCTCTCCATGTGTTTTATTGATTGGATATGTTAAGCAGTCATTGATGGATGAATGTGGTTCACTCACTGCATAATTTGTATGTTTTTGAGTAGTTGTGTTTCAATCTGGAGTGTTCCTTGTTGTAAACAAAATGTTTTATGTTTGATGCTTAACATTTTCTCCTATTCTCTGCTCTTTTTTATATATCCACCCTCTACCACCCTCCTCCACACACAGTTGTGTGCATTATTCGTGTGAAGCCATTGACTGCCAGGAACCCTTAATCCGCAATGCAGAGCTAAAGTGCAGTAGCCCTGGCCACCGCTTTTACAATGGAGACCGCTGCACCATCTCATGCAACTCTGGATATGTTCTGCAAGTCCACCAGGACGATGACATCATTAAGACCCAGGTGAACACAGCGGCACCTAAATGTACTTAACAGGAGTTTAACGTTCAAGGAGAGACCAGACTGTAAAACTGTGGACATGTTTAACCCTGTGTGCTAACACATTTTTACAGCAGATAGAGCATGCATTTATGACTTCTCAGTGCACAGACAGATGCACAGACGCAGACACACAAATGTATACACAGCAAGGGTGCAAGCAAGCTTTCTAACTTATTTACTCTCAAAACTCTGCATTGTTTTGTCACTTGTAAAAACTAGGCTTGGTAGAGCCAGTGTCCAGGGAGGGTGACATCATAAAAATCCTTGTAGATCAGTACATTAGTCTTCTCGTCCTGCAAGCTATCCACACACGAACCCACATACGGAGACAGTTGTGCAACAGCTTATTTTCTACAAGCAAAAACATAAATGTGTATAGTGTTGCGCTATGCATACTGCGCCATCATCTCAAACAGTGACTTTGTATTGCTACTCTACTGGGACAATGACATCACACAGTAGTGTCTGCTCTCTGTCTCGTGCAGGGATCTGATCTGTTAAAGGGCAGACACTTACTTAAAATCAAAAACAAAAACAAAAACAAAAAAAACACGTCAATTATTAAATGCCTTTATGTAAATCGGACACACAGGCAATAATCACTCAATTAAAAGAAATCCTTTGCACTGACAGGGCATAGATACATAAAGACACAGGACACAATTTTTTTTGGGATAAAAAAACAAGCAAAAAAACAGGCACTTTTAAATTTAAGGTTTAATGCTAAACCATGGCATACTAAAAATAATCTGGGCTTTGTTTGGTCATACATTATTTCAATCCAACATCAAGTCTACAAACCAAACACAACACATTCCAATCTGTTTTTATTTCATAAACAGTATAAAAATTATGTATTAGTTATGGGTTTTAATTACTAATTACTAATTACACATTTTTTTGCTTCCATAACATTTAAAAGGAAAGTAGCATCCTGGTGATATACATGAAATCAAGTTGAATATCTGATCATCAGTAGATCTACAGCTAGATCCCACCAGGGAATTACCTGTAGTTTTTATTTTTTATTTTATTTTATTTTATTTATTAGACAACACAGGTCAGTGACAACATAATACAAAGGTTATTGGATGTTCCAGCAAATCAAGCTCAAGTTTTATACAGTAATATCATCACTGAACCAGCTTTCGGTATCATAGACAATAAAAGGAAATGAAATTATTATCTCCATAAAGCTTGTCAGTTAGAAGCTAAATTGACTTAAAACAAGGTTGACTAATATCAGCATTTCACATGACTTCATTCTTCTGGCTTTCCTTGTAGCCCAGATAGAAGGAAATAAAAGTTGTCTGTTTCAGAACTTGCTTGACATGTTTGTTATATTTGTTGTCCATGTGTGGCATTTGTCTGCGTTTGGCATCTTGAGCCACTCACTCCAGCCTCAGTCCACTCTATGTGTACATGTGTAGATAGTTCTCTCAGTTGAGGTTACAGCTGTCAACTATGTTCAAATTTCTTTCCTGAGCATTAAAAATGAACATTTCTTAGATTATTGTTAGTTTATTTTTGCAATTAGGGAGAATTTAATAACTTGTATCTTTACGTCTTTTCTCTGTCATTAGTCTGTACAAAGCCAAAAGCTTCTACTCTAAAGTTTAAACATGCAGTATAAGGCACAATCCTGTTTCCTTTCATTAGCTCATTACATTCTTTTTTCACTGATGACAAACTGGTTCTGGGAAAACCGCTTTCTTAGTTTCTATCTTAAGCACAAATCTCTTTCCTTCACATGCTTGATTTGTTTGTGAGTGCTTCTCGGTTGTCCATTTTTTTCCCTACCCCTCTTTCTTTTTGAAGTTGCAAAGCAATACTCCGTGCTGCTGCTGATCAAGTCACATCATCATCATCATACTGAAGTTTTTTTAAATTTAAATTTACGGGCTTAAATTCTACATTTTAAATAATATGTCCTGGACTCATTTAGTTTATTAACTATAATGCCTCTCTCAACTAAAAAAGTATGAATCAAATTTATAGAACGTAGTGTAGATGCCAAGGCAGTAAGCAATAAAGTCAACTTTTTATGTGTACATCAATATTCATACATTTTTAGTTTGAAGTATTATTATTGTTATTATTTTTGAATTGGCCAAACAACAGGAAGGTTCACCTATGTTAATTTACCATTGGATGTACTATCCAAAATAATGTAAAAATACAATTTATTTTGTATTGAAAATTGTAATATTTTTACTAGCAAAAATATGAACAACCAATTTTAATTTATGCTTAAATAGCTCTCTTACAACTGGAATTATATGAGCTACAAATCTCCAGTCTTATTAAGGTATAAGGTTAGGTATGTTATTTCCAAAATCCTTTGTTAATAAGAATATTAAAAGTTCCCTACGTCCATCTTACTCAATTTCTAACCTTAAATAATTGGTTTTTACTTATGTTAGAGTCTTATCAGACATCTTGAGGTTTTTGTACTAATCCAGCTGACATGTTTAAAGCAACCTCTGCTATATTTTTTGCTAACATTATTCGTACCTTAAATCTTTTCTCATCTTGTCGCATTAAACCTTCAAAGTTTTTTGTTGTGATTTTATGTAATACACCAACATACCTGTGCATTAATGTAAGGTGAACAATAAACTGTAAACTGCATGGTTTCAATGTAGTTTTAAAATAAAAAAATTACACTTTTAAAAGTATGAGATTCACTTTTGTCAGCAATCAGATACACAAAATCTAGAGTATTACATTAATTGTCAAATCTTTTTACAAAACAGTGCTTGGTCTTAATCTTTTCGAATGGATAAGTGTCAAATGTGAAAAAGGTTTGAGCAGTCTAAATGCATTTCCAAGGCACTATATGTTTTATGCTATCTGACACTTTAAATTTGGTTTATTTGCCTATAAAGGGGATTTCTTTTTCAAATAGATATTTTTGTTTGGCCGTGTTAATCGTTGTCTCAATATATATATATATTTCACAGAAACAACAGAATATTTAATTTCTGTGTTTCAAAATGATCAAAAACACTTTCCTTCTGGAAATCCTCCCAGCTCTAAAATGTTTTATGGTCTTTGGCCGAACCATGTCATGCTGCAGATTCTTTGCAGAGGTCTTCACATAGCTCCTTCCACTAAATTGTATGTTTATAGTCCTGGAACTCAGTGTGAATTGTGGGACACAGATGTATTTCTTCTCAACCTTATCCCGATCATTCATCTTTCATTACAGCTGAAACAAAGATCACAAAATACACAAAATACAGGTTTTGTCAATAAGCTTTCAAATGTTTCTGATGAATGGGTTTGATGGCATCTCATTTAGAATGAAAGGATTTTAAACCATCTTTAACTGAAGATATAGGACAGAAAGTACACAAAGTAGAAGCTTTAAAAGTGTGATATGAATGTCAGCTTAAAACCTTACAGTATTATTTTAGGATAATAATCATTGTTTGAAATTGCTACATGTGCTTGTGAGTTCCTGCAGCCACACATTTTAGCCCCCTCAAGAACTAAACATTTTATTTATTGTTTTATTGCAGTATAAGTGTCCTTAAGGCCCATTTTGCAAATCTAATCGTTAACCATGAAAGCAATAATAATCATACATGTAAATCAAGCGTTCCCCATCTACCAAGCAGTGACACATGTGTGGCATTAACAGTGTCAACCATACTCGCCTGCCAGTGTTCCTGTTTAGACCCATTATGAATTGTGAACATGTGTGCTGGAAGACTTGAAAACACATGCACAAAGAAAACTTTCATTCTTAAATGTTAGTGCCTAACACACAACAGACGATGAAAACTACCCTCATATGCAAAAACAGTGGTTTCCGGAGGTAAGTTTGGCTGTTATCTGCATTTAAACAAGTCAATACTGAGAGACAAAATGCATTTAGCATTTTGATTGAACTCCTTTTGTGCTGTGATTTTATTCTTTTTTTAACACTGATCAAAAGTTGACCTCTTAGAATATTATCACCATTTACTGGACTTGATTTGTACCTGAAGACCCTAAACATCCAATATTCTATGACCCTCATTCTCAAATAGCGGCCGGCGGGCCTTTTGTGGCCCTTTGGGTATCTATTAATGGCCCACGAGCTGTTTTGAAAAGATTTTTTTAATTATTAAAAAAATATATATATATATACAAATTCAATCGCGCATGGCAACAATAAACAGAGAGCAGCCCTCCCAAACTCGAGAGAGTCACTCTCAGCAGCAGCCACACAGGAACGGTTCTGTCTTTAGGTAATGTTAGGTAACATTGCAAAGATCATCTTAACTTTAAATTTTTAGAATTACCACAACCTGGAGAGACGATAATTCAGTGAAGACAACTTAGAAGCATGTCTGAGTCAGAGTAAAGTCTAATTTTTAGTACCATGCTTTTTTTTCCCCTGAATCATTTATGAAGATTTATATTTTCTGATTGTGCACATACTCTAAACTAAATAAAATACTTTCCTTCAACTCAGTCCAACAGGATATAAATCATTCTCTGTCTGGTTGGGAAGAAAGTAGTACTAGTAGAGAAAAATACATTATTAATTATTTTATTATTTACTAAAGATTCTCAAGGTGTCACATAAAACACATCCACTATAAATTTTTGGATTACAATTTTTAATCAACAAAAATAAATCAATCAACAGACTATTATCCCCCAATCACCGCATTGAGTCAAAAACTTTAGACCAAGGTATGAATCCTGTTTTATGTCAGCAAATGCTTTGTCTAAATACTTTGAAACTTATAATTTTAAACAAATAAAATTATATAAAGCAAAAGTATTAGCTCAGTCATTTATAAAAAAAATAAAATAAAAATAAGAAAGTACATACACATTAAACACATTAAAAGCAGATAATCTCTTGTTTAACAAATGATGAAATGATGAGATGAAAAACGGCAATATGTAAACTGCTATTTTTTTGTAGTTTGTCCTAATTATGTTGGCCTCCCCTTTAAATTTTTGCTATGATTATACCCACATCATCTTTTTAGGCTGTTGGTTGGACTGTAAGCTGCTAGTTTAGTTTACGTTCATTCTTAGCCTACTTATTCTGATTCATTTGTTTTAATACTGTGGTAGCAAAGAGACTGCAATTTACCACAGAATATATATTTTGACCTATTTTAAGTCATTATTTAGAGAATGCGGATCACCACATGTCCTTTAAAGCATGAGATTGCGCAATAAGAAAATTACTCTGTTGGGGTGACATTTGAAAACCAGTTGCTTTTCAACACAATTTATAGCAACAGACAGAAGTATAGCCTTAAGAAACATCATACAGTGAGGTAACAAGGGTCCATGTCTTACTTTTTTATAACAAAGAGGTTGGGATCTATGGGCTGATGAAAGATGAAAAGAACACAATCACAACATGCAGTACCTTGCAAATGCGTTCCCACCACTCAAAAACACAATCACAACCAAATTATATGAAAACACAGGTTGTAACGTAATTTGAAGAAAGCTGGATAAACAAAATCTACTCTCTAAAAAAAAATTACTTTGTCTCATTAGTCTGTCAGTAAGCAATATAAATCATTTTGCTATTAATTATTAATTAATGTAAAACAAGAAACGTTTGGTCCAATCTAATGCTAGACAGTGAGAAAAACGCTTTTTTTTTTTTTTATCAATGTATGTAATAATCTGTTTGTAACTGTATACCATAAAGAACATAAGATCAAAAAGATGTTTAAAGAATATTGAGATCCAAAGGTTTATATGTCAAAGTTGAAAACTTACTTAGGAGCAACACACATGTTTATGTAGAAAAACAACACTACGGGTTACCCCAAGCAACCAGCAGGAGGTATGCTTTTGGCAGCCTCATGCTCTGGGAGCACTTTTTACTGGACGAGTAGAAGTAACAAATTAAAGCATGATAAAATGCTGGCATCAAAGAATTTATTTTGTTTTTGTTAAATTGTAATGAAGACATAATAGACGATCCGAGAAGTATTTTATTTATTTTTCAATGCATGGAGTTAAGTTTTAAAAAACTGAAGTCTCACATTTTTAAGGTTTTTCTTCCCATATCAGTAGTGTATATTATGTGTTTTAAGTGCCTTTGGTTAGGAAGTTGTTTTATTTGTCTTTTGTTTTTTGTTTATCTTCATTTAGGCAGATTATTGTGTTTTAATCAGCATGTGAACACCACATGTATTCTTATTTTATTTTTTTAGTATGGAGAACCTATTTAAAACCTCACATCATCAATGAGTCACCCACCTCTTCATTCAGTTATTTTGCAAGCTGCAGCCACATGCAATGCATATGGTACTTTGTTGAGTATCCAGTTTATGAAAGGGGCTTATTTATTTAAAGGGAATCAGATACTGTTATTTGGTATCATATAATGGGATCAAGATGAAAGAATTGTAAACAAAGGAAAAGAGAAAATGTTTTGAAGCAATAGACATGTAATCTTACAAAGTCAAGCTTGTTTAAGCTTAAAGTCAGGCTTTTTTTTTTTAAAGGATAGTCATAATTTGAGCTGACCCAAACAGGTAAACATGAAGTCTCACTGTTGCGCTTCTAAATTTGTCTTGTTATTTTGTTTTTATAGTAGCTGGAAAACTCAAAATGATTAACTCTAACAAATTAGTTTTTTCTATTTTCTGGTTTTCTTATTTGAGTTAGCAACTAATTTAAGCATTCCTTTTGCATTAAATTTTCAGTTAAACAGAAGATGTTGACTGCAAAATATAATCAAACAATGTCAAAGGAATGAGATGTTTTTTAAACGTCTCAAGATTACAAAGTGTATTTTAAGAAACACATAAATTGGCCAATTAGAGATTACACACAAACCATTCTAATTGTGTGCTTACTGGACACTTCGGGTTTGGGAATGTCAAGAGTTTATCCTGGGAAGCATAATATTAGAGGCATGGGAAATAAAACATGCATCAGTCTAGTATAATCCATTAACCTAACATTCAGACTGCTGAACTGTAGAGGAAAACAAAAAACATAGATTCTGAGAGCAAACTAACAAACAGCACTCAAATAGCCACAAAGAAGGTTCCATATATAGCCAATGTTCAAAATGGTTTACTTTATAGCAGTCGCCATGATACTATGCAGCGTTTCACAAACATAATTGAAATCAGATGACCTTTCAAAGCATTTTTCAGATCACATTTTAAACATTCTGGGAATATAAGTCTGTTATAGAATAATTCATAGTATGTTGTGCTGAAAAACTAAGCTTGATGTGTTGTGTTTTCTGTAGCACTGTGTTGTTACCAGTGCTGGCTTGCAGTCTTCGTCAGTCAGTTTCTTTGTAAATTTCACATGCTCTCCCAATTGTTTACTGTGGAATTTCTTTGGCTTCTCCTATTTCCTGAAACATTTCAACATGTTACAATCCCTTCTCCTTAGTTATACTCTGTTGGCATGTTAATACTAGGGAGAAAGTTTTTTCTAGAATAAAAAAGTTGTGCTAAATTTTAAAACTGCACAAACTAAGCTGATACAATTTTAGCTAAAGGAAAGCAAAGACAAAGACAATAAATCATGAAACCAGTTCTGTATCCCCATTTTTAAAATGCTGAGACATTTTTATTAGTATTTAAGTCTAAATTGTCCATGCAAGTATCAACTTTGTTTTATTCGATTTCCTACAACAAGGTGTATTTATTTCTTTTTTTAGCATTACAAACATGCCAAAATTATTATCTTGGTGCAATATAAGAGCTTTGAAAGTTTGAGTCCAAGATTATGTTTTAATCCCCAAGAGTTGGTATTGTAGATCTATATGATTAGATTTTCTGTAGGTTTGTGTATTAGCAGATTATGTAAGTTGTCTGTATTAGTTTACATGATAACTAGAGACATTGCTGAATTACTGTTTCGTTTTTGTAAAGTAATCATTTATAGTATGTGTGAAGCATCAAGTATGTCACATTAGTGTACAAATAAAAGCTGAACTGATAGGTATTGATACAGTTTCAAATAAATGCACATAAATCGGGGTACAAAGTAACATTTAAAAGATTGTTTAGTTTTCTTCCATAAGTCCTCCTTAATCATATATATTACAAGCAGAGTCTATGTTGCACCCTGTTTAAGAAAATTGCTGTAAAAGAAGGTTTTACAATAAAAAATAAATAAATAAATTTAACAGGTTTTTAAGTTGCCATTTTATACTTTCTTGTGATGCCATATTTATAATTAACATGGCTGTCATTACAAAATAGCGCACCAATATGAACATTTGTAGCTCAAAACCATTTAAAATTATTATAAATTCAACTAAGAATGTTTGCAAATGTCATCACTCTCAAATTGCCCAGGTTGCAATAATAGTAGATACAGATTACTTTCATTTATAGCTACATAAAATGTACATCTAAACCTACCTATAATTATCGGTGCACCAATTGTATGTCGGACAGATTTTGTTTTAGCATATCTTATCTTATTTTTCAGTCGGACTCTACAGTAACAATAACCTGTACTAATGGGAAATGGAACAAGCAGGTATCCTGTGAGCCAGTGGACTGCGGCCTGCCAGACAAATACCACGTTCATCCTGCTCATTTCACCTTCCCAGAAGGCACTACGTATGGCAAGAAAAGCACCTTTCTTTGTCGAGAACCTGCACAACTTATAGGTGAGACTTATGTTGAGACTTGAGACTCAAGTTTATAGCACTTACTAGTTTGTAAGAGTTGGTCTCTGAAAAATTATTCATGTGAAATATTTTTAGATTCTTTGTTAATTTTGCTGCAGTAATGTCTCTGTTTTTCACATTAGAAAACAAATCAGCAACGGATGCCTTATGGGGCCACATGTGGCCATTTGGGACACTAGTTGAAACTTATCTCAAATACAGAAAAAAATTTGTTCAAAAAAAATGAATGAAAAACCGCTTTTCATTTTTTTATTTGACACATGGCTCTGTTTAAGTAGCATGCAATGTACACAGAACACCAACCATTTGTTTTTAACAATCATAAATCCAACCACATAAACTGAACTCTACTTGTATTTTGGAACAAACTTTATTTTTGTAAATTTTGTTGTCACAAAGTCTGAAAGGAAATTTCAGACTTCATTAAATCAAGAAGTATCCCACAACCAAAACATTGATTGTTTTAATTTGCTGACTGGATTAAAAGAAAATATTCTCATTTTTCTATCTTTATGGAAGGAACCAACAACACTCTTACCTGCCAGGAGGATGGTTTGTGGTCTTTCCCCGAAGCGCTTTGTGAGCTGCGCTGCCCAGCCCCTCCCCCTGTTACTAATGCTGTTTTACAAACAAAACGCTGTAATGAGACGGGCCTGAAAGTTGGCACGCTCTGCAAGTACAAATGCAAGCCAGGCTACCATGTTACCAATAAACCTAAAAGGTAAAAACAAGATATATTGTTAGTTTTTCCACATGTAACATTGCTCCATATAGTTTTTTTTTTTTTTTTCACCTTTCAGACGTGCATTTAAGCGCCAGTGTACAGAAGATGGTACCTGGCTGGAGGGGGCATGTGAGCCAGTCACTTGTGATCCACCACCATCGATTTTCCATGGCTCCTACTACTGTACCGATGGGTTCCGCTTTGACAGCGTATGCAGACTCAACTGCTCTGATTCCGTCGGTAATCGTGAAGGAGGCCCTGTCCATACGGTGAGGTTGCTGCACTCTCCCTGCAAGCAGGTCTGTCTATCTCTTTCCTCTTTTTCTATTCCAACTTTTTAATTAATTTTTTGAATGGTACATAATACATGACGTTTCTCTTTGCTCCTGTAATGTTTGTTGTTTTACATCTTTGTTAAAAATCCAAACTATTTGAATTTGCTAGCAGGTCCCTTAAAACAAAAATAAAAAAGGTGTAAAATTCGATGATAAGCAGTTTAATTTCCCTAAAATCTGTTATAAAACACTTTATTTTCATCCTCATCCTTCTCATCCATCCACTGTGACTATGCTTGTTTTTCCCCTTGTCTCCTTTAGCTCTACTCAATTTGATGACATGCTAATTAGATTGCTATTGATTTCTAGAATGGCTTTGCCCACTACAGACTTTTGAAATGTATACACCTTTTAATCTGTTCTGCCTCCCAGGCATTGTTGGTTGGATGCCTGATAATTTTTTTTTATTGTATTTCTCCTTATGCAATGCAATGCCATCTCAATGTCCTTGGCTCTGTAGTGTTTGTGTTTGTGAGTGCTAGTGTAATTGTTAGTCAGTCAATTTGTGTATCTATTTTTTTTTTTCAGGGAACTGCCTCCAACACGATACGCTGTAGGAAGGATGGAAACTGGACAGGGTCGTTCCGCCTGTGCCCAAACAGCAAAGGCCAATGTTCGTTACCTCAAAATCTGCATTACAGCCTCCATTACTCATGCAAGCGAGGATATGGCATAGGTATGGGTAAACAAATTTACATTTGTATTGTTTACAGTAGATCTTTATTCAAGTAAATGAAATCAGAGCCTTCAGCCTATCATTTTCATGACAGGACATTGGCAAATTTATAATAAATCCTTTCTTTGGATCTGACTTGTGTATTACTTGTGATGATTCCTCTGCCTTAACATGCACAGGTGAGGAGTGTGAGCTATCTTGCAGAGAGGGTAACAGCGAAGTGGTGATTCTATCTAGCAACATGACATCAAGTGTTCTACTTGGACAGCACTGGTGGAACCCGCATAAAGTCAAGGTGCGTTTATGACCTTATGTATGTCTGTCTTCTTAATAGGTGTGACAAAGGCCTTTCACATAGTTCTACAATCCACAATTCTTACATCAGGAATTTCTCATCCAGTGCCTACATCAAAGCTGTATTACCTACAATGCAATATGCCGTCTTGTCTGACCCATCACCAGGAAAATATTTGTTTTTCAACCATGGTAACCCAAAAAAACATTTATTTCATTCATAACATCAGATAAGAAAACTTGCTGCCCTATTATTGTTTGCTCCTCCATGCCTAGTATTAAAATTGTGTTTGAGGTGCTGAACTTCGATCAACTAAGATTTCATTGCCCTAGAACCACCACGGACTTTTTGTTTTATCTGTGAGATGTGCTTTAATGCATTTCCTTTTTTGATGCCAAAATATTTACTTTAGGCATCAAATTTGAAATTGAGCACAATGTATTATTATAATCAGCAATTTACAACATTAATGAACATGACCCTACCCAGGTCAGTAAGATCTATCCATTATCTATACCAGTTTGTCATTGCAGCGTTGCGGGGGGCTGGTAATAATGGCGTGGCCTGCAATTTTGACGATGAGAACAGATTTGATCTTATCAGCCTAACCACTCAGGGCCCTTTACAAACAGTGTTGTCAGCTCATCTCTGTAATGCTTATGTATGGTTCTCTCTGTCCACTGATCAGAAAGAGATATGGCCATCTATTTACATTGATTTACATTTATTATAGGGATGATCAAAATGAAATTCGTCATTTGCCAGTAAAAAGCTCTTTATTTTTTTATATGGAAGTCTATCCCCAATTTTTTTTTCTGAAATTCAACAGGTTTTTATTGTGAGGTAAAGGTCAAGTAAATAAGCAAGTTATCCTATTAAACAACATTACACTTTTAAATTGCAAAGGTATAAAAATCCATATCCAAATATAAAAAGACTCTGGGCTGCAACACTTTGTGGTATTCCTTCAGATCCTCTAAGTGGCGGTGGGAGTCTCGTTTAGTTTCAGTGCTGAATTTAAGTTTTGCAGATGACATCATTTGGGCGAACGGGTGTTAAGTGCCAGCCCGCTAGCACATCTAGGTACAATTAGAGAAGAAACCTGTCTGAAAACAATAAGGGCAAACTCTAGCAAAGAATAAATTCAAGTGCCACTAATTTTATCCCACTGGAGCTTTGTTCTCCTAAAACATTGGATCTGCCATGAGAACTGTTTTGTCATCTCTACTTGATTCAAATCTGCTTTGACAACGGATGATTTCAAAAAGAGTTAATTAATCGCCTTGTGTAAGAAAACACATTCCACAAAAGTCCAATCCTGTTCAATCTCATTGCTTGTTTTACATTGACCAGAATAAATCTCAGTTGAAATCAGTTGCAATGTATTTACCAAAAATAAAATGCAAATAAATGAAAATGCTTGTAAACATCTTTAGTATAATTATGAACTAAAGAAAATTCTTAAATCCTTGTCTGGCTTTTCATGCCAACAGCCCAGGACCCTTGTCTCCCTATTTATGTCTCCTTGTTTGTTGTGGGCTGTCCTGAAAGTAATTTAACTGCAAATTGTACGTTGTATGACATAAATTTACAATAAAGAAACTTTGTATAATGAATGTTTCGCTGAGATGGAAATTTATATTACCGTATCAATTTATTAACTAGTTTTATACATGTTGTTAGAGTGACCTGCTTAGAATTTTCTCATGCTTCGTCACCTCCTCCTATTCCTTTCCCTGATGATTATGTGCCCAGCACCCCTCATCTTTACCCGCAATCCTTATCAGCAAAATTACCCTGTCAAGCCGGCTGTAGAATTAGTCATTTTCCATATAACATGACCTCGTCTATGGTAGCGCTGAGATAGAGATCTATTTTTATGTGCTATGAGCACTCCGGGGACGCATTCGAGGGTGAGGATCCCGTACGTAGCTAGGGGTGAGACCAGGCCACAGTCATGGATTATCATGATTTACGGCCTGACTAAGAGAGAGAAAGAGTGTGTGTAAGAGAGAGAGAGAGAGAGAGAAAGAATAAAAGCAGACTGGGTATAGAAGAACATGGGTTTCTGGCTGACATCATCTTATAGGAGAAGAAAACTAAAAGAGCTGAATATATATATATATATATATACATATATATATATATATTTTTTTTTATTTATATATATATATATATATATATATATATATATATATATATATATATATATGATAAAAACCATAAAACTATTACACACACAGCTTTTTGTTTTCATCAGATGCTGTTGTTTTTGCTACCTTCAGGCCCAGATCTATATTTTACATTGATTTGCTGACTGTACTGAAATAAAAAATACCTTAGTTTGCAGCAACAAAGGTAAAGCGTGTCAACAATTTAGAACACATTGAGACATGGTAGTTTTGGGAACTGGACCACCTGAGATCAGCCAGTACTTTGCAGTGGATGGCATTTTTTATTACAAGCTTAACTACCTTACTTATGCAGTAAACAACACCCGTCTTTATCACTTTCAATCCCACCCCAAGCTCAGACCGATTGGCATCCTATTGAAACTTCTTGTTGATTTTGGAGGTGTTCCTGTGTACAGGAACCACTAAAAGCAGTAATATATCTTAATTAACAGAACAAACACATGTTGTCTTATCTTACAGAGTATAGTCTGCACGATGGGACTGAAATGGTACCCTCCTCCTGGATTGCTCCATTGCATTAAAGGATGTGAAGTAAGTGCAAGACCTCAGCCAAATGTTCATCTGTTTTAGCTGCCATATATGCTGTGATATACCTTAATTCTTTAACCTCTTGTTAACTGTGAAATATTAAAGGTAGAGCATGAATTTAATCAGCTATATTACAATTGTTTTAGATAGAAAATTAATTGTCAGATACTGTCCAAGTAAAGCACGTAGAGTTTCCGACTAAATATGGTTTTATAACTAAGAAATGAAATGTTTATGTATCTGCAGTCACCACCATAAATATTTAGTCCTTCCATAGCCTTCTTCAGTAATCTCCACATGTCATATTATGTTTTCTTTAAAAATGTATGTATCTTACTTTGCTTCATGAAGCTATGAGGTAATCTGCTCAGTTGAAGCCAACTGGATAGCCTGATTGGTAACCCAAGCAATGAGGGCGGGGCCAACGCAATAAATCACTTTATTGCCGTGTTTTGTACTGATTATAGTTTATGGTGTTCTCTATTTGATTTAGGGGTCTAGCTGACTAAGAGTTTGAATAATGACATTGAAGAATGGGCAAAATTTTATGTATTGGATTAATCAGCAAATTCCCTCAGAAAGTTCTGAAGACTATGAAATGTTACAGCGACAACCGGAACAAAACTTTAGACCGTAACCTTATAAGCGTTTTTTCATTTTTGCGCAGCTGTTACAATTTCTTTCTGCACTCTTCTTTACCTTGATTAGCCATTCATGGGGGACAACTACTGTGATCCAGTCAACAACAGGGCCTTCTGCAACTATGATGGAGGAGATTGCTGTCAGTCTACTGTGAAGACCAAGAAGGTTTGTGGCATTCACATATTTTATGTTATAGTACTGTTCTATATTAAAATATCTAAATTGTCATGGATTTACATATGGGATTTATGGGATTAGTCCATGTATTCCAGCCTACTTAACTTAATCCAAAGGCCTACATGTCAGGTTAATTGACTTTCAGTGTCATCTAAGATGACTGTGTTGAAAAGTACAAAAACGTTGCTATCTCAGTAACAATTTAAAGACATATCCACCTATCACACACTCCCCATTAGTTTTTTTAAACATATCTGTTTATACCTGGTCTGCTCTGTGCTTATTATTAAGTAACAACTCTTTCTTCTACTTTATATAACTAAAAAAACAATATTTGTATGAAATTCAGACAGCTGCTTGCAAGATATGTGTGTATTTTTGCTTGTTTGCTGCAGCAGTTGCATATCTGAGCAGGCCTGTTTCTGTAAACAGTACAACTGGACTGTACTGTTTTTTCCAAATCTGTCAGTATAATATATATTTATTTACCTGTGCAAGTTTTGTCTGTGTAAGTTTCCTTCTTAAGGACCAGATAAAATTATCCTTTGGGAAAAAAAGGTTATATGACTGTTAATACAGCATTTGCACAGTTTAGTAAAGTTTGTGGGCATTTCATGTATGCACAGAGCTACTGTCACAACAGAATTTCCAGTACCCCTTTTTTCTGTGAGACTCCAAAAACGATTGCAATAAGAGGTTGAGCTGGGTGAAAGGAAAGCTGGCCATGAGTCATCTCATGAGTTAGGCGTTGGTATGCTGGATCCTACTTCAAAGAAAAACCTGTTCTCAACATCTTGTGTTGGTATGTAGGGTAACAAATGTGTTATTTTCAAACAAGAAAAAACCTTTGAGGATTTTAACAGTTTGGTATACAGTACTTCCCAACAAAGTTCAAACCAGGCCTAATCCTGTTGTAAAAAAAAAAGTTTTGATCATAATTGTCAACAGCAGACCTATTTAGGGTGAAAAGCTGGTATTTTAAAGACGGTCTCATCAATATTTCCAAATAAATGGGAAACACAAATAGTAATAATAGCAACAGGTTTGATAGGGAAACTAAACTCACTAAAGCGCCTTCAAAACTCTGTCAAGATGCTCTGAACCTAATAATGGTAGTGTGGAGTTAAGTCCTTTGACATCCTTGCTCCGGCTTCGTATCCTTGTCTTTTGTTTGTCTTTGCTTGCATGTAAGAAAACCTGCGAAGGTCACAACATTGCACCTTGTTAGAAACTGGTTTAAACCTCCCTTTTACATGTGTTCACAGAGCTAATAATGCTAATTACTTTAACCTTTTACTTGTAGATCAGTGTTGAACTTTTCAAGCTGACTTGGAAAATCTGCAATAAATGACAGATCCATTCTGCATTCACTCAGAGCTTCAACAAATCTCTAATTTCACACAACTCCTGCCCAAGAGGTTCATCTGCTTAACCATGAAACATCTGTGTGCAGGAAATCTGTGATATTGTAATATTGGACCAAAGGCCACTGCTAATGTCTAGCATAAATTTCTTACATTACCACACACCCAGGCATCAGTTATTTGTGACAACTGTGTGTCCTAAATCAACTAAATTTTTTCCTTGTTCTAAAGTTTTCAAAGAGTTATATCAAATATCAATTTAAAAACCTTCTTCAAATCAACTTGTCAACCTTGAAGAATTGGTTGGGCATACCTGGTGTACAGTATAGGGTTGTTTGTAGTCATTCTTCCCTGAATAGTCGAAATGGTCAAATACCCTTTTTTAAACTTTATTTAAAATCTATGTTTTTTTAAAATCACAAGTTCAAATATTTCTGTTCTATCCATAAATGTTGGTCGGAGTGGGGTTGTGCTTACATCTTCATTGCCTTTGCCCAAATGTCATGCTGCACGTAAACTTTGGTGAGAGTTGGTTTTGACGCTTGGGCTCAACATGGTAGCTGGTTTTAATCATATTTGAACAAACCATACATTTTGCTGTTAGAATAAGAAGATAATTTTCAATATTTGATTATGTACTAAAAGAGGGCATTGTTTAAATTAAATTTAGACTAGCAGTAGTCCCTTAAAAAAGTAAAAATAAAATTTACAAAACTTCAGGACCTACACCACTGAAAAGGATTGCAGTCAGGATTCCAAATCAGTGATCAGCAATCTTAAATTCTCATGATTCTGCCAAAAATAGCACATCATTTTTGGCTTATTTTAGTCATTTATGTCTATGTTTTTTGCATGGAATATTGTTGTTATGCTGTTTGTTTGTTTTTTTTAATAGGAACAGGGTCCTGAAAACCAGGACTCATGAAAGCCTTAGCAAGCTATTTACTATACCAGCAGACATGTTTCTTGCTATGCTACTGTTTCTTTCCTAATTGCTTTATACCAAACACAGGATGTGTGACACTCAGATATCAACACCCAAAACTATGTTTTTAATCATAAAAAAATTCTAACAGCTAGTTTACTTTATCTCTTGTTTTGAAACAGTGGATCTATAGTACTTTAAAAAAGATATAACTCGATACCTATTAAAAACTAAAATAATGTTTTACATTAAGTCAGGTAACACACAGTAACAAATAATTGATTTTACTTGACCAGATTCTAAATTAAGAAATTATCCCATATGCATGCATGAAAACAACAATTGACTGTTGTTTTATACTTATGGGTCCCTTGAAATGATTGAAAAAGATAAAACAAATTGCTCTGGAATTACCAATCATGGCTTGATTTATCAGCTGTCAGAAGCAAGGGACACATAAAGCTTACTATGGGTGAGGTACAAAAAGGAAACACTAAGAAATTAGGCTGATAAGAGCGATTGGTATCTGAACAACTGAAAAGCCAGATGTTAGATTTAATTTGCTTTTATTTTTAATCAGTTGGTAAATTGAGGCTTGCTTACAAAATATGCATTTTTCTGTGAAACATATAAGGTTTTATTAGAGTTCTAAACCTGAACTCGATATTATAATGCATATGTTTAATAAGAATTGTTTTTTTAATTTATAATCACTTTCACACTTACCTTACTTACTTTGATTTATTAATTTAAAAAATCCATTACTCACAGGGATGTTTATCCTCATCAACAATGTTTTTTGATCAAGTCAGTGAGAGCAAAAAAAAGGTATTACAACCTATTCCTATTTTCCCCAGACACAAGCATGGCAGATATCAGAATGGGATTAAATAAAACCTCTAAAAGAAACCTCTCAACAAGAAACAAACAACGGAACACTATATGACAAAAAAATCTGTATTTTATTACTGATGAATTCTCTCATTTCAGCTGATGATTCATTATGAATCACAAACTTATTGGGTGACAAAATGCACAGAACTCAGCTTTCTTGTTCAAACCACTATTTTCCCAAGTTGCCTAATTGTTTTCTGAAGACTTGTTTTGAAACAAAAGATTGGTTTGTTTTGTTTTTTTAAGCGATTTGTTTTTTTTTAAAGAAAATTTGGATTTAGAGCCAATCCGCTCTTTTCTGTTGGTGCCCAGTTCATAACAGTCTACCAATGAGGTGCTGATTGTAGAAAATTAGTTCATTGTGAAAAAAGCTTGACAAAACTTTAACGATACTTCGAACAAACGCAGTGTTTTGTCTTGGGAAACAACACACATGTAGTGTGAATTCAATCTAGCAGACCAATTGTCCCTAAATCATGAGCTAAATGAACATGGGACATTACATGGAGCACTGCATAATTTTTTACGTTTATTTCTGAATAAATTCTTCAACCTATCTCATTCTTGAAAAGCATTGAGTAACTGCTGGTTTATTTGTATTTAGTATTGATCAACAATGTATCAAGAAACAAAAACATTTTCCTGTTTTCCAGGAAAAGCACTGGGTTATCATTCTAAGTTATGGCAAATAAAGTCTTACTGGTACCTGTATTCAGTGTATTATGGTATCCCGGTGCTGTACTAGTTGATGGGCGGTGAAATTCTTTACTAATTACATAATTGCACTGGATACAACACAGAATCCGACCATGGGTTCCTCGGGAGTTCCAGGGCTTTAGATTTTTAAATGGTGGGGTCTGGAAGATAAAACTACCAGATCTCACTCTCACTGTCACATTCTGCCCTGTTGGCTCTAGGCTGTGAGATCTGCTACTTCTCTGCAGCACCTCCTATCAGCTCCAACCTTCCACACCTGCTCACCCTCAGCTGCAGCTCATCACTGCTCGTCAGCCAGGCAGCATTTAAGCAGCAGTGTTTCCCTCATTCAGTGCCAGATTGTCGTTGCAGCATCCACTTCATTCCAGCATTGATTATTGGTTTAAATTCTCGGTTTCGACTCCAGCTTGCCTCTGACCACGTCTTCACGTCTCTGCCCCGACCTTCTGCCAGTCCACGACAAACCTTTTGTCTGTCCCCTTCGGATTTTGTTTGTTTGGCTGAAGCACTCTCAAGCTTGCCTGCTTCCTGTTGGTGTTTGGAGCTTCCAAGGCCTGTCATCTGCTGTCAGGGGAATTACCAGCTTGTTGCCAACGCTGTGAGGACTCGCCAGTCTCCTCGTTCCCTGTTGATGCCTGGAGTTAACCAAAGACTGTTTCTGGTGCCAGTTAAACTAATTGCTTGTTGCTACGTCTAAAGAAATAAAGTACTTAAAACTCTACCTGACGTTGTACTGCACTTGGGTCCTAAACCAGTTCCTTGACAGTACAATCTGGCCAATAATGGACTCAGCAGACAACCCCTCACCCCTGGAGCGTCTGATCAAATTAGAAGGCGTCCTGCAGCAACATGAATCTTTGATGTCTGCTGCTGTCTCGGAGGCTAGGCAGACAGCCCAAGCTAAGGAACGATCTCTCTCTGAACTAACAACACAAATGCAGCAAATAATGACTTTCATCACTTCTTCTGCTGCTACCAAGCCCTCGTCAGTGGTTTCTGCTCCAGCTCCAGCCTCATCTCAAGCTCCAGTTCCGACTGCTCTTCTGCCCAGTGACCTTCCTGAGCCCCGGGTGGGAGCTCCAGAACGTTATGATGGCAACCCAGAGTCTTGTGGTCCTTTCCTGACCAACTGTTCATTGCTGTTCTCCCTTCATCCCCGTACTTTTGCTTCAGAGCAAGCAAAAGTTGCCTTCATCATTAACCACCTCACTGGCAGGCCTTGTCTATGGGGAACGGCAGAATGGGACAGACAAACCAATGCCTGCTCCTCTTTCCAGAGTTTTTCTGAAGAGCCACGCAAAGTTTTTGGTGTGGGGTTCTCTAGCTCTGAGGTTGTTCGAGGCCTCATGGGGCTCCAGCAGGGGGAACGCACCGTGGCGGACTTCTCAATAGATTTTCGTACGAGAGTCAGCCACAGCAGCTGGAACCAGGCCGCCCTGGTGGATGCATTCCTCCATGTCCTAGCAGATTACATCAAGGATGAACTGGTTTCCCATGAGGTTCCTCAGACACTGGATGAAGTTATCGCGCTAGCAATCCGGATTGATCATCGTGTTCAGGCTCGCCAACGAGAGAAACGTGAGGGATCCTCTCGTCGCCACCCAACCATCCAAGCCAGAGGGCAGGCTAGCGCTTCTGCATCTTCGTCAAGACAGCTGTTTGAAGAACCAGAACCTATGCAGTTGGGCCGTGCTTCTCTTACACCAGAGGAACGAGAACGACGATGGAGATCTAACCTATGCATGTACTGTGGCCAGGCTGGTCACTTCAAGTTCAACTGTCCAGTAAAAGCAAAGGTTCACCAGTAGTTGAGGAGATACTGGTGAGCCCGACTGTTGGGCCCTCTCCTCAGCCTCAGAGACCTCAGCTTCAAGCCCGGTTACTCCTGCCTGGTGGATCCCGGTCCCTGCTTACACTTATAGACTCTGGTGCTGATGCTTGTATCATGGACGAGGATTTAGTTCAGCAGTTGGGGCTCGAGAAGGTTCCTTTGCCTCGTCCAATTCCTGCTCTGGCTCTCGATGGACATGTTCTGGGGACTGTCACTCATCTGACCGTTCGGGTCTTCATGCTGCTGTCTGGCATCCATCATGAGGAAATCCAGTTCCACATCCTGAAGACTCCACGTCGACCTCTCATTCTGGGTTATCCATGGCTTCGTCAGCACAATCCCAACATAAACTGGGAGACAGGGGCTGTCCGTGAGTGGGGCCCTTCCTGTCATCTTCGCTGTTTGAAGCAAACTGCCTCTCCTCTCCACTCACAGTCCTCCAGTTCTCCACCTGACCTCTCTGGGGTTCCCTCTGAATATCAGGACCTTGCTTCAGTCTTCAGTAAAGCTAAAGCCACATCTCTGCCTCCTCATCGGCCTTATGATTGTGCTATTGACCTCCTGTCTGGCACATTTCCACCCAAGGGTCGCCTTTACTCACTGTCTGCTCCTGAAAGAAAGGCCATGGACGTTTACATCAAGGACTCTCTGGCAGCAGGGATCATCCGGCCCTCTACCTCTCCTGCTGGGGCAGGCTTCTTCTTTGTTGAGAAGAAGGATAAGACTCTGAGACCTTGCATCGACTGCCGAGGGCTGAATGAAATAACTATTAAGAACCGTTACCCCTTGCCTCTCCTCTCTTCTGCCTTTGAACTGCTTCAGGGGGCCACGGTCTTCACTAAGCTAGACCTTCGCAATGCTTACCATCTGGTCCGGATTAGAGAAGGAGACGAATGGAAAAGGGCCTTTAACACCCCTTCTCGACACTGAGTACCTGGTGATGCCTTTCGGCCTAACCAATGCCCCTGCTGTTTTCCAAGCCCTGGTCAATGACGTTCTCCGATACATGCTCAACCAGTTTGTCTTTGTCTACCTCGATGACATTCTCATCTTCTCCAAAACCCTACTTGAGCATGTCCATCATGTCAGGGCTGTGCTACAGTGCCTTCTGGAGAACTCCCTGTTTGTGAAGGTGGAGAAGTGTGACTTCCATGTCCAGTCTGTTTCCTTCCTGGGCTACATTGTGGCCAAGAACTGTCTCCAGATGGATTAAGCAAAAGTCTCAGCTGTCACCTCCTGGCTTGTTCCAGACTCGCGCAAACAGCTTAAACGTTTTCTGGGGTTTGCCAACTTTTACCGTCGTTTTATTCGAAACTACAGTTCTGTGGCCGCTCCTCTCACTGCCCTAACCAGTTCCAAGGTGTCATTCCAATGGACTCCTGCTGCTGATGAAGCTTACAAGGATCTCAAATCTAGATTCACCTCAGCACCCATCCTCCAATTACCGGACCCCAGTCAGCAATTTGTCGTTGAGGTGGATGCCTCAGATGTGGGGGTTGGTGCTGTTCTCTCCCAAAGGTCAGTAGTTGACC